>PUFA01000482.1:0-331218 GCA_003508835.1 Eonycteris spelaea | reverse complement strand
ACCTATTCCAACGTGGGGCTGGCTGCAATCCCCAGGGCCAGCCTGGCAGCCAGCCCTGTGGTGTGGGCAGGGGCATGGCTAACCAGCAGCTGCACCAGACCTGGGCCTGAGGCCAGGCCCATGGTGCCGGAGTATGCGCGCATTCATAAGCTCAAGGGGCCCCAGGGCGTGGAGCAGCAGCAGGCTGAGGGGACCCCAGCCACGCAGGTAAAGAGGGCAGGGCGTGGCGTGGGATGGGTGGGGCTGGGCAGATCCTTAGTGGAGTGGATGGTGCTGACCCCTCTCTGGGCTGGCTTTCTCTCTCCAGGTGGACATCCTGTACTCCAAGGTCAACAAGCCCAGAAGGAGGGACCCAGAACCAGTCATCAACCAGCTGGACCCCAAGGGTCAGGGAGCGATTCCAACTCTGAGGAGTAACCTGACCTATGACAGTCTCCCTCTCAGGGACCTGAGCATGGACAAGGGCCTCCTGGAAAACGTGTATGAGAGCATCCAGGAGATGGGGATCCCTGAGCGCCAAGGGCCCCCAGACCGGGCTGTTAGCATGAGTGGACAGGAAGGTCTCCTGCTTCCCCCTGCCTCAGCCTGGGGAGGGGTCTCCATCCCCTCCCTGCCTGAAAACCCAAGTGTGAAGCCTGAACCCCCTTTCCCTCACACCCTCCCCCACCGAGTCCCCTCCACACACCCACACACACACACACACACACACACACAGCACAAATAGGTCGTTGGGGTCTGGGCTGCCAGGCCAGCCCGGGCCAGCCTCCTAATAAATCCCAACACAGGGAGGATGTACACCGAGTGCCTCGAGGTCTTCCCTTCTTGAGAGCCTGTGGGTGTGAGTGTGTGTGAGGTGGTCTGGAAGGAATAGAGACCTACCCCTGATCTCGGGGACAGACTCCCTCCCTCCCGGGGTGCCTGGGCCATGTCACCTGAGCTCTAAACTGTGGGGAGCCAAGCGAGCCTGGGGTGGTGGTTCCCAGGCCGGGTCGGTCCTGGGGAGGCGTGCAGCCGCCCGGTAGGGTGGCCGCCCCAGGGTGACTTGGACCTTAAACGCCAAGGGCGGGCTCCCCTGCGCAGCCCCTGGGGTTACGTAAGAGGTGGAGGAGGTGGGCTGTCGCGCGTTGAAGAATTACCTGCTCCCAGGAATCCCGCCCCGGGGACTGAGCCCCGCCCCGGATCCGGCAGCTCTACGCGGGCACCCTCGCGAGGACCAGCCCTCCCCGCGAAGGCCAGGGGCCAACGGGCGGGCGGGGGCCTCCAGCTGCCCCCCCCGTCCCGGGACAGCGCGGGAGCAGCGGGCCCCGGGCGAGGCCTCGGGCGGGACGGAGCTTTGGAGCGCAGGCCAATGGGAGCGGGGCCGGCGCGGCCACGGTCCACCTCGGAATGTTGATACCGCGCACCGGCCAATGGCTGCGCGCCGGGGGCGGGGCCGCGCGGAGGGGGCGGGGCGCTCTCAGATTCGGGGCCGCGCGGCGCGGGCGGCTCCCGATCCAGGGCGGGGGTCGGCGGCCCGGCCAACCCGGCCCGGCCCGGGGCCGTGTCCCGAACGTCTGCCCTCAGCGCTGCAGCCTCGGCGCCCGGCCGGCGGGCCATGGAGGCCGAGCGCCCCCCGGCGCCAGGCCCGGGCTGCGGCGCCACCCGCCCCGCGCCGCCGGCCGGGACCCCGCGGCTGCGCCCGTGTCGGTGCCCGCGCCCCCGCAGGTACCGGACGCCGGGGGCGGGGCGCCGGAGTGCGCTCGCTGCAAAGATGGCGTCGGGGCTGCACAAACTTTGGGCCCCGGGGCGGGGCGGCGGCCCGTGCGTGTCCGTGGGTTCGCACGGCTGGGCCGGGCTGCCGGGGGCGCTTCCCGCCGCGCCGGGCCGGGGCGGGGCGCGCCGGCCGTAACCGGTTTGGGGGTTGCCGAGCGGATCCGGGGTGGGGGCTGGAGGCCCCGAGCGGCTGCTGACGCTGAGCACACTCCGTCCGCAGGGCCCTGCCGTGGGCGGCGGCTTTGCGGGCTTGGAGTTCGCGCCCCCGCAGAAGCCCGAGCCGCGGGCGCCGTCAGCCCACATTTCCGTGCCAGCGCACAGGTGAGCCGGCGCGCCAGGCTGAGGTGGGCGTGCACACACGTGCACCCCGTGTGCAGGGGTGGTGTGTGGGACGCTTGCACGTGCCTTCCCGACACCCCCGAGGGGGTCCTCGATGAGGTGCAGGTCAGTGTCGCGAACTGGGTTTCTGGCTGTCCCCCAGCTCTCCAGCTTTGGAAGAGTTGACCAGTAGTGGTCGGTGCGTTCGTGTCTCTCCTTCTCCTCAAACCCTGGTGGCTGAAGCGCAGTGCTGGGAGGGCCGTTGTCATGCTCTGCGCCAGCCGCTCGCTAGCAAGCCTGGGGTCTACTCCCTCATCCTGCCGAGGCTTCTGATCACTGCCTCCCCAGCCGGGCGGCAAAACCCTCTCGGTGCCGGACCCCCTGGGCTAGCAGCGCGGTCCCCGCTGGGGCCTGGGGACCAGCTTGTGCTTGGAGCAGTCTCCCCTGGCTGCTGGCTGCTGGCTGCCCCACCCCGGGGCCTGGCCCTAGGCCCACAGCTGCTCTGGCAGAGCCCTGGTTCAGGGGTGGTTGGGGGAGGGCCAGGCCTGCCCTGGCCCTGGCCCCAGTGGTGGGGCCTCCAAGCCCTTTCCAGCATCAGGGTCTGAGGGGGACACCTGGAAGGAGGCCCAGGCAGCAGCTAACTCAGGCTTCCTGGAGACCCCGGCCCAGGCCCTGTCCTGGAGGTTCCTGGAGACCCAGGACTCTGCAACCTGAGCTGGGGTGGAGCTAGGCCTCCTGCCTGGAGTCCTGGAGTGCGGAGCCTGCGGAGCATGGTGTGCGGACACGTGCCCAGGCCTGCACGTGTGTGCCTGGCCGCGGGAGGGGTCTGGAGTACTTGCTGGCCCCACCCAGCCCTGTCTCCTCCAGAGCCCCCCAAGGAAAAGCCCGGCCGGATGAAGTTATGGCTGCTGCAGCCCTCACAAGCCTGTCCACCAGTCCCCTCTTGCTGGGGGCCCCAGCCGTAGCCTTCAGCCCAGGTGAGACCCTGTGGAAAGGGCGGGGCAAGCAGAGCCCCCTCACTTAGACACCATGAACACATGGATGTCCGGACACCCACACCCATCCTCGAGGCCAGGCTGGCAAGCTTCTGCGACCTGTCCGTCTTTGCCTGGACGGCCAGGCACCTCCCCACACAGGACTTCCCCATGCATCCTTCCCTGTGCCAGCGAGGTTAGTCCCCAAGCTGCCATGGCTAGCTCCCCCTAGCCAGCGCCTTGTCCAAGTGGCTTTGGCCCACCAAACTCACCTGTGAACAAGTGAACAGGCAGACGCTCAGAGCTAAGGGACTTGCCGCTGTCAGTTTCCGCAGAGCGGCCTGAGCCTGCTGAAGTCCTGACAGTGGCCTGGTGTGTCCCCGCAGAGCCTGGCCTGGCATCCTGGCAGGAGCCCCTGGTGCAGCCGCCAGGCAGTTACAGCAGCAGCAGCAGTGGGGACTGGGGCTGGGACCCGGCCAGTGAGCAGTCCTCCCCATGTACCCCATCGCCACCACTGCCCCCTGAGGCAGCTCACTTCCTGTTCGGGGAGCCTGCCCCTAGGAAGAGGAAGGTGAGCCGGGGAGCAGCACGCAGGGTGGGGTGAGCGCAGGCGGCCGGGCCTGACCACCAGCCCTTGTCGCCCAGAGCTCGGTGCAGGTCCTGTTCCAGTGTCTGTGGAAGCACTGCGGGAAGGTGCTGAGCACGGCCTCCGGGATGCAGAGACACATCCGCCTGGTGCACCTGGGGTGCGGTGGGCCTGCGGGGTGGGGCGGGGGGTCCGGCCGGGGGGCCACCGCGTCAGCTCCCACCTGCTATGTCCCTGGCAGGCGGCAGGCAGAGCCGGAGCAGAGTGACGGAGAGGAGGACTTCTACTACACGGAGCTGGACGTGGGTCTGGACACACTGACAGATGGGCTGTCCAGCCTGACCCCAGAGTCCCCGGTGGCTTCCACGCCGCCCGCCTTCCCCCACCTGGCGCTGCCCGGCCTGCTGCACCCACTGGCCTTGCCCCCACCCCCAGTGCTGAGCTCTGCGCGACCCCCCCAGACATGCCACAGTGACCACTCCTACCAGGTGGGTGAGGTCGCAGGCCGCAGCGGGGGCTGGGTCTTGGGGCACACTGGAGGGAGCAAGACCCCTGCTGTGTCCCCTCTCAGGGCTGCCTGGCGCCCCCCCGGCTGGAGCCACAGCCCGGCACAGGCAGGGCCTGCGAGCCAGCACTGCCCTCCAAGCTCGGTGCCAACTTAAGGTGCGTGTACTGAGGAGCCGGGAGGTGCCAGGCGGGGCAGGCGCCAGCCAAACAGCACCCCATGCCCCATGCCCTCCCCCCAGGAAGCCCCGCGGCGACGCCAAGAAGTGCCGGAAGGTGTACGGAATGGAGCGCCGGGACCTGTGGTGCACAGCGTGCCGCTGGAAGAAGGCGTGCCAGCGCTTCCTGGACTGAGCGCCCTGGCTCCCCGAGGCCCCCGCCGCCAGCCCCGCCCAGGCTTCCCGAGGCCCCCGCCGCCAGCCCCGCCCCGGGCTCCCCGAGGCCCCCGCCGCCAGCCCGGGCTCCCCGAGGCCCCGCCGCCAGCCCCGGGCTCCCCGAGGCCCCCGCCGCCAGCCCCGGCCTGGGCTCCCCGAAGCCCCCTCCCCCAGCCCTGCCCCTGGGCTCCTGGAGGCCCAGGACAAGCTGCCCCAGCCTTTCCCCCAGGGCAGGAGGGGCACCGTGCCCCCAAATCCCACCAAAGTGCCTCTGAAGAAACCAGCCTTTTGCACTAAAGCCACACCAGGGTTCAGGGGTGCCGATGGGCCATGTTCAAGGCCCCTTGGGAGCCAGCTCCAGATGCACTTTGAGGGGTGTGGGGGAGGGGCCTCCCCCGCCGGCACTTAGCCTGACAGTTTAAGGGCCCAGTGCCGACGTTTTGTACTGTTCCCAAAGCTCAGGTGTCTCGGTCCGGGCTGTGCCAGGCGAGGAAAAAAATTAAAGATTTGAGTTTTTTTCCAGAAGCTGTGTCTGTTCCTGAGGGGGAAGGATATGTCACTGGGCCCCTGCCACAGGCAGCAGTGGTGGGCGGGTGGGCGGGACTGGGAGGCCAGCAACAGGTGCGAAGGGCAGGGGTCCCCTCTCAGGTCACGTCCACCTGGCACGAGACTAGACGAGGGTCACTGATTGAAACACACATGAGACGTCTGCATGAGCAGCAATTTCCCGATTTATTGAAAGTGATCGCTTTGCAAGAATGTCTAAGCTAATCCGTCACAGAAAGGAAGCCCGGGCAGACGAGAAATCGCACGGCCGCAGAGAAGGGGCTGTTTACCTGTCCTGCGGCTACAGAGAAAGGACAACAGAGCTGACTCCCCACTGACCAAGCACAAAACGTCCTCCTCCGGAGTGAACACATCTCCAGTACAAACACAGGTTCACGGTAATTAATATAGAGTCAATATAATGTAGATCATCCCCAGAAAAAACGGACCGCCTCCAAGCACAGCCCTTTCATCTGTTTCGACAGGTTGAAAACGTTGAAAAAATAAATATTTAAGAGAAGCTCACACAGCACCCTCACTATAAGAAGTCCTCGAGGGCTGCATACAAAACACAACATAGGATCTAAAAAGTTAAAACCATGAAGTATGGCTTTTAAAAAGAGCTGCACATGTCACACGATGAGCAAAAATAAGTCATATTGCAAAATGTTCCAGTTTTTGCATTTTCTCAGTTTTATATAAAGGAAGAAGTGCAAAGTTGGAAGCAGTAGCTGTGTCTCTTGCGTCAAGGTCCCTATTGAGTCCTGACAGTGTTGCGACTTCCCCCAAACCCGCAGCCCTGATACACACCTGGTCAGTGTCCTGCGCTTGGCGCCCGACAGCAAAGGCGGCGGTGCCCGGCGCCACCCCGCCCCGAAGAACTCACCCCGCAGCGGGCCGCATTTTCCGCTTCGGTGCTGCGAACACCAAAATACAGACACAAATGAAAAACTACGAACTGTGAAATGTAATCTACACACCTTTTCCTCTTCGTAAAAAAATATTTATTAGTTTAAACATTGATTTGGAAAAAAAAGATCGGTCACATAAAAAAACCCTCCGCGACACACCGTCCCCTCCACGCCTCCTGAGAGGTGACGCGTCGGTCCCCGGGATCCCCTGGCGCACGCGAGGGCCTCGCCCTCGTGGCAAATGCTCGCGCAACTCGCGAGGGGACCCTCGGTTTCCAGTGCAAGTATCGGCTTTAGGGAAGAAAACGCCCCTGTGGCACTGACAGCGAACCCCCAGAAGGTGAGCTAGGGCGGCCCAGAGCGGGGAGCAGGGTGTCCTGAGTGCGGGGCGGAGGCGCCGGGGCGTGGGCAGCCTGGCCTGGGAGGTGGGGCCAGTGCACAACCCGGGACACCTGCTGGCGCGAAGGACTGCTTTCCATTTCGTAAGAAAGTGGGTCTGTTTAGAAAAGGGGTTAGAGACTGGGGGAGGCACAGAGCTCTGAGGGCCGGGGGCGGGACCCAGCCAGGCCTCCAGGTGAAGGCGGCAGAGGACGCGTGCGCAGAACCCGTGCGCGGGCCTGGCGCAGCCGCGCAGGGGCAGCGGGCAGCGGGCGGGCCGGGCGCCGGCTCCTTCCCCGGGCCTTTGGGGGAACCTCGGCCCTTCCTCTAGGGGCACGGTGGTGTGGAGGGAGTCACAGCGTCCCCCCGCAGAGAGAGGTGGGTGCAGGCAAGCCAGGTGACAGACAGCGCCATCGAGAGCACCCTCTTCTAACTCACAGAAAAGAAACGGTGGCTGAAAGGAAACAGAATACAAACAGAAGCCATGACTCCCCCGTGGGGAGGGCTGCGAGGACAGCACCGAGGCCAGGCCCCGCCACCCCCCAGCACCAGCGGGCCACCACTGGAACCCACATCAGGGTTCTCTGGGGTGTCCCACCTAGAAAGGGGTGCGACAGTACAAACATGGGGAAAGCCATTGGGCTTAGAATTCGGAAAGAGAGGGAACAGAGCCACTGCCTCTCGGTCACGTAAAGGGAACGGCTGGCGTGTGGGAGCGAGGGGGGGGGCCAGGGCGGAACGTCTCAGTCACAAGTGGCGTGGGACACAGCCTCAGCAAGGAGACCGACGGGGGACCCGCTGCTGGGGGGCGTGGGCAGGACGGAGCCTCTGCTTTCCACGCCCAGGAGAGGACAGGCCCTGAGCGAGAGGACACGACCCCAAGCTGGGGAGGACAGCTGTGTCGGCCATGTGAGGAAAACGACGGCAAGCGCAACGCCCTCGTGACCTCGCATGTGTCTGACGACGTGGGAAGCCGGGTTACCCACGCGGGGGTGTGCGCGGCACACGGCAGTCAGGGACGCCAGTGTTAGCAGCAGGGGTGGCCTGCGGGCCACGGGGTGGGCAGAGCCGAGCGGACTGGGCTGCCCCAGGCTCTCCAAGGAAGTGCACACAGACGTGAAAGTGGAGCCCAAGGGGGGCCCGCGGGGGGAGCGGCACGGACCCCCGGCCTGCCGCAGACAGTAGCACCTGGGCGCTGGCCCCGGGGCTTCTGTGGCTGTTTGCTGAGCACCGGAGCCGGCAGGCAGCAGGGTCGCGGGGCCCCTGGACCCGGGGCCTGGTCCTGCAGACAGCCCCACGGGTGGCGGGGACAGGGCCACATAGACAGGGGGACCACGGCCGCTGCAGGGGCCCCGGGCACAGCCTGGGGCACGGGATGGGGCGAGCGAATGCGGGACCCTCAGCATCTCCGGGACCTGTGCCCGAGGGCCACGCGTGTGACCCGAGCGGCACTGGGCCTGGCCCCCGACGCTCTCCGCACACGCAGCGGCCAGGGCCCCTGTCTCGGGCCCCTCAGACAGGTGGGGACACACTCTCCCTCCACTCCACCCGGCCCGCGCCCCCCAGCTCCGTGCTGTGTCACAGTCCCCCTGTGGGGGGGCCTCTGCTTCCGAGACCGCGGGGCCGGCCTCTCCGTGTGTCCAGGGGGCAGGAGCAGGACAAAGGCGGGGCCGGAAGAGAGGCCGCGAGGGGTCAGCACAGCCCTGCGCGGTGAAGACCCCCAAGCACGCGCACAGAGCTGCGGAGGCCTAGGGGATCCAGGAGAAGTCCTTGTCGGGCCCCCCGAGGGGCTGCGGGGTGCCCGCGGGGAGTCCTCGTCGTCCTTGTCCCCCAGCAGCGTGTCCTCGTGGGCCAGGCCCACGTCGTCCTCCTCCTCGCCCAGCTCCTCCTCGCCCTCCCCTCGCGGGTCCTCGGGGTCCTCCAGGTAGGGCCCGTCACCAGGGAAGAGCTCGGGGGAGCCCTCGGGCCCCCCGCCGTCCAGCGGCCCAGCCGCCCCGTGGCCGGCGCAGTCGGCACAGACGCCGTGCCGCCGGGAGCCGTGCTTGATGCCCACGCTGGCGGCCGACATGAAGACGCGGCTGCACAGCTTGCACACGTACTTCTTGTCCTTGCTGTGGACCTGCGGGGGACAGGGTGGTCACCAGCGGTGTCGCGGGAGCCAGGTTTGCTGAGCTGCGTCTCTCTGTCCGCCAGTACTGCCGGGCTGGCGGGTCACCGTCCCTGGCCCGCCCTGACCCCCTGACCTGGTGGACGGGAGATGCCCTCCCCGACACCCCAGGGAGACACGCGGCGCCCAGCGTGCAGCCCGCAGCCTTCAGCCTTCGGCGGGCCTGGGGTCGGGGGCGCGGCCTGGGCAGGGCGTCTGCGGGGGAAGCCGCACAGGCCTCCGAGCTGGAGCCAGAAACGGGGCCTCAAACGGCCTGGGACCGGGAGCGGCCTGCGGGGGCCCCGCTGGGAGGCGCTCACAGGAGCCGCCTGGCCCGGGCCCCAGGGCGGCCAGCGCGAGTGGCGGCCCAGACGGCAGACTCTGCTCGCCACATGCAGACACACGCAGCAGGGATCCCGTCCGCTCAAGGGCCGCCCTGCTGGGCCAGGTCCGAGGGCCCCGCTTGGCCCCCCACCCAAGATGGCCAGCCCTGGCCGCCCCCGCCAGGGCGACCCGGGCCCTCCAGCCCGGCCCGGCCCACGGGCCTGCTGCTGGTGGTGGGCAGGTCAGCGTGCTACGGAACCCGGCCGGGCCTGAGCACCCCAAGGCGACCCTGGACGCCCTGGGGTCCCACACACACATCAGCCTGACTCCCCCACCCCCACCGAGCCTGGGGCCACCCCACCATCTCTCCTCAGACAACCACCACCCCTGCACCCCAGTGCGAGTCCGAGGGAGGCTCGGTCGCCGCACACAGCCCCGAGCCGCCCGGCCCGCCTGGCTTCTCTCGCTCACACAGGCTCCCTCGCTGTCTTGGGGAGTCTGCCTCCATCTCAAAGATGACCCCAGTATTTCCTGGCCAGGCGGACCCGCCTTTCAGCACCTGCTGCCTGATGGCTCTGAGCCAGGGTCCCCGAGAGACACAGGCCTGGGGGACGGGGCTGAAGGGAAGGGAGAGAGAGGAGAGGTCGGGCTGGCAGAGAGAGGCCCCCAGACTGGGGTGTGGTGTGACCCTGGCCTCTGCACCCAGGCCAAGGGGCAAAACCAGCTGGGGGTCATGGGGGGCGTGGCCCCCACTCTCCCAGTGGTCCCTCCCGCCCGGGGCGCCCCCTCGAGGTCGCCTGCGGCGCGCCGCAGCCCCCTCCGCGCCCCCCCCCCCGCGGCCGCGCTCACCAGCGTGTGGCGCTTCATGTGTTCGCGCCGCGTGAACTTCTTGCCGCAGATGTCGCACGGGTAGGGCCGCTCGCCCGTGTGCGAGCGCATGTGGCGCTTCAGGATGCACTGGTGCATGGCGGAGAAGCTGCAGTAGGGGCAGCGGAACTTCTTCCTGATCACCGTGAACTCGTTCACTGCAAGACAGGGCCAGGGGTCAGCGCGCCCCCGGCCCGGGGCCCCGCAGTGTCCACCCTCCGCCCGGGCCCCGCCCCGCCCCCGCCCACGCAGTGTCCATCCTGCCCCGCCCCCCCCACAGTGTCCGGCCAACCGTCCAGGCCCAGCCACCTCCCCCTGCCCGCAGTGCCCACTGCGCGGCTCTCCGGGCACAGGGCTTCTCCCCTGACGCGTCAGAGGGGCCGGGCTGCCTGGACTGAGGCCAGAGGCAACCGTGTCCACTTTTCAGACACGGCCACCTTCTGACACATCCGTCAAAAACAGTGATGTCCACACACGGGCCGTAACAGAAACGCGGTGACAGCACAAGGGACAACAGAGTGGCCACGGCCCCCAGGAGCCGAGGGCCAGCCCGGCCCACAGCTCCGCGGGTCACGCCGTGAGTGCCTGGGGCAGGGCGGGGGCTCAACCGGCAGGAGCGCCCAGTGGCCCTGCCCGTCAGGCTGGTCCCTGCTCCCCTCCACCCTCCTCAAGAAACCACATCGCAGGCCCCAAGGGCCACCCTGTGGCCAGCTCGGCCTTGTGGCGAGGGCCACATTCCACATCAGGACGCGGCCATGCCCTCAGAGGCATCTCGTTGCACGCCTCAGGGTGGTCTCTTGGTGGCAGCTGGGGGCCCAGGGGCTCCAGGTGTGAGCCTTCCCACGGTGGCACCCCCATGTCACCACCCCTGCTCTCCGCAAACCCACCCGAGCAGTCCAGCACTTGGCAGGGAGGAGCCAGCTGCCCCCATGGGTGGGGAGGGCCCAGCACCCCAGGCAGGGACCTCCTGACAGGTGGGTCCGGCCGAGACGGGAGAGGCAGGGCACACAGCCTGGCAGGTCTGGAGCGGAGCTGCAGGGGTGGCCGTCCGTCACACCTGGCAGTGCCCGCCTGAGGAGGCACACATCACCGTCCTCTACCCCCAACAACCAGGCCTGGCCCAGCCCCCGCCCCCGGGGGTCGCGTGACTGTCCTGCGGCCTCACCCCCACCAGGCAGTTCTCCCACAGAGCAAGCAGGCGCCCGCCCTGAGAGACGGAGGCCGAGGCCGCCGCCGCGGGCTCGGAGGTGACTGCCCGTCGCATGGCTGCTCTGAGAATGGACGTGCCACGGCCCCCATCCTGCCTCTGCAGACATGAAGACTGAGCACCTGACGCAGCCTCGCCTTCTCTGTCTGCCCGTTGGGCCGCCTCCCCACAGAAGCGCTGCATTTTTTCCCTGGAAAACCGGCCCCAACGCACACACGCGGCCCACGGCATGCCGCGTTCGCGCTCACGTCTGTTCTCTGTTTCGCCGCTCCTGCTTTTTGGGGGGCTTCATTTGCAATTCTTCCTCACTTCTCGACCCCAGATTGGGCCCTTTCGTCTGTCGTGAGTGGAGGCCGAGCCGTGCGCCCCCCCCTTAGACGTGGCCTGCGAGTTGCCCCGAGGTGCACGTACGTCCTCTCCAAACTGTCTCTCGCGCCCCAGCGTGGCTCGGCCTTCGACGCGCGGCCTGTCTGGAAGCGTGCCCGGCTGTCACACGCTGGAGGACGTCCCGTGCCTGTCCCTTTCACCGCAGGGAGGTCCCAGAACACACTGCGCTTTCGGTCCCTGGTGTTGGCCGAGAGGTGTGTCCCGCCCGGTTCGTCTGCTCTGGAAATGTCCGCCGTGGCCCTGGAGGACCACAGTGCTTGCGGTGGATGACGCATTCCAGGGACTCGACACTGCGTCTCCTGTCCTCGCTGGCATTTTGTCTGCTCATCTGTCGATTACTGAAGAAACGTGTTAAAACCCCTAGGTCTGACCAGGGACTCGTCTCCTCTGCCGTCGACGTTTACTCTCTGCATTTAGAACTGAGCACATTCAGGATTATTCTATTCCTGCTGAAGGCAATGTCCAGCTTGAATAACACTTCTTACTGTTTACTTCGCTATCAATATCACTTTTCTTAGGTCCATGTTTCCTTGGTTGATCCTTTTTATCTTTAGCTTTAAACATTTCCGTGTTCTGACCCATAGAGTACGTCATCTACAAACAGCAAACTCTTTGAAAAGCAGGCTGGCCACCTTTCTTTGTACTGAGTGTTCAGTTCATTGACGACGTGGCATTATTGATTCGGCTGAAGTGCAGCATCTCGCCACTTGCATCCTGTTTGTCCTTTATGTCTTTCTTATCTCAGAGGGAATGCAAGACCCGTGCGACAGCCAGGCCCGTCTACGCCTCCCGCCACTGTTGAAAACCCCACAAGAAACTACGACGTCGCCCTAAACGTCAGGACTGTTTCCATGTTCAGCTTCTGCCGGCGTCACTGTCCCCAACGTCACCTGTGTCCGTCTCAGGCACTGTCCTTTGCCTTCACGGTGCTGCCGTCACTTCCTGTCGGCGGGCAATGAACACTCTGCTCTGGCTTTGTACGAGAAGCTCCTCGCAAGGTCTTGACTTGGAAAGAACACAGAACGCGAAGTTGGCCACGCTCAGATCCATCCAGCGCCGCTGAGCTGCTGTGGTCTCTGCTGGAAAGTCAGCCGTCGGTGCTGTCGGTCCTCCACAACAAGGCTTTTTTCTCTGGCCACTTTTAAGATTCTCCTTTTCGTTTTCAGTTTTCAGTAGTTGGACTGTATGGCGCCCAGGTGTCGATTTACGCCACCGCCGCTTCGGCATTCTGCTTTGGGGTCACGAACGGGGCTGCTTGAAACCGCGGGTGGATGTCTCTCGCCGGTTTGGGAAAATTCTCCCTGCACGCCACTTCCGTTCCATTTTCTCTCCTCTGCCCTCTGGAACTCCAGCCGCACAGACGGTGAGCATTTTCTCTGTGCTCCGTGCGTCTCTCAGCTTTTTCCTCGTTCTGGCCTCCTCCTCTGAGCTTCGGCATGGATGTTTCCTGTTGCTCTGTCTTCCAGTCCAGGAGCCCTGTGTCACATTGTGTCCAGGCTACTGAAATATCCAAAGAATTCTTAATGTCAGTGTATCTCTGGGTCCAGAATGTTCACTTGACTCTTTTTCATAGATTCCAATTCTTTTAAATTCTCTCTCTTTCCATCAGTTCTGTCCTCCATGTCCTTGGACGTGTGGCTAGCGGACATCTGCCCGTCCCTGGGCCCTCCAGTGTCCGTCTGCTTTTCCTGGAGGGACATCATCCTTTGCTGCCGTTATGTAGTGCACACGGCCACTTTATCGCCTCAAAGCCCTGCTCCTCTCGGCTCAGCCTGTAGCTGCCCCAGTTGGCAAGTACGCCCGCGATAAGGGCAGGGCGAAAGCACAGCTTGACTCCCAGGCCGGCCTCAGGCCCCACCTGCCCTGGTGGCTGCTTACTCATGACTGAAACTGGAGGTTCCAATAGTTTTCCTCAAAATATTTTCTTCAAAATAAATTAATGCCTTTTCCTTAGCACCTGAGTTATATACAGCTACCAAACTGACAATGACCAAAACTGGACTCTACGTGTTAAGTGCAGTCTAATTCAAAAATTAACATTCCCCAAAGGACTGAAGTCTTAATGTGTACACACACACACATACACACACACGGACATCCAAGTTTGTGAGGCCATGGTTCACCTTTGTGCTAAATATGGTAAAACTGATAAATATGCTGAATAGTGCAAAAGGAATACAAACATGGAGCAGGTTTTGTGGCAGCGAGCCAACCGAAATGAAGAACCAGTCCTTCGTTAGTGAAAGTCTCTACTTTCAAGAAAGACGAATACATAATAACAATTTTTAAAAGCTCCTTGAAACAAACCCCTGAGCCACAATGTTTCAATGAGAAAGTCAACAAACTATCAGAGACGAACACCCAGGGCACGCTGATGGCTGTACAGTCCCGAGGAAAATAATGTTAGATACAAGAACAAAATCAAACAGCTACCTGTTTTAACACTGTTTCTTACATCCCTCATTATTTTACCATCGACCAAATACTTCTCTTAGGTACTAGAAACCCGTCCAACACTTTTTCATTGTTTTAAAATTTTGACCAAAGGCAGTGCAGGTCCCCTGCAGCCCCGGGCCCACACCCGGTCCCCAGGGAAAAGCCACCCAGAGGGCAAAGGAAAGCAAAGGGCAGCAGGGTCAGGTTGGCGCGGCACTGAGTGGCGGGTACTCAGAGCCAGGTGTCCCTACACACAGGTCCTCCCGCCCCAGTGATGTCACCGCTCAAAGAGCCAGCACGACAGAAAAGGGAGACGTCTCTGGAAGTGACATCCCAGTGCAGACGGGCACTTACATAAACCTGGCCTCTCAAAAAGTGGCCCACGCCAACAGACCCGCCCCGCCACCCCTCACCTCCCACACGGTCGCCGTGGCAACAATGCGCCCTGAGCAGGGCCCTGCTCCGTGGTCACCGCCCGTCTGAGGGTGGCCACGGCGGCGGCCACACTGGACCACGCCCGGGCCCAGTCAGCCAGGGCGGCGGCGGTGAGCCTCTGTCCGGCCGGAGCCCGCACGCCCAAGCAAGCAGACGTGGGGTGCACCGTGCAGTGGAGGGGGACAGCAGCACACACAGGCGCCGTCTCCCTCAGCCAGCAGGGGCGTGCAGGGCGGCGCGTGGGGGGCGCAGCGCTGGCTTCCTCCGCCGAACTTTCCAGGAGGTAATGCGGTCAGAGCTATTCGGCTCCTCTTGCCATGGGTGGTGGCTTGGGTCCCTGTCCCGGCTTTCCCATTCTGCCCCAGAGTCAGCAGTCTTCCCCAGGCCCCAAACTCCTGTGCCTGGAGGCCGGAGGCGCAGCTGCCCACCTGCCCGCTGGGTGGGCACAGGGCGGCCTTCACCTGGCTCCGGCGGAGGGTTCGAAGAACGAGTGCGTTAAAGGCACAATGGACGCCTAGTCCCCACTCCCAGCAACTGTCCTGTCCCAAGGTGGCTTTGTCACTGGCCAGTGGCCATCTGGCCCTGACCAGTGGGCCTGGCTGCAGCAGAGCCCGTGGGGACATCTGCTCCGGCACGAGGCGCCTGGTCAAGGTTTCCTGGCCTCCAAATCATGGCGGTATCGGTTTCCAGGGGCGTTTTCCTCACGGGTCCTCCGCTGGCTTGTCAGCGCCCAAGGACTGTGGGCAAGTCCCCCCTCCCTAAGCCCCGGGGAGGGGCACCCGCACAGCGTGTAGGAATGAGGCCCTGCACCCTGCGCTGGCTGGGGGCCCCCAGGAACGCCCCCAGCACCACCTGGAGCCGCGTCCAGAGGGGGCCTCGCTCTGAGCCCAGGTCTCCAGGTCTCGAGGGGCATGGTCTAGAATGAGAGACAAGTTACGAGCCACCGGGCGTGGCTGACTCAGGGAGACCGAGGGCAGATAGACTTTGTCACCACTTACTCGCCAAGTCCCTGTCCAGCCACCACAAGGGCGCCCTGTCACATGTCTGGAAAGGAAGGCTACAATTAACTCTCGACGAATGGACGCTCAAAAGAAAAATCCACGTGGGAAGGACACAGCACCTCCCACCAAAGCCCCCTGCGGGGAAGGCGCTCAGCACTCACCGAAGCCCAACAAAGCACGGTCTCCCCCCACCGCCCACCCGCATACGACCCCTCATGCACAAACGATGCGTCCACGGTGTCCACTCGGCGAACTGCGGTCAGCAGGCTGGACCCCCGTCTGCTGCCGGAAAAGGCGGCAGAACTAAAGGAATCGAGTCAAAAGGAATTGAAATGGAGAACACAAAGTCCTCCCGGGGAGACGGCAGTGGAAGTGCCAGATCCAGGCCTGAGATCATCTGTGAATCAGACTTTTCCAGAAGGTTCCAGAACCATCCAGAAAGGGCCTCTGAGCACTGGCTGTTGGTTACAAGTTACGGCCTGCACATTTAGTGGTTCTCTCAAACGTCTGCAGCCTTTTTCTCTTCCTTTTGCAAATCTGCCCTCGCCAGACCAGTGTCCCCTCGAGCACGGGGACAGGCCTGGGGCTGCACAGCGCGTCCCGTGGGGACACGCTGTCTCTCCTCGTGCACCCGCAGTGGGCGGTGGGGTGGTGGTGCCTCCGCCTCACCACCACGAGGCCTGGTTCGAGGCCAGCCCTCCTCTGTGTGAACATGCACGGGGCCCCTTCCGTGCACACACCCTGTGCACACCAGGCTGACAGAGGACGAGACACCGCAGCCGCCCAGGGACCTGGGGCTCGGGCACGTCTGCAGCCCCCTGGAAGAGGGCCCCTTCTGGACGCAGCGGGTGGGGGGCCCGGGCACAGCGCAGCCCACGCCCAGCAGATGGCCGGGCTGTGTTCACAGCACCTTCACGGATCGCAAAACATGCCGCCAGAGGTGGCCGGTCCAGACACAGACGGCAGTGAGGGGGGCGGGCACTGGGGAGAGTTTGGGGACCCGACGCTCTCGGCAGCAGCCTGGGGGCAGATGCCACACGCGTGGACATCGAAGGCCACTGTCCGGCACCCTCCGCTCGTCCACCAGGAGGCGCACAGGCCGGCACGTGCCGTACCGGCCACGGTCACGGCCTGCGTCCGCTCGGCTCCCCCATGGCCACCCAGCTGCTGCGGTGAGGGAGGACCCCAGAACTCCAGAAAAGTCATGTTTTCTTCTGGGTGTTTTCATTCCTCATTTAGCATGTGCCTGGAAAGAGGCAGATTTTACTGAGAACGTGAGAAAATAATGTTCCAAAGTAGCCGCCAGCACCCGCGGCCGGCCGGGCCGGTGCCCCGCCCGCCGCGGCCCAGGCGGCAGCCTGCAGCCCACCTGGCAGGGGCTCCAGCCAGTGGCTCAGCCGTGACGGAACACGGGGGGCAGACTCTTACTAGAAGAGGGGTGAACTCAGAACGTGAAGGCAAGGAGACTACAGTGTGACAAACGACACGCACCAAACCCAGTCGCCGACTCCCCCCGAGTCAGCCATGGTGCTCGACGGGGGAAGGGGAGGCGTTTCCCGCCCCAGCGCTCGGCTCCCTCTAAGCTGTGGGGACCCGTGTGTGACGGCAGAGCGGGCGCTGGCGACCCCACCCCGGCAGGGGGACTGACCACGCAGGACAACGTGAGGACCTGATGGGAAACACGCCGGTGGCACCCGCCCGGTGACGTCACTGGGTGTGAGCCCCACTGTGAGGAGGGGTCTGGGCCTCTGCTGGGGGCCAGGACGGAGGGACCGAGGCACCAGGGAGACACTGCCCGGGGCACCCGGCCGACAGCGCGTTTCGCCCTCGGCCATGTGCTGCCCACAGTGCCCCTGAGTCAGCACACGGCACACAGGTCGTGCTGCCTGACCAGAGGCCCTGGGATCAGCGTTTGGGGGCTGTCAGACCCCTGAGCCCAGGCCCCAGCGTGGTTCCTGCACAGGCTGCAGCAAACGCCTTTGGACAGGCCCCACTGCCCAACGGCAGCCGGCAGAGAAGCGCCGGGAGCCATACCCCGGCTCTTACTCCTCACGAACCCAGACCAGCCACGTGGGGGCAGCACAGAGCCGGCGCCTGCAATTCGGCAGCAGGCCGCGTCTGCATCAGGAGCTGCTAGAGAGACAGGCCCACGGGGGGGGGGGGGCGTGGGGAGTGTCCGGGCCCACGGGGGTCGGCGGGAGCCATCACAGGGGAAGGTGCTGACGCCCTGCCCTCTCCACAGCCAAAGACCCCGGCGGCACCCCATCCCGGCCCTTGCTTGTCACCCCCAAAACCTGTCCAGTCGTCTCGCGGCTGCTGGACTTGCCAGTCGCAAATCCCAGCCCCAGAAGCACCGTCGCTGGCATCGGGGCCGGGGGCCGGCTCGGGCCGACGCGTCTGCCTCCTGCAGCCTTTGCCCGGGGGGAGGGGCTGCCACTTCGCGCCCAGCATTTACTGCGGGAACTCCCTGCGCTCCGTGTCTGCCACGCGCCGTGCACGTCACCCCAGGGCCCCGGTGTGGCCGCACAGCCATGCCCTCGCCACCGCCCAGCGTCCGGCCTGCCTCAGGCAGTGGTCTTAATCCAGCACGTGGTGACCAAGGGGACGCGGACGTTTCTTTCCAACTTTGGTCTTTGTCACCCATGAGCAACTTTCATCACTCTGACACAGAAACTTAAATAACTTAGTGCTTATGGAAACAAAGAGGTGGAAAGGTCATTTTCTGAAGTAAAGGTTGAGGGAAGCTACGTGCCCAGATCCCCGTGGCCGCGGCCGGGGTGCAGCCCTCAGCGTAGCACCGCCCCGCGGGACGCCCCCACGCACGGACTCCGGGCCGCATGGGGTGCAGCGCCCCGCAGGCTCTGTGCTCTGCGTCCCCGTGCCCCCCAGAGGGAGCTGGGGCTCACCTCGCCCCTCCGACACCCGCACTGAGCACGGCTGCACACAAGGGGAGGGTTTCTCCCTGGGGACACACTCAGGGTCTCCTCCAGCAGCGTCCCCAGACGGCTCCCCGGAGCACCCCGCAAGAACCCACAACACGGGGAAGCAGCTCCCTGGCGGGCTGGCGGGCAGGTGGGTGTGAAAGCCCCACACGCTCCTGCTTTGTGGGCGGGACATCACGGGGAGCCCGCTGCTCCACGACACGCCGCACCCCGTCTCTCCCTGGGTGGGCGGCCGGAGTGAGGCTGGACACGTTTAGGTTGTGAGCACGGCGTCCACTGCCAACCATTCGCACCACCAGGGGAACACAGAGAGGAGATGCAGGCCCCTCGACTCTCTCCCCACACAGCAGGGTGCAGCGTGAAGAGGGGGCTGGCCTGCCCTCGGCACGGAGGCGCTGCCCCCTGGCCTGGCGTCCTGACTCACGCGGGGCTCCACGTCCCTTGCCCGCCCACTGCCCGCCCTCAGCTCGGTCAGGTTGCAGGTTTAGGAGCCTCGGGGTCAGGCGTGAGGAACAAGCACGCTGGCCCTCCCCGTCACCCTGACAGCCCACGTCCACTGCCTCCCGGCTCCGGGCACCAGTGCACGCACCCCGCGACCTCCCTGACATACCTGTGCCCGACCCACGTGCTGCCCCTCGCGCCTGCCGCGGGCCGCACCCCCCACCTGGCCGCGGGACACTCACGGGACAGGGAGTGAGCGCCTTTGGGCAGGTAGTCCAGCAGGAGCGAGCCGTCGTCCGCCAGCGCGTCGGCCTTCAGCGACAGCAGGCTGTTCTTGCTCATGAGCGCGGCCCGCAGGTTGGCCACCGTGGCGGCCTGCTGCAGGGCGTCGTCCTTCTCGGGGGTGAGGGGCGGGCCCAGGTAGCTGGCTTCTCCACCCAGGAGCCCCTCGTCCCCATGGGCATAGAGGTCGGCCCTCTCCCCGCGGCTGTCGGAGCTGCCGGCCTCGGGGATGGCCAGGTCCACATCTGCGGAGGAAAGAGACACGGGGTCATTTCGGGCCCTCCAGGGGGCAGAGGGGCGGGTCAAGGAGCCAGGGCCACTCCCTGACCACCCAGCTGCTCGTAAGCTCCCCCTGTCCTGCCCACGTGGGCTGCCAAGCCCTGGCACACGGTGCCGGTGACGGCACAGCCAAGGCCTCGGGCGGGGGCTCGGCTCAGAGCGATTGGGGGAGGCGCCCTGGACCACGAGCGGAAGGCCCGCTCCAGGCTCTGCTCCAGGCTCCAGGCTGAGGCCCAGACCGGAGGCCCCCAGCGAAACCACCTTCGGAATCACGACTTGCACAGAGAAGGGAGGGCGGAGGCAGCACTCGGCCTGTGCCCCACGCAGAGCTGAGTGACGAAACGGGGTGGGGAGGCCCCATGCCCGCGGTCCAGCTGCAAGGAAGGGGGTGCCTGACGCGCAGGGCTCCTCCTCACGCACGACCTCCCGAGCTGGCCCAGGCTGCAGCCTGCGCTGGCCGAGGGGGCGACGCACCCCAGCATCCCGCGCCGCCCCGGCCCACGCAGGCACGCCGCCCCGCGCAGCGGGAGCAGGGCTGGTCCTTCCGGGGTTCGCTCCTCCTCCGATGAGAAAGCAGAGGGCGAGTGCCCAGAAGGGACAGCGTCTGGGGCGGGGGCGGAGGGGTCGCTGGCGGGGACACCACCGAACCCCGCCTCGGGAGGGCAAATGCAGAAGTTCCCCGCCTTCCCGGGCCTGTCCCGCCCACAGCTTGAATTCAGAAAGAGGAATTTAAGACGCAGACGTAAAAAATGAAATTCTGCAAACAGAATAGGAAGTCGAAAGCGGTATTTCTATTGCAACTCACCCGCGGGTAGATAGGAGTTCGATGTTGTGTAATGCCACAAAGTGAGCTCTTATTGTTACGAAAATGCTAAAGCCATTTAAAAGAGCCAGAGGAACGGCGCCGGGGCTGGTGGCCCTGTGCACTATGCATGGCCACGCCTCACCGCCGTGACCGTCAGGAGTCACGGTCCACCCGGGACGCGGTGTCTGCTCGTGTGCCCACATCCACACAGGTCCCTGATGGCGGGACCTCACGGTCAGGGAGGCGGCCGCGTGCCCAGGACTCGGAGCTAGGAGCTGGACGGCCTGTCCAGCTCCACCGCGTCCAGAGGAGGCCCAGCGCTCCACTCCGGGTCCTGGGCCCGAGAGCGGCCAGAGCCCGCGTCCACACGGAGACTCGTCGTCCACAGCGGCTTTATTCCCAGTGGCCAGAAAGCCCCCAAATACCAAATGTCCATCGACAACCGAGCAATAAACAGACTGTTTTGGGCACAGCACACGATAGTCCCTGGCAGTTGACAGGGTGATTTATCGATGCCCACGACAGCGTGAACGAAACTCAAAAGCAGGTTGGAAATCGCAGACATGGACGGAGCAGCGGTGGCCGGCACTGGGGGAACGAGGCGCCCGGGGCCCTTGGTGGCGGGGACACCCGCGCCGACACGGCCGGCCTGGGGCTCAGGCTGCGGGCCGTACCCCGGCTGTGGCGCGGACTGTAACGAGCAAGACGCTGCCACCGTGGGTGACTGCGTGAGGGGTGCACGGGCTTCGCTGCCGCCTCCGCCTCCGACAAGCACCTGGCGACGGACAGGAGAAAAGCTGAGTGACGTGCCGGACACGGGCACACGCTCTGCGCGACGCTCTGCGCGGTCCCCACGCTGGCCGCTCTGGTGACGAGAGCCAGGCAGGCCTGTTTCGGGGTCACGGGGCAGGGGGTGGGGGGCGGGCCTGACATGCCCGCTGGTGGGCCTGGGCTCTCTCCCGAGGGCAGGGGTGTTATGCATTCGCCCAAACTCACCCGCTCAGAACGACGACAGACTCCACGCCCTGCCGCGGAGTGTGCCGCACGCCGCCCTGCCGCGGAGTGTGCCCGCACGCCGCCCTGCCGCGGAGTGTGCCCACGCCGCCCTGCGCGGAGTGTGCCCGCACGCCGCCCTGCCGCGGAGTGTGCCCGCAGCCGCCCAGGCTGCTGCGGGGCTGTGACCCCTCGGGAAGAAGGCTGCCCTCGCCTCCGACCCAGGCGCCCCACCCCTAGGCATCTACTCAAGAGAAATGAAAACGTACGTCACCAGAACAAACCCGCCAGAGAGAGTCACAGAAGCTTCATTCATAATCGCGAGCGCTGGCGACAGCCCCGGTGCCGGCGGACAGGAGGCTGGACACACGGAGGCTGGACACACAGACGCTGGCGTGTTCAGAACGCACACCACACCCCCGAAGGTGTGGGCCACAGGGGCACGCGAGGCGCACACGCATCGGGGCAGCCGACGAGGCGCTCAGCCGCCCTGCGACCGGAAGCCAGGTTCTGGGCCTCGGGGGCCGGCGGCCAGGGGCGGAGGGGGCGTCCTCGGCCCCCGGGCAGCGGTCTGGCTGCGTGCATGTGTCAAAACTTATCGAAAGGCACATCTGGGGGCGGCAGAGTCCCGGCGTGAGAACTGACCCTAACAACGTAAGCGCTGATGGAACTCGAGCACACGCCCGGGAGGGTGTGCGGTTGGAGGGTGCGGGCCACTGACTGCCAGACGCTCGGGGAGCAAGGCGGGTTCTGGGTGAGGGACGGACGTGCCCTGAAGCAGTGTGGCTGACGCCCGGGCGAGCGACGCAGGGTGGGACTGTGCGAGTCCACGCCAGCGGGTTTTCCCGATTAACACGGTCAGCCCTTTGGCCCGCGGGTTACAAACTCGCACTGAATCCCCTTGAACTGAAAACGGGTTTCACACTCCCAGCCGAGGGGCTTCCCAACGCTGTTTCCCATCCTCCGCCGGCTGAACCGAGGCCGCAAAGCGCCGGCCGGCGATCAGACGCTGCTCGCGAAGGCTGACTCACGGGCAGGGGCCGGGGCGCTCTGTGCTGCCCCCGCGGGCAGGTCCCGTCCTGGCCAGACACGTGGGTCGCTTCTCATCAAGACCCTTTCGCCCAAAATACACGTCACAGGAAGCAAGGTGGTTTCCCTCCAGCGGTGACCGATGGAGCTGACGGGCAGCGGTGGGGAGGTGGCTTCTCCCAGGAGCGGACGCAGCGCCCGGAGGGCGGTGGCCCTGGGCGTGGGCAACATGTCACTCAAATTCATGAGGGTCCCGCTTCCCCAGACAAGCCCCCGGGCCGTGTCCTGCAGGACAGTGTGTGGGCCAGGTCTGAGGTCCCGGCAGGGCGCCCCCCACCTGAGGCCCTCGGCCGGCCACGACCTTCCTCCTGGGCCGCCGGCTCCGTCTCCGAGCAGGGAGGAGGCTGGGAGCCGGGAAGGCCGCCCTCACCCACCCGAGTGTCCTTCAGCCCTGCGCCCTGATCCGCCTTAGTCCACGTGCAGACATGCGCTTTACCAGCCTGCAGCTCGAGACTTCCTGCCTGCGGGCCCGTGTGGGCCCATGCAGGTGCCGCACCCGGGGCCTGGGCTCTTCCTCTGGCAGGTTCTGAGCGAGCAGCTCTGCACCCGCCTGAGCGAAGGCCAAGGTGCCCCGGGGGTCACGGGCGCGGGGATGGTGCCGCCCGGCCCGGGGAGGGCCGGACCCACACCCCAGCTGTGCGCACAGCGCGCCTAGACCAGCTGGGGACACACGGGGCAGGGCCGACGGCCCGGCGACCACGTCCATCGCCCCGAACAGCGCGCGGAAACTGCCGGACGCATCCCTTGGCAGGCGGGCCTCGTCTCCCAGACACAGGACGGAATACAAGCTCTGTTCTCCAGGACGCAGCAGCCTGGCCGCCAGCGGGGAGCACAGCTTGCACCCCCAAACCCGCCCCAGGGCCAGGGTGGAGGAGGGAGCGGCCGCCTAGGCAGGCGGCGCCATCCCACGCGAGCCCACAACCTCCCGTCCTCGTCTTAGCAACTCGATGATCTGGCAGGAGCGGCTCTCGGTTGCCTTGGCAACCTGCGGGCTTTAAGACATGAACAAAAGTACACAGCCGAAGTCACTTGTTGGATTCTAAAAACACCTTCTGCTCGACAACTGCGTGGAAAACGTCACACCCACGGGCGCGCGCAGCCAGCTCCGCTCGGCGTGTTGATGGACTTGCTGATCGAGGCCTCCCGCGGCGCAGTGGGTGACAGTGACTCACGGCAGCGGCGAAGGCCCTGGCCACCTTGGGAGGCTCGGCACGGAGCCCCGTCCTCATCGCCCGGGTGCACCGCTGCTGCTCAGCTGTCAGAGCGCGTGGGAGACTGCGAAGCGGGGTGGCCCTGCGGACGATCGCTCACGAGCAGCCAGCAGGGAACACGGCTCGCGGCCGTCAGCGCAGACGCCGGGGCTTCTGACTCGCTCTGCAGGCTGTCGTGATCGATCGTCCCGCAGGGCCTGGCGACGTTTCTGGCCGTCACGCTGGGTGGCGGGTCGCTACCAGCGTCCAGCGCGTAGAAGCCAGAGGCGCCGCCGACAGCCAGGACGGCCCCACGGCCATGTGCGGCCCAGGCTGAGAGACGCCGGCCACAGCAACGCCTCCCGAACGCGCGGGGCCGTGGCCCCGCCCGGGGCTCAGGGACAGCGCTGAGGCCGCGAGGACGGACACACAGGCCCCCGGGCGTCCACGGCCACACAGCTAACGAACGGTCTCAGTTTGGGGACGACTGGGGAACGTTCTGGAAATGGGTCTTAGTGACGGCTGCACACCAGCGTGAACGCACTTAGCGCCGACGAATCATGCACTTAAAAATGGTCAAAAGGGTGAGGTTCGTGGTGTGTGTATTTACAACAATAAAAGCGACAGTGCACAAGGCCCTGGGGGACACGTCCCCTTAGGGAGAGCTGGTCGGGGCTGATCCCGGGGCCTGAGTGCGCGGGTCCCCCCTGCACGTGGCATAGGTCATGTCCGCGACCTCTTTCGGGGCTGACGGCCGCATGCTCTGTGGCTGTCTGTCCCCCACCCACACGCCCGGCTGATTGCCCACCTTCTTTCTGGAGTGGCCGCCCGATCTGGCCCGACCCCGAACTACGGCCCTCCGCCCCCGCTGTGCTCCTGCCGCCCGCTCGGGCAGGCTCAGCGTGGCTGCGGTCGGTCGCCGCGTGCTGAGCCCCCAGAAGAGCGCCCGGCAGGCGGCCAAGGTTTAACATGCCGTTTACTGGGCTGCGTGGCATATGCAAGAAGTTCCCTCAGCCAGGATCTGAGAGGCCCGGATGTCGGGGGGGGGCAGCCCCTCCACTGCTCGGAACGGCTGGAACCCACACATGCTGGCAGGCTGGGGGTGCCCCTCGTTGTGAGGGGAGCTTTATGGCCCTAGGTCCTCCAGCTCCAGGGTTGAGGCAAACGTCCCAGTGGGGACGGAACAGGTGCACGCGACACCGCGTTCCATGTTCACCGTCACGACCCAGCACAGGTGAGGCCCGTGAGATGCCCGCCCGCCCCTCCCCCGCCCCGCCTCACGTCGCTTCATTAATTCACGTCTCATCTCATAAAACTTTTAACGTTTAAAGCTTTTAAAGTTAATCCACCCGCCAGCACTCGTCAGGGACGCTCTACAGAGACGCCGCCTCACGGCCACCCTGGGGGCCCTTCCCGGCGTTACTCCCTTTTCCAGCTAAGCCCCCTCGGTCCCAGCGACGTCCCGCCCCAGGCAGCCTGTGTCGGTGACGTCAGCACTGCACTGGCCCGGGACGTGCCGGTCATGCTCCCTGTGCTCACACCAATGTGCTGTGAAAAGCGACCCACAGGAAGCCACCGGCGTCGGCCCGGAAGCCTGCGCGCTGGCCGCGGGGCCCCCGACACGCAGCCCCGCCTGGACCAGTCGAAGGCTTACTTGCGTCGCCGCGGCTGCTGAACGGCCAGCCGGCCGCCGGCAGGAAGGACGGCACAGGGGAGCCGGCCCGGCCCTCGTCCTCCCCCTGCGGCGCGATGTGCCGGACCGTCTCCTTGTTCTTGCGGTTCTTCCTCCGGCCCGTGGGCTGCCAGCCGTCCCCCGTGGCCTGCTCGGAGAAGGCGTTCGGGGCGGCACCGTCCCCGGCGGAGGGCGGCTCGGGCCCCGCGCAGTGCGTCGGCGAGGCCTGCTCCTCCTTGACCCGCAGGGGCCCGTAGCCCACGTCGCCCGGCCACGGCGGCTGCGAGCAGCCGCCGTCGCAGCCGTCGGCCCTGGGCTCCGGGTCCTCCCGGCCGTAGCTGCTGCCGCCCTCGTGGCCGCTGGCGATGGCCGAGTCCCCGGAGGAGTTGGTGGGGCTCGTGCGGCGCACCAGCCACGGCGAGATGCTCCTTCCGGCCATCACGGCCGAGATGAGCGCGTCCGTGCCGCGCCCGGCGGGGCGCCCGCCTCGAACTCGGCCAGCTCGTCCGAGGCGTCGGGCTTGATGCTGATGTCCAGCGCGGCCTTGATGAAGTCGTGGCAGGCCTGCACGATGTCCGTCATCTGCAGGAAGCTGGCGGCCGACATCACCTCGATGACGTTCCTGCTGGTGAGGGCCAGGCGCGCGGAGTACATGAAGTCGATGATGGCCTCGAAGCCCTGCGCCGTGACGATGTCCAGGTGCGTGACCGTGGCCGGGGCGGCCGTCTTCTGCACCTGGCAGTACAGCGTCTTGAAGTAGCGGCTGCTGCCGAGCAGGACGTTCTTGTGCGCCTTGAACACCTTGCCCTCCACGACCACGCACACATCGCACAGGACGCCGTGCTGCCTCTGCTCGTCCAGCTCACGCAGCAGGTGCCGGTAGTGGGACGCGATTTCCATATCTTCCTTCCGGTCGTTCATCAGGAGCCCGGGGTCGCCTGGTCTACAGACTCTGCGGAGGAGAAGTGGAGAGTTAGGCGCACGGCGGCCGCGCAGCCTCCCACGCAGCTGGCAGGTCGTCCGGGGCCTCTGTCACCCAGACGGGGAACGGCGGCCGGACCACCAGCGTCCCCGTCCCACACCCTGGAGGGAACGTCTAAGACCCACGAAGAGGAAGGAGGGCCGAGGCCGCCTGCGCACGTCCACGGCGAGGTCGGCCCGCGTCCGGCTCGGCCCCGGGCCTCTTCCGTGCGGGGACGGGCGCCTCCGGGCTCGCCGCAGGAAGCCGCCGGGCCAGGCCTGGGCGCAGACCAGCTGGGATCTGCCCCGTGTCTCCCCCCAACCCCACCCCACCCCGGTCTCCGCCCCGCCCCTCACCCCCCACCCCCACCCCCACCCCGGTCTCCGCCTCGCCCCTCACCTCCACCCCCCACCCCCATCCCCTACCCCCACCCCCACCCCCACCCCATCCCGGTCTCCGCCTCGCCCCTCACCCCCACCCCCACCCCCCACCCCCACCCCACCCCCACCCCCACCCCAGTCTCTGCCCCTCACCCCCACCCCGGTCTCCGCCCCGCCCCTCACCCCCCACCCCCCCCTCACCCCCACCCCCACCCCGGTCTCCGCCTCGCCCCTCACCCCCACCCCCACCCCCACCCCGGTCTCCGCCTCGCCCCTCACCCCCACCCCCACCCCCACCCCCACCCCACCCCCACCCCCACCCCAGTCTCTGCCCCTCACCCCCACCCCGGTCTCCGCCCCGCCCTCACCCCCCCCCCCCTCACCCCACCCCACCCCGGTCTCCGCCTTGCCCCCGCGGCCCCTCCCTCTGCTTCTGCGGCCGCTCCCTGGGGACAAGGTGCCACAGACCAGGCGGCCAGAACTCAGCACTCTGTCCCAGCACAGCCAGAGGCCCCGTCCCACACCAAGGTGCTGCAACGTGCTCCCTGCCCTGCCAGCCCCGCGGGGGGCTGTATCCTGCCCCCCAGCTTCCGCTGCTGCCAACGACCCTCGGCAGCCTGGGCCCGCAGACGCACACCCCGTCGCTTCCGCCCACTCACGGTGCTCTCCCTGCGCACACCTGTCCCCATGTCCCTTATCATGACACCGGTCCTGTTGGATGAGGGGCCACCCTACTCCAGAGCAACCTCGTCTTCACTAATTACATCCAAGTTAAGTGGCATTCTGAGGCCCGGGGTCAGGATTCCAATGACCGCATTCTGGGGGCACGATCACCCCTGAGACGCCCTGAGCACGATGACGCGGTGACGTGTGACTTTCCCTAGGAACTGCACCGCGTCCCCGCTGGTTAGTCACCCAAGGCGTGTTTAGCGGTGGAAACCTAGGCTCGTCAAATGCAGGGACCAGGCTGGACGTCGAGGGGGCCTCCGCCCCGCCTCGCTCAGACGGCCCTTTGTTTACTCAAATCCATCGCGAGGCACGACGCACGCGCCTCCCGCCAGTCCTCGGCGCGTCGGCCATCGACACCGGAACCAGTGGCTCTGCCCCGCGCCCCACGGGCTGGGACGGGAGGCCGGAGAGCGGAAGAGGCTCCCACTCCCACTGCCCCTTCCGTCCTCTGCTGTGGCGCCCGATGTGACCGACCGGGACGTCACCACCCCCGCCACGGCCCCCGGGACCTCCCGCCGCACCCACCCCCTCACCTCCCACGGTCCAGACCTCGCCCACCCGGCCCCAGACCCGAAGGCAGAGGCACGGCCCACTCCCACCCTGGGTCGGCCTGTCGCTGACAGCACCCACAACCGTCCGATGGGCTGCAGGGAGGGGCCACGAGCTCGCAGGTGACACCCGGGGTCTCGGCCAGCGTCCGCCCCACCGTGTCTGAGTCGTGGGAGAGCAGGCGTCCATCCTGGTGTGACCCCGCCCCTCACACCTGGCCTCACAGACAGATGGCGCAGACATTCAGGGAGGGGCCACGGCCGGGAACACGGACCCTCAGAGTCCGGCAGAGCTCTGGGATGAACAGGGGGCCCCGTGCCATGGCGTGAGTGACGACAACCTCACAGGGCTGCATCTCCACAGCAAACTCCCATGGAAAGTTCCGGAGTAAGTCACTGCTCAGCCAGGGCAGCTGGAAACTCGCTCACGTGCTTCACAGAGATTTCCTAGTAAGAAAACCTTGCGATTTTCATTAGGGAGAAAATTGCTTGTACACAGAAGAGAAAAGGAATTTGAAATAATGCTGACCTAACACGGCTGCTGCTGGGGGCACGCGGAGGACGCGGGGTGCCCCGCCGCCGGTGCCCGCCCGGCTCGCGCCAGCGGCTGCGGCCCCCGAAACGCGTGTCCGGGGCCGCACAGCCGCCCAGCCATGGCGCTGCTGGCGCGCGAGGTGCACACCTGAGAGGAAGCGAGCTCGCCCGCGAGGACAGGGGCTCCGAGCACCTGCCCTGCCCCGCAGAGGCACACCTGGCCGCAGGACACACCTGCGCATGGGCGCACACCTGTGCTCTCGCACTTGCGCCTCTGAATGGCCAGAGCTGCCGCACGGGGCCCAGGGGCCTTTCGTGCCCGCGAAGTCCGCGTGTGGCATGCCTGCGAGGGGCGCCTTCGGGGGTCTGCGGTCCATGAAGGGCCCCCCGTGCCCCAGGTGAGGGGCTGAGGGCCGGGTGCGACCAAGGGCGAAGGGGACACCTGCGCCACACTGGTCCCCGAGAAGGGGCAAGCGCGAGGCCAGCACCGTCCCCTGGGGCCCCGTCTGCCGGCTCCCCCTGCAGGTGCCGCCGCCTGCTCTTTGTACAACCCGCTCATCTCCAGCGTCCTCGGTTTCAGCCAGAACCGCATACGAACAACCATCTCGGTACTGAACCAACTGGAGCCCCTGCTGCAGACCAAACCCCAAGTGTCACGTCGACCTGAACAGCGCTGGGGGCTCGTGACCCACGGTGACAGTGCACAGGACCGACGGGCCACGTGAGGGGCTCTACCAGGAAAGCGTTTGTCCCGGCGAAAGCGTAAAACACCGGGGCAGCTCCGCCCGTGTCCCTGTCACGGCCTGAGCCTAGGGGCCAGTGTCCACTCTGCACCTTCACGGGTCTGTGCCCAGCTGCTTCCCTGAGGCGCGGACGCCGGAGCCGGCGAGGGGGGAAGGGCGCAGCCACCCCAGCATCCGGCCCCACCCTGGGCCTGCACCGCGGCCAGCCCCCCGGAGCTGCCGGCCAGGCCCGGCCTGGTCGGGCCTGGTCGGCCACGGCTCCCAGAGAGGGGATGGCCAGGGCACTGCACTGTGGGAGCCCAGCAGGAGGCAGCGGGGGAGGGCGAGTGAGGAGAGGGGTGGGGCCCGTGGGAGGCCCTGTAACCAGCGAGGGCCGGAGCTGCTCTAGGGCTCTGCAGGCCTCAGGGTGGTGGGGGCACCAGCCAGCAGGACGGGGAACCCGGAGGCCAGCGCGCCGCGCAGCCAGCATCGACGGGGTCCTGGGCGTGCTCCGTCGGGGTCTGGCAGGTGGGAGAGGGGCCTGGCCCGGCACAGACAGGGCCCAGCCGGGCGGAAGCCTCCCGCAGCAGCGGGCGCGCCTACCTGGGCTGCACTTCCCCGTCTCTCGGCTTCCGCTCGTGGGAAGTCGGTCGGGGGAATTTCTTTGTTTTATAGGGTGGGGAGAGAAAAGGGAAGAGGTCACCCCTTCTCGCTCATGCTCCCAGACCTCTCCTGAGACTCTGGTCTCAGTGGGGACCAAGACCAGGCCGCGGAACGCCCAGTCACGCCGCCCCCTCCTCCGGGAAGCCCCCCGCGCGCCTCCCGCGACGGCACACGCCGGGGCCCCCTCCCTGCTGGACGGGCTCGCACGTGCTCTTGGGGCGGACAGCACCACGGCACCGTCTCAACACTGAAATCTCACGTTTTAAACTCGACACGTATTTTTTAAACATCCCACGTGCAGCTCTGCTCCCGTGGCATCTCAGCTCCGAGCCGCCCGGGCGCCGCAGGTGCCCTGTGACGCGCCGCGCCCTCTCCGGGTCTCCGTCCAGAGTGCGGGACCACATGACGCCACACGTGAGGCCGAGGGGGCCCTGACGTTCATGGTCAGTCGCGGCTCACAGCAAAGTCGGGGGTGGATGTGGCTATTCATGGCCACGGGCTGAAGCGTGTCCCCAAAAGGCATGCTGAAGACCCAGTCCCCAGCACCAGTGAATGTGGCTTTCTTTGGAAATAGGGCCCTCGCTGAGGTGACCAAAGTTCGATGAGGTCATAACCCGTGAGACTGGTGTCCCTGTGAAAAGGGGAAATCTGGGCAGGGACACGCAGGCCGGCCGTGAGAGCACGTGGCGTGCAGAGGGACCTGGCCACAAGCCCCGGGACCCTGGCGAGCTGGCAGCAGGAAGGGCCGGCCCCTGGGGCTCGGGCGGGAGCCGGGCCGCCCCCTGCCTCCCAGCGTCTGGCGTCCAGAACCGAGACGCGATGCGTTTCCACTGTTTTAAGCCTCCGCGCTGTGGCCCTTGGTCACACAGGCCCTGGGAGAAGCCACACGCCAACCCTAGCGCTGTCCAAGTTTCCTTGGGGAGAAAGCCGAGAGGCCTAACAAGGCGGCAGAACGATCCCGTGCGTGTGAAACGGGGGACGCGGCTGCCGCACCCCCGGCCGCCTGCCGTGAGGCAGCGCGCCTGGCCCGCGAGGGACCCGCCGTCTTCTCCGCTCTGCGTCTGAAGAGCTTTCCACGCTGTGCAGAAGCAGCGAGTGCCACCCGGCCCCCGGCCCCCGGCCAGATGCGCCCCACACAGGACACGCACGGCCACCCTCGGGCAGGCGCCTGTCGCCTGTGCCAGGGGCAGCCACCCACCGTGGTGACGGCTGCGTGAGGCGCCGGCCCAGCACGAGCGGCCTGCACCGCCGAGGGGGAGAAAGGGGGTCGAACCGAGTCTCCGCCGACGGCGCGCGCGTCTGCCGGGCACGGCCCCTGTGCGGTCAGCACTCGCGGACGCTGAGTGGATGAGGGCGGGAGGCGGCAGCCAGCACCCAGGCGGACCCTGCCCGGGCGCCTCCTATCCACGCCATCGGTCTGTCCCAGAACCGAGCAGCCCCAGAGGGAGCACGTCACACTGGCCCTGGGCGCCCCGCAGTACCCGCTGGGGCCTCTGAGCGAGCGGCCTGAGGCAGAGCCCTGTGATGGACACAGGAGGCCAAGGCGGGACAGACCAGAAGTGGGTCCCAGCGTTGGGGTAACCTGGACCCACAGGAGTCGGCTCAGAGGGCCCGGGGCTGGTGGGCCGGCTCTTCCTTGCTGGGCAGGGCCCGGCGTGAGCTCCCAGGACGGCCGGGAGGCTCAGGGCTGCCGTCCCCACCCCAGCGTGTGAGGGAGACAGAGCCACTCCCTGGGGAAGCCCCTCTGCACAGTGCTGGGCTGGGACCCGCTCCAAGGAGCTTTCAGAAATGAAACTCGTGAGTCACGAGGGAGAAGCAGGACCTGCTGGTGACGTAGGGACCGTGAGGGGCTGCATGGGGGGTGGCCTGAGGCTGGGACGGCACCGAAGGTGTCTGCTCGGCGGGCAGCCTGCGGGGGGGCCCTGCTGTGTGGGGCCTGTGCCCACAGGGGGCCGCGGCGTCGGCAGCCCAGCAAATGCCTGTGGCTGTTGCGGGGTGTGGGCGCCCCAGCAGACCCCTCGCACTGCCGCCCAGCCTGCTGCGTTCACGGGGGGCCCGGGGGGGCTGGGCAAGCCCCTGAGGCCATCCGTTCCCCTCTTAAAGTCCAAGTTAATCCTGTGGCTTAATGTTAAAGCTTTAAAGGTATCTGAGCCTAAAAGGAACCGAGATAAACATACTAGATACTGAGGAAAACCTGAATGACAAGGCCGGCAAAACTTAACGTGGAGTTGTCAGCGGCTGGACAGCAGCGATGCGCAAGCGAGGACCCTCGCCACCCGTCCCTCCGGACCACGGCTGGCCGGGCCCCGAGGGTCACAGTTGGCCGTGTCTCCGAGTCCACCAGGAAATGGCCCGAAACACTCATCTCTTCCAAAGTGTCCCTGGCACTGCTCTTGACGGCGGCGAGAAGGAAGAAACGCCCAGGGGCCCGGCAGTTAAAAAACAGGCAAGAAAACTGTGCCTCGCTCGCACTGAACGGGGCCTGGTTCGGGGGGGGGGAGGGGCATGCGGTGGGGGGGGGCATGCGGTGCGGGGGGGCATGCACGTCCTTCATGCCGAGGCCGGGGAAGCTTGTGAGAAAGAAACGGGAAGACGTCTGTGCAGAGGACCGCACGGCCCCAGGGTGTTTGCTCGGAGCCGCTCTGTCCCACCAGACCCAGCTCCTTCCCCATACGACGACGGGAAGGGGAAGGTGGGGCCGGGAAAGGCCCGGGCAGGACAGTGCCATGGACCCGGCGTCCCGGACAGCAGCCCTCACCTGCGCCTTTCCTGGCTCCCACCGGGAGTGCCGCCGCGGGGGGGTGCTGGGGGCCTGTGCTCGACCCCTCCAAACTGTCCCCGGCCTCCAGTCCCAGGACCCGCGGGGCGGGGAGCCCACGGGATGGCCTGCGTGAGCCACCGTCTGGCCCAGGGGCTCAGGACTGCTGTGGGGAAGGCTCCCCGGGGGGCAGAACACAGATGGGCCCCCTGCCTCCCGCCCGGGCCTGCTGGGCACAGAGCGACCCCAAAGCCCCAGGCCCCGGGCGGACCTCTAGAGAGCGACGGGGGCTTCCTCAGGGGGCACCAGGGGCCCTGGGCGGCCACACCCACACAGGACACTTCTGAGCTCGCCACGGGCAGAGCGCCGTCGGCCCTGTCGCCGAGGCTGTGATTCGATGCGCCAGGGGCCATGTGCTATGAAAGCACAAAAGAACGTTTTCTGGATTTTAGAGACCCTCCTTCGACAGCCGCCGCCCCTCGCTCCCCCGTGTCCCTTACCGGAAGCGTTAAAGCACCATTCTGAAAGGGGCCCAGGGACAGGACAGGCCCTGGTCTGGCCTGGTGGGCCGGCGGGCACACGTGCGCTCAGCAGAGGGGGCCCCCAGTCTGCTCTGCAGCCACTGCGTCAGCCAGCCCCCCAGGCACCCCTGCTCGCCCCCCACCCAGAAGTGCCTGATCCCCATCGCCTCCTCCCTGGGCCCAACTGCATCCGTCTCCACGGCAGGTGCCACCATCTGTCTCAGCTCTGTCACCTCCCCTGCCAGGCAGGACACAGGCCCCAGCAGAGCGAGGGCCTTGCTGGCTGCAGGCAGGCCTGCTGGACGCGGCCGCGCACACGCGGGTCTGCCCTGCCACCCAGGGGCCAGCGGCCGCGAGAGGTGCCAGGCGGTGCGGGGCTGAGCAGCCTCGATGAACACTGAGATCCAGACGCCCACGTGTCAGGCAGCTGCCAGGCAGGACGACAGGAAGGGTGGCGGGCGCCTAACCAGGGACCCCGCGGCCTGGCGGCAGCCGCGTGGCAGGGCCCGAGGGGAGGGCCACCGGGCCCGTCCACCGTCCCCGTGGAGAGCCACGGGGCAACGCCGCTCAGCCCAGGATGCGGCATCGGCCCCTGGCGGCCACGCGGGCCGGGCCTGGGCCCCCACGGGGGCCGCACGCCGCAGCCGCTGGCCGATGCGGGGACGACGCGGTCCACCCTGACCTGCCCGTCGCAGTGCGGGTCAGGGAGAACGCAGCCGAGACGCGGTGCTCGCGGTCCCGGACGCGCCCGCCCCTGAGACGAGGGCAAGACGTCCGAGGGCAACGCGAGCGAGTGGCAGCGGCGCGAAGCACCCACGGGTGGGCGCGGGGCGCGGGGCGGCCCGGCCCGCCGCGCTTCCTCCAAGGGACGCCACGTCTCGGCCCCGAGGAGCGCGGGAGCAGGAGCACATCTGGTCCCCACTGACCCCCGACAGGCCCTCGGTGGGCACAGCTCTGCCAGGCCGGCACAGGTGCGGCCGCGGCCTGGGGACGTTACGCGTCTGCTCTGCCGCCGAGGACCACGGTCACCCGGGCAGGCGGGAGCCGGCCACGGAGCCTCGCGGCAGCGGTGATCGGGAAGCCGGCCGGGAAGGGCCAGACGGAGACCTGGACAACGCCCCTCAGCACCCCCGGCGGTCAAAGTCGGGAGCCGCCGTCCACCCCGAGGCAGCACCCCGTTTCCACTCCTGTGCTGGCCTCGTCCTGCCAGAGACGCAAGGGAGGAAACGGGGAGGCGGAAGGCGCCCCGCGCGGCCGGCGGCGTGTCTGCCAACGGCTCCTGCAAAGTTCTTCGGGACGCTCTGAGGTTGGAGAAAAAGGCTTCGCACAAAACGAAACAGCGACAGAACAGCAGCCACCTGCATCGCCGTGTCCCATGGAACACACACCCACTTCCCGTGGACGGAGTCGCCCACGTGGGACCGAAAGCGGAAGCAAAAATGACAGCATGGCACACACGGGCACACGTTGACACGTCACGCCAAACACACGCTTCAGGGAGCACCACTCACTCCTGACGGGAGCCCAGGCTCCGTCCACACAGCCAGACGCCCGCGCGGTCCTGCAGGAACCAGACATGACGGACGCGTGGGATGCGGCTCCATAGCGGGCGGTCAGCACGTCCACTTCACACGCAGAAGGCCCCGGGTTTGCGCCCCAGTGGAGCCATGGACCACGGTCTGCGGCCACGCCCCCCTGAACGCGCCCGATGTCTGAGCTCGGAAGCGCAGCAGGGTCGAGCCTGGTTAGTACTTGGATGGGAGACCGCCTAGGAAGACCAGGTGCTGTAGGCAGAAATTAAAAAAAAAAAGTGACGGACACACACAGGTCAGCCGGGCCACACGACACGGCGCCTCCGCAAGGTCCCTAGAAAGCTGGCTCAGGACGCGGCGAGAAGAGCAAGCGTCCACGACTCTCCACGCCAAGGCCTGTGGGGGGCACCACCTCCCACTCGCTCCACGGGAGTCACCGTCCGCGGCTTCGGCTGGGCCCGGGGGACGGGGACGGGCAGCAGGCGCCACTGGCCCGTCCTCCCCAAACCTCTGCCGGGGCCTTGCCTCACCGCGGGAGGCCACGTCCCCGCTGCTAGCCGGCCGCAGAGGCGCACTGGGTCCACTATGGCACCAGGTCCGCTTGCGCCCGCACGCTGCCCACACTCAGCGGCTCTCGGCAGCCGGAGTGGCCCGCAGGAGCGAACCCAAGGGCAAGGCCTGGACTGGCAGTGGCCCTGCGTGCCTGCAGCCACACCCACTTCCACCTCGGCCAGGGCCACGTGTCCGCCCCCTCGCCTCCTTTGTCCTGGATCCTGTGGTGGCCTCGCTCCCCAGGGACATCGGGGTGTGTGGACGCAAGACCACTCGCTGTCCGTAAGAGGGTGAGGCCCAGGCTGACCGTGTGACTGAGTCAACTTTGAAACAGGGGCTCGCGGTGCAGCCGGCTCCGGGCCCCTCCGAGGTCCGGCGTGGGACCACCCGTGTGGGCTCAGCCATTTCATCCCGCAGAACCTGGACCCCGCGCCCACCTCCCCTCCCGAGCCGCAGGGTGGCCCAGTGGTCACACGCCGGAGCCCAGGTGGCACACTCTGCTCGGCTGCCTCCCTTACACCCTGGTCCCCGCACTGTGATCCCCACCTCACCCTCGGTCCCCACCCAGCTGGCTGCCCCTGCTAGGCCCCTGGTGGGCCCTTGGCGAGCGGCCTGTGTGCGTGTTTCTAGGACGGCACCTGAGCTCTGTGCCCTCTGGCGGGGCGGCTTCGGGGAGAGGGTCGGGGGGCTCCCAGGCTGCGCGGCAAGGCGCCCGCCTGAGCCAGTGCGGTGCACGCTGTCTGCCTTGCACACAGAGCTCGTGGGACTTGAGACCTTAAACCCTCGTTTGCGGCCCAGGACACAGATGTGCCTTCCTTCTGCTCCACAAAACAGGGAGAGTGATGCGGGCCTTGCGCACAGCCCGCGTCAGCGAGGAGGAGCCCGCTGTGCACTGGGGCCTCGCGCAGGGGCCTCGCCACCCTACAGTGCCTGCCCCAGGGTAGGGGAAGGACGGCAGCGAAGGGGCCGGGGGAGGAGCCTCACAAATGGGAAACGCCCACGCAAGCGGCAGCCTCGTGGGAATTTCGCCGGGGGCGGGGGGGGGGGGGGGCGGGGCGGGGACTTTGCGCCTGCGCCGTTCCCACAGACGGGCAGAGCTCTCCGGTGCTGGCGCGGGTGGGAGTGAGGGGGAGAGGGGACAGCAGGCCGATCCGCGTGGGCCGGCCGTGGTAGTGGCTGCTCAGAACGCCGGCTTCCCAGACGCAGCGTGGCCTCGAGTGCGGGACTCCGGAAGCGGCCGCGCCAGCCCGGACGTGAGCTTGGGAGGCAGAACTTGAAAGTGCATTTCTCACGCCCGCCCCTCCGCCACTCGGCTCCCAAAGCCACCTGGCCCAAGGTCCTGCCCGGGGCGCTGGCCATCCACTGCCTGCAGAGCAGAAGCTAGGACAAAACCTGCTCCAAGGGCTGGACAGCGGCGTCCAACGCAGGGCAGGGCGAGGGCACGGGTTCCCTCGGGCCGCCTCGGACACTCAGGCCCCTGTCCACACAGCGGTCTGCACTCCGCCCTCGGAGCTCCTGGGCCCGCTTCTCACCAGTACTTGTCACCCGGGCCAGGTCATCTTGGTAGCCCCTGTGTGCCCCTGTCCCGACGGACCACCAACTCGTCTGCAGAAACTCGGTCCCCCGTCTGGCCTGAAGGCAGGTCCAGCACTGTCATTAATAAGCCATGGGAATGTCTCTTCCATGACATCCGTCAAAACACGAAAGCTCTGTAAGCTAATATTGTTACTTAACTTTCTGTTCCAAAATACCCAGGATAGCAATTTTTAAAAATCCAAATAATGATGTTTAAAAATACTTAGTAATCGTAAATCTAAATAAGAGTGAAATGGCCCCGTGGACAGATACTGAACAGGAAACGAGGTCATCTCCCTGCCCCAGCTTACTCTTATTCTTCAGTTGAACAACTTTTTAGTTTGTTCAAAAAGTTATTTCTCTTTTCTGCGACTCTTCTACCTACAAACACTAGCACAGGTCTATTCTCCCACGAGCAAGCCACACGAGGCCTGACTGCGCACGCGGGGGGCACACCAGTGTCTCAGCTGGGACGGCAGGAAAGGGGACAAAGACTCCAGCACCAGAGGCCTAAGGCCCCGGCCACGCTGGCCGGAGCGCAGCCCCAGTGTGGGCAGAGGGCCGGGCCGGGGAACCGGGGTCAGGGCAAGCCGGCCGCAGCTCAAGGACTTCGTCTCGTCTGCGGCCTCAGCAGAGGTTCCCGCCCGGGCGTCTGCTCAGCAGACGGGCCACCTGCAGCAAGAAGAACCTCTTCTTTGGGGTGGGGGCGGATCACAGGGGGGGTCTTGACGGCCTGCTGATGTTCCGGTAAAATGCGAAGGGAAAGCCTGCGTTTCTCTGAGCACATGAGTTGGGCAGGAACGTAAGTCCCCAGAACAGGGGTCCGCTGCGGCAGGCGCCCAGCGGGCGCTGTGGGGACGAGAGGAGCCGTGGCTTCAGCGCAGCAGCCACGAGGGCAGCGGAGCACAAAGCGCCAGCAAAGCGAGGGGCGCGCGCCCACTCGCTGGCAGGTGGCACCTCCCCAACGGCCTGCGCGAAGTGGGTCTCCGAGGCCGAGGGGCCTGTCTCCACCTCTGGATGAGGAGCACACAGGAGACCCGCACGGCTGTCCCAGAAACACAGGCTGCAGGGACAGACTGGCCCAATTTCCCTTAATCGGAAAAACCCCACACAAGGACAATGTTGGAAAGTTGACTCTGTTAAAATTTAATTCAGTTTAATATGTTTGTAAATAATACATCATCCAGCAATAAAAGGGCGTCAGAATCCAGGGGGCTCCTTCCTGGCCGGCAGGCAGCTCCACCCTTTCACGGTGTTTCCGTGGCGTGAACCGAAGAGACGGGTGTCTGTCAGGGGCTGGGGTCACTCTGACCTGGGCAACTGAGCGGGCACACGGCGGCCGAGAACACTGTGCCCTGCAGACAGCGGGCAGCGGCCCTGACCGTCAGAAGGTGGTGTGGACTGAGGTCCGAGCACAGGGACAACTTCTTTCAAACACAGAACAGCTCACCCTGAACAGGAAGTAGCTCATCTCACTGACACAAAATTCTTACATCCAAGATGTCGGTGAACGGCTGAACCCAGCACTGTCCTGGGACTGGCATCAGGGAATGCTGAACTCTGGGTTTCCGAATGGCCCACGGCAAGCGCAGGTCCCCACTCCCCGAGAAGAGCCCCCACGACAAGCCCCATCTTCCTGCCTTCAGTAGAGGATGTGAGAATAATTGCTAGCTTTTCGGGAGACAACGTGTTTAAGTTCCTGCTGAAATCTTCGGTAACTTCTGCTTAAGTCCACCTATCATTTGCTAAGTCTTTTCTGAAATAATAAGGCGTCCCAAAGTTTGTTCAAAATATCTAAAACTATTTTAGGATTCTATTTTTAAAAAACACAACCGTTTACTTCATTATTCATATGGGGGAAAAAATCCTTTCCATCAATTTCATTTTGATGAACAAACTACGTGCTACTCTCAGAGCGGAACTACTGCTTGCTCAGGCAGCATGCGAGCCAGCAACAGTGAATCCACAAGTCTGGTACCCAAACGGGAAGTTACCTTTGAAAATAAATCCAACATGAGCGATTCTACAGCAGATGCGATTAAAATGCACCCCAGGACTCTGTGCACAGGTGTCAGCGCCCAGCCTTTGCTAAACGCGCTGCCTCATTAGCATTTCTTTACACAATGCTGGTAACAAGCTCGCCCCTGTAATCCACCACAAACGCGTCGCCGAGATTGTAGCACCGAAAGCATGAGGAAAATCGCTGAGAACCTCAGTCAAACTTTCTTTTGTTTATATTTCCTCGGTGTCAGAAAATACCTGTTTTTCACCCCTTTTGGTTTCTACCCAGGCTCCTTGGTCCAGCCCTATTGTGCAGTGGTCCGTTACACCTACAATTAATGAATTTGTTAGCGGGAATGGGGGAACCCCAAGTAGCCAGAGCCCTCTCCTGGCGCAGAAAATTCCCCATTTGCCATCGGGATTGAGTTGTCAGATGCTGACTGCTACCCTGTGAAACTGACATGTCTATTTACAGAGAAACAAAGACACGGCTCGCCGCGGACCCCGCTCCCTCTGCGCGCCCCGTCCGCTCTGCGCGCCCCGCGCTGCTCTGCGCGCCCGGTCCCTCCGCGCTGCTGCAGCCGCCGGGCCCCGAGGCCCTGCGCCCGGATTCTGCCGGTAATTCAATTAGAGACGAGGCCGGTGCCCGGCTTCAGGGGAAGACAATGACCCCTGAGGCCGGTCAGGGCGCGGGGATCCGCCCGCACCCACCTCCCGCAGTTCCGACTCTTGGCAAACTCGGCGCGGGCGGGTCTGGGTGCGGCTTGGAAGCGCGGGCGGGGGGTGCGCGGAGCGGCACGGGTTGGGGGCGCCAGGACGCCCCCGGGCTGCCTCCTGGGGCCGGGCGTTGACGCAGCAGAAATTACCAGCTGGAAAATTCCCCTTTCGGAGGTGACGGGGAGGGACCGCGGCGGCGGCGACAGGAGGCGCCGAAGGCGAGGGGCGGGGCAGCCCCGCCGCCGCCTCCGCGAGCAGCACCGCGGGGACCCCGCGCCGCCCCCGCCCGCCCCGCCCCTCCCCGCGCCGCCCGAGCTCGGGGACTGGCGGCGGCCGGGCCGGGGTCGTTACCGCCGCCCCCGGAGCCGCAGCCGGGGCGCGCCGACTGCCGCCGGGAGGGCGCCCCCGCGGGGCGGGGCGGGCGGCGCGGGGCGGCGGGCGGCGGGGGCGCGCCCCGGCGCGGAGCAGCCCGGCTCAGAGCGGCCTCGGTTCGGCACCCGCTCGGCCCCGCCGCGATGCGCCGGCCGGCCGCGCGGACAATGAGCCGGCGCCGCTTACCTGTGACCCCATGGGGCGCAGGCGAGGGCGGGCGCCGCGGCCGCCGGACCGGAGCCGGTGATCGCCGCCGCCGCCGGGCGAGCGCTGCGTCCGGGCGGGTCCAAGATGCGCGCTCGCCTTGGCTGCTCCGTCCGTCTGTCCGTCCGTCCGTCCGTCAGGCCGGCGCGCGCCCCCGCGCCCGCTCCAACCCCGCGGCCCCCGCCGCCCGCGCGCGCGCCCCGCCTGCGGACCCCGACCCCGCCCCCGGCGCGCGCTCGCCGCTGCTGATTGGCCCGCGCCGCGCCCCGGCCGCGGCCACCGCCCCGAGCCCGCCCCCGCCGGCCGGGCGCGCGCCCGCCCCTCGCTCTGCCCGGGACTCCGCGCCGCTGGGCGGGAGGGGGCGCGGCAGGGGTCGGTCCTCCTCTGGCCCCCTGTGGGCGGCCGGACAGCGGAAGTGCAGGCTGGAGCTCGCTGGGCATTGTGGGAAGCCCCCTCCCCTAGGCAGGCGGGGGCGGGGGCGGCGCGGCGTGGGGTCTCAGGGCACCCGCGCCCCTGACCGCAGGGCCGAGCGGCCGGAAGACTACCTGGATGGGAGACTCGCGTTGGGACAAGGGCACCCCAGCTTCTTCCAGACTGCGCATCCCGGCGTTGCCCACGCGCCAGTTCCTCGGGGGCGCGCGGGTCCCCGGGCCACAGGCTATCCCCGCACCCCGACGCGCAGTCGCCCGCGCGCGTACCCGGCAATACTTAGCGACTTCCCCGCCCAGGCGGCTCTGTTGCAGTGCGCGCTGTGCAGCGATCGTGCGACGAGAGAGAGCGCTTCCACAGCCGCGCAAGAGCGCGGGGCGGAGCAGGGCCTGGGCATCGCGTCCCCGCGCTGTCGGGGGACCTCGGCGCTCCCACGGAGGGGCGCACCTCGGGGCGCAGGCCACGTAACAGTGCCTGCCACTAGGACTGGTGTTTGGCCAACTTAGGACCAGCGGTGACTGCGCGCGGTTGTCCTCCCCCGCTTCGTCCGCCGGATGGGGTTGCGGAGCCCCGCACCCTCCACAGGCGACCTCGAATCGCCCCTCCTTCTTCCACACCACCGTCCTCGAGCCCTCGGGCGGGCGTAATGCGAAGTGGCCCCGCATTCCTGCCTGGCCTATGTGGGGGCAAAGGCCACCTCTCTTCCTCTCCCGGCTCGGAGATGGAAAGGGAGGTGAGCTTGCAGCTGGCCAGCCGCGCAGGGGAGTCAAGCACGACCCGGCCATCCAATGGGAAGGCCGGGGCCGTCTGCGCCCAGCCTCCCTGCGGGCCCAGCGCCGCGGAATTCCGCGGGAGGCGGGAGGCAGCGGGCCATTATAGATGCTTTCTCAGGATGTGTGAGGAGGCATTCACTGGACCGCAGTGGGAGGGCAGGTCTGGGGGGGCTGTGGAATTCTCCTTGAGTGAACAAGGGCGAACCTCCGTCTGGCAGCCAGCGATGAAAGGCTGTGGCTCCCTCACCACCGCCGCGGCAGCTCCTGCAAGTGGCTGTGCCTGGACTGGCCCTGCCGGCCCTTCCCAAGTCCTTCCTCTGGAAGACCCTCAGTCCCATCCCTGCGGTCTGGAACAGCAGGCGGGAGAAGTGGATGCTCTCTGCAGGAGCTCCCACCTGCCTACCTAGAGCAAAGTTGTCACCTCTGTGGAAAGGTGGCTGGGGAGACTGGTGCTGCTTGTGAACCTCCCCCCAAACCCTTTCTGCCTCCCCCAGAGAGAGTCCAGCCTCTCCCCGGACAGCTACGTGCACACATGCACATGTGCACACGCACACACACTCCCAGGAGAACGGCCTTGCTCGAACGCCGCGTGCCTCGGCCGGCTGCCTTGCTCCTGGCACACAGTGGTGCTCAGTCGTTGCTCGGGCGGCCGGCCCTCAAGGACCAAGCCAGTGCTTCACCAGAGCCTGCCGGCCTGGGGCTTCTGGTAGGTTCCGGAGCGAGTCCCTGGGGCCTTGGGAGTCCCTCTCCGTGCTCCCTTTTCCTGCATCGTAGTGAATCAAGGTCACCTACCAGCAGCCTTGCCAGTGATGGGACCCCCCCATATTCTCTGCCCCAAGAGCCCACAGAAGAGCCAGCAGCTTGGAGATGAATCTGAAACACCAACACACAGAAACAAGACCAGCCCAGAGGACCACAGTCGAGCCATGCCCTAAGCCCACTAACCAGCCTCCAGACTGTCATCATTCTGTGTGCTAGCAAAACCCGCTAGCGCAGGGGGCCCAGCCCCCAGGCTGTGGGCTGGTACTGGTCGGTCTGTGGCCTGTTAGGAGCCAGGCCGGCCACACAGCAGGAGGCGAGCGGCGGGCCAGAGAGCAGAGCTTTAGATCTGTGTTTGCAGCCGCTTCCCAGCGCCAGCATCACCACCTCAGCTCCACCTCGGATCACCAGGCACTAGATTCTCATGGGAGCACCGGTCCCTAGTACCAAAGGTTGGGGGCCGCTGCTTTAGCATTTAAGAAAAGCGAGGGAAAGCACCAACAGCAGCAGCTGGGCCCCCGCAGCCGGCTCAGTGCGGCTAGTGTGGCAGGGAGGTGCCTGCTGGCGGCAGTCCCCCCAGAGCCCCCCTTCATCCATGCCTGGTCCCCCCAAGCTGCTACCAGGACTGCACACGCAGTGGACAGACACCAGGCTGGGTTGCATAGCCTCTATTACTGGGGTCCCCTACACCCTGGTGAAGGTGACAGGCACTGCGCCTCGCCCCAAGGCCTGTCACAGACCCCAGGAAGGATGGGCTGCCTGCCAAGCACCCAGGCCTTCACCGCCCGTATATGGGTGGCCTTGACAAGGGCAGCTCTGCCCTGGAAGTGGCCCCGAGGACAGGCAAGGCCCAGAGTGCGTATTGGCCTCCTCAGGGCACCTACTGTCCAGGCCCAGCAGAGCCAGCAGATAGGTGTCTGGAAGGGTCCAGAGGATAAGGAGCTGAGAGGGCCACGGTGAGCCAGATGGGGCCCCTGCCGTGGCGAAGCTGGTGGACAAGACAGAGGAACAAGTGAACAGGCGGTCAGGGGTGTGCAGTGGTGGTGGCTGCACGTGGCTGAGCATGTCCGGAGCCCGCCCGAGGGACCCTGTGAGGCCTGTGAGGGTCTATGGGCCTGGAGAGGTGAGCGAAAGCAGACCGGGGTGTCCAGGGACCAAGGTGCAGAAGCCAGTCAGGCCCACAGATGCCCCCCAGAGCATCTGCCCCCCACCTGCAGGCCCCGGCCTTTGAAAGGCAGGCGCGATGCTGTCAGCCACGTGGCCTGCAGGACCCCAGTGGCCTAGGCCCCTGCGCTCATAGCCGTCTGCACATGTGTTGGGCCAGTCCTCTGCCTGCCCCCGGCCCCACTGCGGCTTCAGAAGGGACAGAGGGCCCAGGAGGGGACCCAGCCCCACACCCCGTGCCGGGTGCCCTGGTGCCACTGAGAGAGCAGAGACCTGCCTCCCAAGGTCCTGCCATGAGGCAGAGCCCAGGAGCAGCTTCGGGAAGGAAGGCAGAGGGACAGCAGGTTCTCCCCCACAGCTGTCTTCGTTCCTGTCCCCCGCCGACCCCTCCTGGCCAGAGGCTCCAGCACCATGCCCCTCCTCCCCCAAGGCGGCTTTCTCCCTCCACCCCGCTGGCTTTTCTGCAGGCAGTCACTGGTCAGGGAACCTGCCTGTTTATTCTCCAGCCGTCCCCATGGCAACAGCCCTGGGAGTCCTGCCCCCTCCCCGGAAGGGAACTGCCCAGAGCCACCCCTGCCTCACACAGCCTTGGCTGGGAGCCCCCCACAGAGTGAGAGGGCTGAGGGCTGGAGGGGAGAGAGCAGCTTGAGGGGGCCTGGGCTGCTGGCGGGATCCGCCCCTGCATGTCACGGGGTCCTGAGGGTGGACCGGAGGCTGCCCCGGGGCTGCAGCTGAGCCTCACCCAGAGTCTGGGGAGCGGCCGGCCGGCAGGGGCTGGAACCCTGATTGGGGCCAGCTGGACCTGCCCTCCTGCTCAGCCTCCCCAAGACCACCCTCTGGAGCCTCTCTGGGCCAGGGGCTACCTGCCAGCACCACATCGGCCCCGCCCCAACTGTCCTTCGGGCTCGTGGCCCTGCCAAGCCCCAACTGCCACTCCAGCTGCCACCGCCAACTGTCGCCGGTCTCCATTCCAAGTGCTCACCCCCAACCGTCCTTCCCAAACGCCACTGCCAGCTGCCAGCCCCTTCCTTCCTGAGCCCACCGCCACCCCCGGGACTGGCCCAGGTCTGCATTCCTGGCCTTCCCTCCAGGACAGAGGCTGGGCCACACCTGCCAAGTGCCCGGGGAGCAGCTGGGGGCAGGCAGCAGGGGCAGGGAACTGGAGCCGGGGCTGGGGGCCGAGGGCTGGCACACAGGGCAAGGGCTGCAGAGGAGCAGGAGGAGAGGCAGAGGGCCGAGCCAGCACAGCGTGGGACTCTGGCCAGGTTCTGGCCAGGGCGGGCACAGGGGGCTGTGGGCGGGGCTGGGGCCTGTTGTCTGGGGGTCTGTGAGCTGCTCCCCTGACCGCCAGCCTTAGCCTGGCCGGGCAATGGTCAGGAGTGCTCCTTGCCCTCCTCCCTGCCAGGCCTCTCTGTGGGGGCCGTCGCCCTTCCACAGTCCCAGGTGGGCCCCCTCCTGAGTCCCAGCTGTCTGAGGCTGCCCGGGCCCCCTGGGCCGGCCCGGTCCCTTCATGCTCTGACCTAGCTCTGTGGGTTCTAGCCTTCACCTCACTGCCCCCCTTCTTCTTTATACCTCCTTTCCCTCCTCTCCCCATGGCCCCCTGTGGAGGCGCCCCTGATCCCCCCATCCTCGTGGGGACCTCCAGGCTGCTTGCCCTGGGCCCAGAGCAGGCCGCCCACCCGGGGCGGTCCCAGCCCAGCCGGCTGAGCCAGGAGGCGCCGCCACCTGTCAGGTGCAGGCCCGGGCTGTAATTCCATCTTGGGGGTTCTGGAAACGGAGGTGGCAGGGCACAGCCAGCCCGCGCAGCAGCCGGCGAGGGGAATGGGGGCCTCAGCACCACCGGAGGGACACAGCTGGCCGCAGGGCCGGGGCTCACGTTGCAGAGGCCAGCGATCCCTGCAGACAGCCAGCGGGTGAAGGGACACCGGTTCTCCCCAGGGGCCTGTCCAGGAGCTGCCAGGTCGGACACTGCAGCTTGTGTCCGCAGAGCCTGACAGGTTTGATCGGGGGAGGACGGGGAGGCAGGGCACGTTACCCTGTGCTTCGCATCCCCCACTGGGGAGCCGTGGGGAGCCCTTACCCAGGGTCACCTGGCCCACCTCCTGTGCTAGGGGCTGGGAGGGGGAGGACGAGGTGACTGTGGCCCTAGAGGCCCACAGGATGAAGCCTCTGTCCTGCCCCGATGGGCACCAGAGGAGGGGCTTCTGGGGTCCCTTGGTGGGCGTGCAGTGGCCCCAACCCTGGGCAATGCCAACCTGCGGTCTCAACTTCACTCGCTCACTCGTTCGGCAACACTCACGGAACACATGCGACCTACCTCGTGCCAGGGGCCCCTAAACAGGAGCCAGACAGAAGCCCTTGAACTTCAGCGGGGAGCCAGGAGGTAGACAGCCAGCCACGGCGGGGAGCAGAGCACTTCTGGCGCAGGACGGATGGACGCGGGGGACAGACGGCTTCGCGGAGGAATGGTGGGTGCTGGGGCTGGGGCAGGCACGGGGCAACGTCGAGGGGGCCGGGCAGGGGCTGGGGAGCTGAGGGGACGGGCGGCCGTGCTGGGACCCTGCGAGCCTCGGAGAGCCTGCGTGGTGCAGACCCCGCCCCGGCGACCAGGGAGCCGGAGACCAAGTGGGAGCGCGCGGTGGCCGGCTCAGCGACGCCCTCCGGAAAGGAGCGAGACAAGGGACGGGACGAGGCGGCCAGCACCAGGGGCGTGGGGCGGCCTCCAGCTCTTTGCGACGAGAGCACCTCACCAAGACTCATACCCCGGCCTGGAGAGAGCGCGTCAGGAAGACCCGAGTCGGGGGGCATTCCGCGTGGCCCCCTGACGGGCTCTCCTCACAACGGCCCCCGTCGTGAGGCCCCGAGGGCCTCAGGGGCCATGGTGACCATGTGTGGTCCCTTGGGGTCTCATAGCAGAGGACGGTCAGTAACGGGAAAACAGCAAACATCGAAATAGAGTGGATGGCGTTTAGGAAAACGCACGCGTGTGGGTCCCTGGGCCGGCAGGCATGCCTCACGGTGCGAGGTGACGCGCCGGGTGGGGGGACCCCACCCTGACGCACCGGGGGCGCGGGGGACTCTGGGAGACCGGGGGGGGGACCCCACCCAGCGAGGGACACACAGGAACCTCGTGCGTTCACACTGTTCCAATTTCTCTCCCTCTAGAATTACTCCAAAATGAAAGATTTATTTTTTATTTAAAGCAAAAACTGCAAAACCCAGCCAGTCAATCAAAGACACCACCCCTTAGGCCTGGTGTCAGGAAGTTGGCCAGCCTCCCGGGGTCCACCTCAGCCCAGCTGTCCCTCGTCGGTGTGGGATCTAAGACTCAGGGTGGTCCAGGCTGCCCATCCTCAAAGACAGGCAGGCGCAGGGCCACCCGGAACCCCCCCGTGCCAGGTGCTGCAAAGCTGGACGTGCCAACCCTGTGCTGAGGGCCTTGACCCAGCCTTGGCCTGGCCTCCACTGGCATGGGCCACGTCCCTAAGGTGACCCAGTCCCCTAGCTGGGCCTTGGCTGCCACACCGCAGTGTGCTTTGTGCCCGGTGGACGCTGACGGTCCCTCCCTCACCCGCTGCGGGTTCCTGTCTGCTGTGCCGTCTTCCGGCCTGCTCGCCCTTGACACCGCTCTTCCTCCTGCAAGCAGTCCGGCTCGTGCTGGACGCCCCGCCGCGCGGGCGGCGTGAACCCCATCTCGCCCTTTAACGGGACCAGCGCTGCCACAGGTTGACAGCTGCTGCGTGCCTGTGCACGTGTGTGTCCCTCCTGCGTGTGCGTGCACGTGCGCGTGCGTGTAGCTGGGTCTCTGTGTCCATGCGTGTGTGTCTTCCCTGCATAAGCCTTGCCTGGGAGCCGGGCACGGTTCTGGACACTGGGCAGGAGATGGCCCAGCCAACACCTCCGAAGTGAAGGCGAGACACCCTGGGAGAGGGACGTGGCCGTGGAGGTGGCCGGGGACAAAGAGTGTCAGCTGGAGCCCAGGGAATGACCTTCAGGAGGCTGAGCCCAGAGGGTGCTCCCAGGGGGGAGACGCTCCAAGGCCGGGGCCCGGGGGGCCGAGCCTGGATTTGTCCACAGGCCACAGGGCGCATGGAGGCCTTTGATCAGGCGGCAGAGATCAACTAACGGTCCCCAGAGACTCAGGAGAGCGAGCCGGCGGGCCCTGGGACGGGCACACGTGGACACGGTGGGGCTAGATGCGGCTGCTGCCCATCCAGAGGACAGCGAGCGGGGGGCACACACAGGAGCCACCCAGGCGCAGCCGGCCCAGGTCCAGGAGACAGTCAGGGCTGTAGGTCCAGTGTGGGGGAGGGGAGACCTCGAAGGCAGAGGAGCTGGCCTGGGTCCCCGTGATGAAGGGGGAGTCCCTTCCCTTCCTTCACTGAGATGATTGGCCCCCACCCCAGCATGGTTGGGGTCAAGACAGGTCACGTGGCAGTGGGGGTCCCTCAGGGCTCTCCTCCCTCCTGCTCTCCGGGGGTTTCAGGTGTCACCTGGCCAGTCCTTGGGGTGCCTGGGCCCCAAGGCTCCCATGTGCTGCACCTGGAGGAAAGGACGCCTGCCCCCACCCCCTCCCCCCCACGGCTGCAGGACAAGCCAGCCCTCAGCCCTAGGGGGGTCTATCCCCTTGAAGAGGCCTCCAGGGTCCCATCCAGGTGAGCACAGCCTGAGGGGAGAAGGGGAAACTGTCCTCCTGGTCTCTCATGGGTGCTTGGGCGGCCCCGACGCCTGCCTGCCCACCTGCGGCTGGCCCAGCCCTCCGCCCTCACCACCCACTCGCCAAGACCTCTCACGCAGGTGTGCGGGACACCTGGACCCCAAGCCCGTGCACCCTGCCTCGGATGAAAGGGTTTACCAGCTGAGCTGCCTGCCAGTGCCCGAACACAGCTGGTGATGCCTCCCCCGCCCCGCCCCGGAGCCTCTGCAGCTGGCTTTCCCTCCACCTGGAACGCCATTCCTGCTCCTGCCCACCTGGTGGCTCTCAGCTGGCCCTAAGAACTCACTGCCAGCCCAGGCGCAGCCCCCCCCACTCCTGCGTGGGGAGATGACCCAGAGGGGCCCTGCCTCTGGCCTCACCTTCCACCCCTTCCCTATGCCCCAGGAGGCCAAGGCCACATCTGCTTCCCCTTTGGGTCGTGGGTCCTTCCAGAGCTGGGATCGGCACCAGCTGGGTGACTTGGGTGCATCAGTCTGCACCTGAAGAGCTGACCTGGTCAAGCTGAGTGAGCCGAGCAAGACCACGTGCAGAAGCAGCCTCACTTGTCAGCCCTGTTCTCTAAGGGGGAGTCTAGCAAACACCGTGCCAGGTGGTTGTGGCGGAGGGTCCAGGACTGGGCGGCGGGGAGCCGGGAGCAGGCTCTGGGGCTTCCTGCTGTGGTTTTGAGTCTTGGAAGTCCTGTGGGCACTTCCTCCTGCTGGGATTTGGGCTGGAGTCGCCAGGGCAGCTGCTGGGAGCCCCAGGCCTCTAGACTCCGGGGAGAGGCCTGAAGGAGAGGGCTGGCCTGGGGTCAGGCGCGGGCAGATGCCAGACAGGGAGAACCGCTGGGGCGGTCGCGTCCGCAAGGTTGGAGGGAGCCCCAGGGGGAGAGGCTGGGGGGCTAGGGTCTTGGCCAAGGCCTTGGGGGACTGGGCCGCCCTGTCCAGGAGAATAGCATCTGGGAGGGGCCAGGAGGAGCAGCCATGCCACCTGGTTTGACCACCTGTGCTTCAGCCCGCAGACCCTGCCGGGCCGCAAGGCTGCGCAGAGCCCCCTCCTCCGGCAGCCATGCTGGATCGCTGCCGTGTGGGAGTGGGGCAGCAAGCACCAGTTGCCTCCTCCCGGGGTCCTGGTGCCGGGGGGCTTAGGGACGGAGCCCGGAGTCTTATCAGACCACAGTCTTCCTGAGGAAGGAAAGGTGGGCGTGGGCCTATGGGACGGGCACCTCCCCTGGGCGTGCCGGGCCTGGGAGGACGCGCACACGCTGCCATCCCTCCGGGGGAGGGGGGACAGTGTCTCCCCACAGACCCCAGCCCAAGATCCAGCTCACCAAGAACAAACAGATCCTAAAGGCCGGGGAGACGTGCTAGGCAGAGCTCAGTGGCAGGCACCCCGGCGGGGGGGGGGGGCTGCCCCATGAAATCTTGGGCAAATTCTAGTATTGTGAGGAGTGTCCCCAGTGCCCCCGCCAGTGCTTCAGGGGGTCTGTGACCAGTTCAGAGCACAGCCCCAGCCCTGGGGTGTTCTCTGGCGCTCACAGGAGACCATGCAGCAGAGTGCTCAGGGCCACCCTACCTGCAACCCCAAACCGGAAAGCCCACATGCCCATCAGCGGTGGCTCATGTAGTGCAGATAGACAGTGTGGCCTGTCGCACAATGGAAGGTGGCAGCCACCATTGACTCCAGGGTGGTGTCACCAAGAGCCAGGCCGAGCTGCCTCCACCTCCAGCTAAGTTCAGGTGGGACAGAGGAGCCAACAGGATCAGGTAATGGTGGCCTTTGGGCATGAGCCCGAGCGGGTCCCCAGGGGCTGTTAGTATCCTGGTTTCTTGATCTGGATGCTAGTGACAAGATGCTCCCAGCTTATGAAAATTCACTGAACATATACTTAAGGTGTGTGCACTTTTCTGTGTGTGTGGTGTTTCAATCAAAAGTTGTACAAAATCCCCCAAAACCCTTCCCCGACCCCTCCCTGAGGGGGGTGTTCCCTGGGGCCCTCTGCTGCCCACCCTGCCCCATCCCAGATCTCCAGGGACCCTCGGGAGGGAGCCGATGGGGGCCAAGGCAAGGGAGGGCGCAGGGAAGGTAGCAGAGAGGAGCCCGGGGAGGCCAGGCCCATCCTAGGTCTGGGGACTGAGGTTGGAGCTGGGCTCGCGGCAGGCCCAGAGCTGGCTCTGCCTTTCTCAGGGAATATGGCCCAAGGCAGCCCTGAGGGTGGGGACCACAGCCTGGCAGGTGGGGCCAGGGCGGATGTGGCCCGCCCTCGGGAGCCTGGCCGCTGGCCTTGGAGTGCTGGCACTGAGGACCCCGCCTGCCGGCCCAGGGCGCCTGCCTCTCCCGCCCGCCTCTCCCCCTTCCTCTACCCCTTCCTCTTCCAGGGGCCCCCGGCTATTTTCAGGCTATTTTTAACTCAGCCGAGCTGCCTGTGCAGAAGGTGGACAGAATGGGGGTACTGCAGCTGCCTTCCTGCCTCCCCTTCTCCAGGGGTCATGGCTTTCTGGGGGGCTGGTCATTCTTGACACTGGGGGAAACTATGTTCCACTCGTGAACGCAGACACATGGAGAGGCCACACAGAGACCTCGAGGTTCAGACACGCACACAGGCAGACACGTACGCACCACGTGCACTCGCCATGCCCGGGAGCCGCTCAGAAAGGTGCCCAGCGCATGGTCTCAGAAGATGAATGTTCAGGTTCACAAATCCACCCTCCCCAGACACCTGACCCACCTGGAAGCGCACACGTGCACACACACACGTGCACATACACATGCGCGCACATACACGCGCACACGCACATACACGCACACACACACGCACGGATGCCCCGAGGCCGCCGGCTGGCGTGCACCCTGGGTCGTGTTCACAGGTCGACATGGAGAAGGGCCAGCAGGCAGAGATGCCCAGGCCACCCAGTCCCAAGATACCCACGCCACTTCCCCGCAGCCCACTCAGGGGTCTCTCCACACCCTTCCCTCCCCCAGACCCCACCCTCAGCCTCTCTCTGCCCTTGACGTGCGGCGGGCCAGGCAGGGGCTAGAGCTGAGCTGACTCACAGCTGTCTTCCCCCGCATTCTCGCCCCCACACAGGCTGGGGACAGGAAACCCAAGAGAGGGAAAGGGGGCGCAGTTCATGGAGAGGTGGCCTCGGAGCCAGCCCCTTCCGTTTCCCTGTTCCCCTCTCCTCCCCCAACCTTTGTTCCCTGAAGCAGCTGCCCCCACCCGCTGGGGGCTGGAGTCTGTCCTGGAAGAACCCCGGTGTGGGGGCCTCCATCCCCACATCCGGGCACAGGGCGGAGGGAGCTAGGCTCAGGACCCAAGGGTGAGGGCAGCTCCAACTTCCAACGCCCCTCCACCCCCACTCCCACCTCCACCAGCAGCCCCAGGGGTGGGGGAGGGAGGGGAGCTGGCCTGGAGGACAGGACATCCTCTTGGCAGGACACAAGACGTCAGGCCGGAGGTTCCCAGCCCCAGTCAAGGCCACAGGGGGAAAGGTCACTGGGGCCTGGGGCTCACCAGTGCCCAGACCATGCAGTGCCCTGCTAACCAGCCTTCACACAGGCACTCCGAGGACAGCAGAGCCAGGCCAGTGCCACAGCCCAGCCCAGCCCAGCCCCCACCCCCAAGGCCCCACCAGGATGTGGGGTGGCCCACACATGTACCCGGGCAGCTCCAGCCCAGGACATCCTCAGGGAGCCACACGGAGCATGGGAAGTCCCCATCACGCAACATGGGACCTCCACTTCCATGGGCTTGCCTTCACTACCCACGGGGGGGCCCTCTGATCTTGGAGAGAGGCCATAGCCTGGCCTAGGACAGGGAGCCCAGGGACAGTCCAGTGGGGGTGAAGGCCATGGGGACCCCAGCTCCTGCACCCCAACCATGGAGAGCAGCAGCAGAGGCTGCCGTCCGAGCCAGCACCGGTGCCCAAGGCTGGCTGACCACTGGCTCACGGCCGCAGGTGAGGGTCTTCTTTGGCCCTGGGAGGCCACAGATCGGAGGCTCTGTAGTAACCACTCCTGGGCTGCCAGGACCCTGCCCGGGGCTCCTGGGGCTTTGCCTCTTGGCCTGTGGCGAATCCAGGGCCTGGAGGGGTCCACCCCCACACAGCATCCCCTGGCGTCTGCCTCATGCCCACGCAGGTGCCGCTGGCCGCTCACGAAGCCTCCGCTGGCCCGCTGCAGTGACCTGAGCAGGTCTCGTCTGAAACAGCCCACAAAAATGCGTCCCCTCGACACGCAGCTGGAGTCTGGATCTGCCTCTGTTTACTGAAGGCCAAAGTCCCAGTTACCACACAAGCCAGCGACTCTGCTCCCAGGTGCCTAGCCAAGGAACAGGGGACCCCACCCAGAAGCTGACCACCAGAGCCCAGCCCCCCACTTCGAGCGAAGGACTGGGCAGCACAGCCCTGTGATTATCACTGTCGCGAACAGAACGTCCCCCCACCCCAAAAGTTCTCCGAGCCTCGGCATCATCGCACCCCTGGCCCTGCCACCCACTGATGTGCTTTGTCACTACGGCGTTCTTTCCCGGGAGTTGGTGTGGATGAAGTCACAGTGCATCTGGGCGCGTCACGCTTCTGCGATTCATGCCGCGTCCGGAGTTTGCTCCGCCGCCCGTCCTGCGGATGGACCACAGTCCGTTCACCCGCGGGCCGGCCGCCGGCATCGGGCTTTTCCCCGCCTGGGGCCACTGTGCCTCGCCGCGCTGCGTGAGCTGCTTCCTTTCTTTTGGGCGAATACCCAGGAGTGGGACTGCAAGGGCCTTCATTCGCGTCTCTCCACCGGCGGTTTGGGTCTGCCGGCCCCGCCCCCAACTGTGAGCGCCCCCAGGGCCGGCACCTCGCCTGTGCCGCTTGGTGCCTTGACCACAGCCAGGCACAGCCCCTCGCCCAGGCTGTTCCCACAGGTATCTGTCCCCCGACTGAATGAGGACGGTGCTGCTGCCTGTAATGCCAACAAAGGTGGTGACGGGGCCGGAGGCGACAGAGGTGGTGGTGACGATGATGGAGGCCACGGCTCAGGCGACAGGGGCAGCAGCACCTGCTGGTGGTGGTGGAGGGGGTCGTTGGCGGTGAGGAAGGCCCCAGAGGCCTCCTCTGCTCCCCCATGTCAGGGACCATGTCAGGTCCCAGCATCCTGAACCCGCAGGGGAGCCTGCAGATGCCCCTCCTCCCCCTCACATGGCTGAGTCACACCTTGCAGCGCCCCCTCTTGGAAAGGACGGTTTCCACCTTCTCCATCTAGGGCCACTCGCCCCACTTGCTGCAGGGCTGTGACACCCACTAAGCCCGCACCCCAGGAATCGCCTCTTCCTCCCGCTCGGCCTTCCCCTCCCTCTGGCCTCCGTTTGTCCACTTTGAATTTTGCATTTGCTGCCTAGGGAAGTGTCGGCGCTTCGGTCCTCTCCCTGTGTCATCTGGAAGAGCCCTACCCACCCCCTTCCCCTTCACAGCGCCGGAGCGACTGCTCAGCACTGGGACGGTCAGCCCGGAGAAGCTGGTGCCACCAGGAAGCCTGACCAGGAGAGGACAGTTCTTGCTCCTGGTCCCACCACATCCCCCCAGGGGCCGCCCTGCTCTGCCTGCTCCCACATCCCAGAAACTAGGGACACCTGTGCCCCCCCCCACAGCTTTCTCCATGGGCAGAGACTTCTCCAAAATGCAAACTGAGTCTGGAACTTTCTTGCTGAGAATCTTTCAGGGGTTTCTGAGAAGTGGCTTTCTTTCAAACTCCTCACCCATCTACAAAGCCACAGCGGACCAGCCACCATCCCTAGCCTCACTCCTACACACCCCGTGCCCAGGTTCAAGCCACATCAGCCTTATTCCTCCAAGATGCCACGTCCTTCAGCCCCAGGGCCTCTCCCAGGGCCAGGCCCCCGCCCCACAGTCTAGTTCACGGCCTCGCTCCAATGCGTCTACCTGGCCTCTGCTCCTGCCCCGCCCCAGATTGACGACCACCGGTGTTTACCCTCTGAAAAACTCTCTTTTGGGTCAAACCCATCCTTGTGGCCAGCAAGCTCCCTGGGGCCATGAATGGACTGTGCTGGGCTCAGCACTGCAGGCCCTCGGGGACCATCGGGAAACTGTTGGGAAGGTGAAGAGGGGAAATTGGCAGGTGGGGGAATTGGCAGGTGGAACAGGTCAGGTCACCGCTGAGTGCAGAGACTGAGGGGGCGGAACTACCTTCTCCTGCCTTCCTGGTGTCCTTCCTGGTGTCCCTCCGGGTGTCCGCAGCGGGGACCAGCCCAGGCCCAGGAGGGTGTCAGCAGCTGGGGTTAGGGGAAGCCCACTCCGAGGGAGCCAGGGGACTCCTGCCCCACGCAGGTCTGAGGGCGCCGTCCGGGGCTTTCCAAGGGGCTCTACCTGCTGACCAGAGCCTCCACGAAGGGACAGGGCACCAGGCATTTCCTGCCTGGCCTGACTCCTCCGCACCCTGGGCTGCGGCCGCTCCTCCCTCCCCCATTCCAGGGGCTTTCCACCAAGCTAGCTGCTATTTTTAGCTGAGGGAGAGGGACCAAACCCGGGCCCCACTGCCTTCACCACGGGAGCCTGAGCAAGACTGGGGCTGGGGCTGGGCCCCAGAGACCAGGAGAGGCGGCCTGGCAGCCCCTCCTGCCCTCCCCCTCCACGTCCCCTGGTCCAGCACACCTGGGCACCCAAGGTGACTAGCCGGGGCAGTGGTTCAGGGGCCTGGGCTATCTGCCCAGTGGGCAGGGGCTCAAGGCCTCAGGCGGGTGGGCCCAGGCCTGGGTGGGCTGCCTCCCACTTCCTGCAGCCCCACCCAGCACTTCAAAGGCAGTGGCAGCCCTGTGGTCACTCCCCAGCTCCCACGCAGCCGGGGTGGGGTGTGCAGCGCCCGGGCAGCCGAGCCTGGCTCCAGCAGCTTCAAAGCAGCCGGGGTGGTCAGCCCTGTGGTCAGTACGATCCCTAGGGCAGGGTGGGAGCCTGGCAGGGGACAGGGGGCTCACGCCTCTGCTCCATCAACCCCCACCCACTGCCTTCCTGGGTGGGCTCAGGGCAAAAGCCCGGACACTGTGCTGGCTCCTGGGTCCTGGTGAGCAGCATGGACCACCTGGGGTGGTGATGCCTTTCTGTCTGCAGGACATGTGTGGGGTCCAGGTGGGGTCACCCGGGAGTGCAGCCCCCATTGGAGAAACCAGGGGAACCAGGGTGGGGGGTGCTCCTTGTGGACCCTGCTGATCCCTGGCTGCGGTGCGCTGGGTGGACAGACAGGCTCCCTCCTCTCCCCCTTCACTCCTCCCTCTCCCCACTTTTCTGCCTGAAGCCCACGCTGGGGCAGTCGGGAGGGGAGGGGCAGAGGGAAGAAGGGCCTGCCTGTCTGGGCCCCCCTGGAGAGGCCCCTGCCTCCACCACAGCAGAGGTGGGCTGGACCAGGCTGCGGTGGGCTTGACCTGCCGCCAGCTCCTCAGGGACCCGAGGAGCGGGAGGCGGGATGGGGGGGTGGGGGGTAGAGCCTGGTGCAGCCGCCCCAGAGCTCAGCAGACGCTGAGAACAGAGAGAGCCTATGAGCAGGGGGTGGGGGAGGAAGCTCTCGGGGTCCCCTGGGGTCAGCTCTGGGACAGTTGCCGTTTTTAATCTGTGCAGGAGCCTCAGAAGGAGCCGCGAGGGCTGTAACCTAGATCAGCAGAGACAGCGGGAGGTGCCTGTGGTCAACCAAGAACAGCGCCTCCCGCAGCCGTGAGCCCTGCAGGGCAGAGGGGTCCCGGCCGCCTGAGCCCTGTCCTGAGGCCAGAGACCGGACTCAGCTGTCCCTGCTGTCCACTGCCTTCCCCCCAGGGCCCGGCCCGCAGCATGGCCACAGGGCCCAGGCCTGACCTGAGCCTGAAGCCCTGCTGCCTGGCGGAAGCCACTTTCAGCCCAGCGACCCTGGCAGGTGGGAGACCACCCCCCCCGCCCGGGGACAGCCGGCCTGGGCGTCTGGACTGCAGGCCCCGGGGACCCCCAGGCAGCGCCTTCCGTCTCCCCAGCCTGGATCAGTGCTCTTGGTGGCCAGCAACCATCCAGTCCTCTGTGACCCTCCTCCGTCCTCCTGAGACCCCTACCCCGTTTGGCTTTTGGGGGTGACTGAGAGGACAGGGGTGCTGGGAGGGGCCACGGGGGTGCCTGCCCCAACCCAAAAGACACTCTGCAGCTGGTCCCAAGCAGGCCGGAGGAGGGGATGGGGAGCCGGGGCAGGCCTCCGGGCCACCCCTCTGTGCTCCGAGGGCCGGTGTGCAAGCTGTCCCTTTGGTGGCACCTTCCACCCGCCACGTGGCCTCACCACCTTGTGAAAACGCCAACGGCTCCAGGACTCGACTCGGAGGAACCAGGGTGGCTGCCTCTGTGCCCTCCCCGGGCCATGGAGCCAGAGTCGCCAGGAGAGGTTTGTGCCAGGAAAGGCGGCTCCAAGTTAGTGGCTGGCGGCTGGTGGCAGGCAGGCTGGGTGCGGGCTTGGCCCCTGGGCTGTGCCCTTTTCCCGCCCCATGCCTCGTTTTCAGGGCCCCACACTGGCAAGGCGAAGGCAGCAGATTCTGAGCGCCCAGACCGACTTTGAGGCCAAGGGAACCCTGTCCTTTCCATTCCCCGTCCCTCTCACTCAGATCCGGGCCAGCTGTCTGAGATCCAGGCCAGAGTTTCTATCTGGCCAGCACTGAGCGGCTGGCGCGGGTCCCACAGGTGAGGGGTCTCCAGCGGGCTGAGAGCCAAAGAGCCAGGAGAGCTCCCCACTGGCAGAAGGGCTTCCGGTGAGGCCTGGTCAGCGGGGCAGCCTCAGTCAACGTTCACCGCACGATGACACACGCTGAGCCGGGACTCAAGGCGGTGCCAGCTGTGGAGAAGCACTGGGCCGGCCCGGCCTTCCACACCAGCCTGTGCGGGGCGGGCAGGCCCCGGTCTGGGCCACGCAACCACCACTGCAGCGGGCTGTGTGCTCTGCCCGTTCCTGGGAGGTACGCGGAGTTGAAAGGACACATCCAGTTAATATTTCTGGACACCAGGGTGTGTGTGTGGGGACAGCTAACTTTTTGACCTCTGTCTGTCTCACTGGTTGCATTTTGAATAGCAAAACAATAATTAACCACTAGACTTCCATCGTTGCTGGTTTTTACAGTGGCAGGAGGGACAAGGCCCTGTTCTGAGGGACCCCAGCCAGGAGTGACCCTGGGCCTGAGTGCACGGTGAACCCTCCAAGCTCACGTACCAAGTCCCAGGGACCATCCCAGGAGCAGGGCTGGGGCTGCACAACCCCAGGGGGCACCTCAGTCAGCAGCAACCACCAGCCTGTGCGCCTCCCAGGGGCCGGAGCCCAGGGGCTGCAATGCTGTACCCCAGCCAGCCTTTCCCCTGATGGTGGACGCAGCGTGACATGCGGCGAGGCAGGAAGGGGAGGGCGTGGGCAGGCACCACTGCCCCGCCGACCCGCTGTGCTTGAGGGCGCTGGCTGACTCTGTGATTCCAGATGTTCAGCAGCTGTCCTGGCCATTTCCGCCCCTCTCTGACCTCGCATCCGCCAGGAAGCGTCCCCTCCTGTCCTCAGGCCCTGAGCCAGCCCCCACCTTCCCTGCACCCCATTTCCTGAGCAGAGGCCTTTATGCAGACTCAGCTCCCCCCCCCCCACGGGGTGCCGCCCCAGGCCCCGGGGCTGCTGTGGTCAGCTTGGGCTGCCTGGCTAGGGCTCTGATCCTGGCCCCTAGCCCTCCGGGCTCTGGGACTGGTTTTCCCTCTCCCTCACACTCCAAGGTTGGCTCCGCTGCTAGCAGCATAAATCAGGACCTCCAGGGAGGCTGGGCAGAACTGGCCAGGAGGGAACACTGCTTCAGAGGGCGAGGACCAGAGGCCACAGAGCACGGCTGGCTCCAGTGGGGGGGGTGGGGCGCAGGCTGAGATGTCTGCTTGGCTGACACTGGCCGAGGGGCGTTGCCTTCTGGAACTGAGGACTGATAACTGGGGACACAGCTCCACCTTCCCTGAGCAGATGGGGGACACAAGTGGCCTCTGCTACTGCAGCCGGTCCAGTCAGGGGGTTCTGGAGAGAGGGCAGCAGGAGGGCTCCCTTCCTGTCACATGCTTCCTGTCTCAACAGAGCTGGTGATTCTGGGGCACTCAGGCTCCCATGGGCTGGGGTGGGGGGTTGTTCAAAGGCCAGGCCAGACACAGAGTAAGGGCCCCAGGGGCTCGGAAGCTCCGCCCACTGACCTCTGCCCCATGGAATCTGGTCTCTGGCTCCCATCCCCTCAAAGTGTCCTGCTCTTCCAGGGGAGGACAGGGCAGGTGGGCCCGGCAGGAAAGCCTCCAAACACAAGTCTCCAGTTTCTCCTGGGGAATTGAAACAAAACGTGGTGTGTCCCAGGTGCTGTGTGGATCATCATCCGGGACACCCCCACTGTGTGCGCTGTCTGCTGAGTGTAGGCTAAGGCCCTCTGCTCTGCTGGGGTCACTCCTTTGGTCTCACAAAATGAGCCGGGAGCCTTGGGGTCTGCGCTACCCCTCCCTCACTGGGATCAGCACCCTGGAGTTCATGGGAGGTTCCTGAGAGAGTGACTGTCCCCCATCTTTCCCCAAGGCTTCCAACCCTGCGCTGCACACAGGGCCAGGGTAGATGCTCTGCGGGTGATGACCACCAGGTCCCACAAAGCTCCAGGAGTGCTTCCCTGGGGGCCCATCTCCGGGTAGCTGCTGCCAGGGACCCAGTGACGAGGTGAGGGGATTGCAGGGTGCAGGGAACAGAAGGGGCCCTGCCTAGGTGCACCGCTGGACTCTCCTGGTCCTCAGATCAGACCTGTGAGCCGAGCAGCCTAGCCCAGAATAAGAGCTGGAAAACGGATGTCAGCTGGCCAGATGGAGGGGTGCCACAGGTAGAGTTGCCAGACTTAGCAAAAAACAACAAAGAAACCTAAAAACAGGATTAAGTATGTCCCATGCAATATTTAGGACATACTTAAGCTCAAAAAGTATTTGTTCTTTATCTGAAATTCAGATTTAACTGGTGTCCTGTATTTTACCTGGGAACCCTGGGGGGACCCTCCCCACCTCCTCACTATGCCGATTGAACCCTTTCCTTCTGTCCCCCAACCTCTAAACAGCAAGTGCCCTCAGCTCTGCTTCCCAAACCTGGTAGGGGCTGATTGGGCCTCAGAGCCCCCAGCCTAGACATGCAGGAGGGCAGAGCGCCTGCTGGTCCTGGACCACCGCTAAAAGGCTGGGGTCTCTGGGGCAGGCCTGCCTCTGGGGCTGCCAGGGTCTGGCTGGGGTGGCCAGATTCCCCATTTCAGACCTGGACAACTGTTGAATAAGCCCCCAGCCCCGGCTCTACCCTGGCTCCCCTTGGGGACCTCTGACCCTGACACCTTTGCCCTCAGGTGGGCTGGCTCTCTTTGGTGCAGGACAAAAAGGGGAACCCACCAGAACCCTCTAGAAAAGAGGAAGGTACAGCATGTGGGATGGCTGAGGGGGAGGAGTGCTCTGCCAGGGCTGAGAATGAGGAACACAGGCCGGAAGGACCCACCTGAAGAAGGTCATTGCCTCTGCTGGCGCCCGCGGAAAGGGGATCCAGAGCAGGCGGGGGTTTCCAGCGTGCACTCACCCGCCTTCCTGGGAAGGGAGGTGTGCAGGGGAGCGGGGCACCAACCATGAGCAAACTGCCTCCGTGCTCCAGCGGCCAGCCTCCAGGCTCCCCAGAGCGACAATGGCACATCTCCCAGGCTGCCCCTTTGCGCTGAGAGGGCGGGGGGCGCCCGGCATGGGCCTGGGCAGGGAACCGCTATGCCCAGCCTTCTCTGGGCATCCACGCTGGCTTTGCGAGCTCTCACTCGGCCTGATCGCAGAGCCGCTTTGGCCAGGCCCTGCTCCCTTTCTCACCAGAGGTGGGCGCCAGTCCCACATCAAGTTGGTTCAGGGCCATGGGAAGCACTGCATTTTCCCCAAGGAGACCCCGCCACCACTTAGGAAGAGATTTCTGCAGTCTCTGTCCACCTTCAGTTTATGGAGCCAGGGTGGATGCTGCTCAGGTGTGGGTGGGGTGGGTGGGACCTAGGGGCAGCAGGGCTAGGGGAAGATACAGGGGAAGGAGGGGCTGGGGAAGGTGTGGCCGCCACCAGTCCTAAGGATTGTATCCCAGGGGCGGGGCAGAACTTCGGGGCGGGGGCCGGGCCTGGGTACCCTTTGTGCGATGGGCGTCACCTCTCGCCCCCAGCAACAGTGACTCACAAAGCCAGAGCGCATAGCGCAGATGCCACCTCCCCTGGGCCCTGGTAGGCCTAGGTCACAAAGGCCATTGAGACAAGCCCCGAGGAGGCATGTCTCAAGACAGCCCTGCGCAGCGCGCGCCCCTGAAGCCCCCTATCTGGCTGGCCCTGGTCGTTAAGGCTCGCGCAGCGCACCCGGTAGCCTCGACGCTCATGTGTGTCGTCTGCTTCGTGAAGGCGCTGGTGCACGTGTTTAAGATCTACCTGACCGCCAACTACACCTACAACTTCCGCAGCTGGCCAGTGGACTTCCGCTGGGATGACGTGCGCGCCGGCGGCGGGGGTGGCAGCAGTTACCGCGCGCTGACGTGCGCAGCTGCAGCTGCGGGCGTGTGGCTACTGCACGGCGCGGCGCTCGGCGGGGACGCGCCTGGGAGGCCGCTGCGCGGGGCGCGCAGCCAGACTCAGTGCCTCCTGCAACAGATCCGCGAGCTGCCAGGCCAGCTCGCCAGCTACGCGCTGGCTCACTCGCTGGGCCGCTGGCTCGTGTACCCCGGTTCCATGTTCCTGATGACACGCGCGCTGCTGCCACTGCTGCAGCAGGGCCAAGAGCGCCTTGTGGAGCGCTACCGCGGCCGGCGCGCCAAGCTGGTGGCCTGTGACGGCAACGAGATTGACACCATGTTCATGGATCGCCGCCAGCACCCGGGCAGCCAGGGCCGCGGCCTGCACCTGGTCATCTGTTGCGAAGGCAATGCTGGCTTCTACGAAATGGGATGCTTGTCGGCACCGCTGGAGGCTGGCTACTCGGTGCTGGGCTGGAACCACCCGGGCTTCGGGGGCAGCACGGGCGCACCGTTTCCTCGGCACGACGCCAATGCCATGGACGTGGTGGTCAAGTACGCGCTGCATCGCCTTCACTTCCCGCCTGCGCACGTGGTGGTCTATGGTTGGTCCATTGGCGGTTTCACGGCCACCTGGGCCACCATGACATACCCGGAGCTGGGTGCGCTGGTGCTCGACGCCACCTTCGATGACCTGGTGCCGCTGGCCCTCAAGGTCATGCCCCACAGCTGGAAGGGGCTGGTGGTGCGCACCGTGCGCGAACACTTCAACCTCAATGTGGCAGAGCAGCTGTGCTGCTACCCCGGGCCGGTGCTGCTGCTCAGGCGCACGCAGGACGACGTGGTCAGCACCTCGGATCACCTGCGCCCCCTGCCGGCCGGCGACGTGGAGGGCAACCGCGGCAACGAGCTGCTGCTGCGCCTGCTCCAGCACCGCTACCCTGCTGTGATGGAGCGCGAGGGCCTCAGCGTTGTGACCCGCTGGCTGCGCGCTGGCAGTTTGGCACAGGAGACCGCTTTCTATGCGCGCTACCGCGTGGACGACGACTGGTGCCTGGCACTGTTGCGCTCCTACCGCGCGCGCTGCGAGGACGAGCAGGAAGACGAGGAAGCCTGGGGACCACACGGGCTCTCCTTCCCGTGGCTCGTGGGCAAGGGCCTGAGCTCGCGGCGGCGCCGGCAGCTTGCGCTGTTCCTGGCTCGCAAACACCTCAAAAACGTGGAGGCGACCCACTGCAGTCCGCTGGAACCTGAGGATTTCCAGTTGCCCTGGAGGCTGTAGCCCGAGCCCCTGCGGCAAGTAGCGAGTACGCACATTCGCACACTGGCACACCCGCACACCAGACGGGGCCTCAGATCCATTCCCTTCACCACCCCCCAAACAGTAAAGCTGGCCCCGCCTGGCGATCCTGACCTGGTGTCTGGAGGAGAAGGCAGTCCCGCTCCCTTTCTCTCCCACCCTCAAACACCTGTGGCCGTCCTAGTCTGCTCCCAGCTCCTAAAGGGAATGCAAAGATTAACCTGACCCAATTAGCAGCAACGCTATGTGACTGGTGCCTTGATCACCTCAAAAGGATGGTGGGAACACAGGGCTGTGGGGCCCCAGGAGGCGCCCTTCACCTTGCCTGGGTTACAGGATGACTCTGGGATAGATGAATGTTGAAGGGTCTGTACAAGTCACCCCTAGCTGTAAAAGGACATTAGCGTTGGAGGCCTATAAAGCAGGTCTTGGCAGCTGGAGTGTGATGCTGCTGCTCTGTAGGGTCCCCTTCTCACCTGCTGGCTTCTACAGGAGGGATTCACAGTGGGACCACAGACTCAAAGTAAAAGGTACACACACAGACACACCTACATCGACCACTCAGTGCTGGGAGACCCCTTGACCCAGGCCTGGGTTCAGGGTAGCAATACAGAGATAAGCCCTCTGCCCACTGCTGTCTGTAATACAGTCACATCTGCCCTGAACTGCACGCAGCAGGGACTACTGGGTGTCCCTAGTCTCTGGGGACCGGAGCTGGCTTGGGTGGGTTGAGCAAGAAACTGGAAAACTGAAAAAGACAAGTAGGGCAGACAGAATTGACAGCACCAGGGCTGAATACGGCCATGATGCACCTGGGCAAGTGCAAGCAGAGGTAGGTACCTGAGGTAACCTAAAAGACCAGGAGAATGTCGAGAAGGTGAGCTTTGAGCTGAGGCAGGAAGAGTTAGGTGAAGGAAGGGACTTCCATGCCTAGCGATCAGAATGGCTTGGCTGGAAATGTGGAGTACAGTCCCGGAAGGGTTAGATCCTAAAGGGTTTGAATACCATATAAGGATTTGCTTCCAGGAGCGATTAGGAAACAAGGGAAGTTGTGGGACTTGTATTGGCGGGACAGGTTGCCAAACGGTTACAAACCTCTCCTTTAAGAAGTTAGGCAAATCCTTGTTCACAGTCAGCTAGAAGCCCCCTCAACTAGCTGTCACCTTAGCCAAGCTACTCTGACCTCAGTTTCCTCATCTGTAAAGTGGGAAGAGCTCCACCTAGTTCACCGGGTGGCTGTGAAAAGGAAGTGAGACGACATCGGGTACAGGCCGGGCGCTTCCCGGCAGGCTGCCCGCACGGGGACCCAGACGCCTTCAGCTATGTGAGGGCAGCGGCGCCTGCAGGGCAAGAGGATGGATCGCGATCACGCTTTTTTTTCTGCGCGTCCCCATACAAAAAAAAAATCCCCGTAAACGGACTTAAAAAGAAATAAAAGAGACTAGGAGGAGAGGCTAACCCCAAATCATGGGGTCGGGCCTCGGAGGGATCGCAAGCGTTCCGAGTCTGCCCTGCCAAAGGTGCGGGCGCCCAGCGGCTCGCAGGGAGCGGCCAACACCCGCGACACCTCCAGGAGACCCGATGGCGTGTTTCCCTGGCGCCATGTTAAGCGGTCCTCCCACTTCCCACCCTCCCCGGGTTCCTTCGGACTGTTCTACCTGTGCGTCTCGCTGGTGGAGACGACCTGGGAGGGATTCATTCGCAAGTCGGCCTCCTCTTCCTGCTTCGTCCGCAGCCGTGGCCAATCAACTTGGACCGGATGAACGGGGACTGGGCCAAACAACACCCTGATTGGACAGGGCTCCTGGGGGCGGGACGAAGGCGGAGCCCGCGTCGAAGCGGAAGTTGGCCGTCGCCTCGTTGATTACGTAATGCCGCGGCGGCTGAGGCTGTTCCGCTGGCTGCAGAGTGCGCGGCGAGCGACTCCCAGTGCGGCAGTCCCTGCTCCTGCCGCGCCCGCCATCCCGGCCCCGACACCGGCAGCAGCCCGGCCGCCGCCTGAACATGGACTCTGCTGGCCAAGGTACCCGCGGGCCCGGCGCCGCCGACGGGCTCCTCCTCTCCCTGGGTCGCGTCTTCGACCCTCGGCTCCCTCCCCCCTCCGCCCACCCCGCGGCCCCCGTTCGGCTCCCGGGCGCCGACCACGAAGCTCCCCGTGGTCCTGGCGTGCGTCTTCTGCTCCTAGCTTGGATCGCTTCCCGGCTTCCCCTGGGACCCTGCGAGGACGGGTTCCCGGAACCCTCCCCTCGTTTCGGAGTCTTGCGTTTCGTCACTCTAGGCAGCTCTGGTTCTGCTCCCGCCCGGCGCTCGCGGGGTCGGCCGCCCTCCACTCCTGCGCAGCGCCCTTGGAGACACTCCATCTGAACCTGGGCCGAGGTGTTGCGCGCCGCTGCCAGGGAGGGCAAGGGAGGCGAAACCGTCCTCGCGTTCAGCGCTGCGCCCCTTGGGTGGCAACGGTGCTCGGAGCCCAGCCTACTTAGGGGTTGTCTCGGGGAGAAGAGTGCATTGAGTCAGGGGCACGCCCAGAACACCTAGTTTTTTGCCAGAACAGACACCCAGACCAGTTTGAGATGGCCGCTGGGGGTGTGGAGCAAGCCCAGGAGATTAACATCTTGAGAAGGTGATATAAGGCGGTCTTCCATTCCAAGGCTCTAGAGAGGAGGTGCCAAATTCCTATGTGGACACAACTACTCTGAATAATTTCAGGATGCTTTTCTACTGTTTGATCTTATCAGCGTGCTGATTAAACATCAGGATTCTTGGGTTCTGATGACATTCTGTAGGTGTTCCTACTTATTGACATTTGCTTACAAAAATAGTTGAGCATCAACAGCTGGGGGCATTGACACAGGACGCTTTTCACTGAGTTAAGCATAACAGGTATAGGGTTCTGACACCGTACTAAGCCTGTTTCTCAAATGGTCTTTTTCCACTTTCCCTTGAGATTGGTGCTTGGTCCTTGTATTGCCCCCATTTTGAAGATGATTATACAGGGTGCACGCGAAGGGGATTAGGCGCAGCCGGCTTGGTCCAGCGTCTTTGCTTTCAAGTGTATTCAAAGTCTGTATTTAGCAGACTGCAGTAGACAGACAACCTGCAGTTAAAGAAGTTTTACTTCTTTCTAACTTTTGTGCCTTTTAAGCGGCTTCTGTGTGCGCCAGACACCGGATGAAGGTTTTCTTCGCAGGGCATGCTGATCAAAGAAAAGATGGTGTTGTTGCTGCTGGTTGTAAAAAAGTACAAAGTGACAGTCGTGTGTTTGGAGTTGGAAAGAACCAAAATAGACCCATTTTTCCTCGTGTTGTAGCTTGTAAATTTTTTGTGCAGATGTGCGATGCATTTTAATGAGCAGGGAGAATGGTGACTACAGGCATGTGAACCCGATCCGGCAGTGGCAGGGGCATGTGGAGGCAGTGCTCCCTGGGCTCCTCCTTGGGAGCTGTGGGTCCTTGCTGTGGGTGAGGGTCGAGGGTGGGCTAAAGGGGATTTTTGCTTTGCTGACTCCCTGCAGGTCTGGATGCCTCACACGTGCTCCGTGCGTGATTGTGGTGTGCGCCCTGGCAGGTCAGTGGACTGGGAAGTTAGGCTTGCTGTGTTTTCAGCTGTGCTATGTTCTTTGGCTCTAAAAATGGCAGATCTATTAGATCGGCTACTTCGTGGCGAAGATTTGCTGTCTCAGGAGGTAGTATTCTCACAGGGACCCAGAGTTGGAGTATGGCTGCCTTGCATCAGTGTTTCTAGTGCCCTGAAGCAGCGTTTTGGGTGGCTCATGGTGTGGCTGCTCTTAGTCTCGTGGCCTCACCCATCTTCACAGAACCTTCCAGAGAAGAGATATTTCCAGCTCCACATCTGCTTCCTCGTCCTGTCCCTGTAACCTGTCCCTCTTCTGCTTTCTCCCTTGGCGGAGACCTCTGCCCTGTCACCTCTCCATAACTTCTCATGGACAGTGTCTGGCCTCGTTCTGTCTCCGGCAGATATCAACCTGGGCTCTCCTAACAGAGGTCTGCTGTCCGACTCCATGACAGATGTCCCTGTCGACGCCGCAGCAGCTGCCCCGGCTCCTGCTGGCGAGGGTCTGACCGAGGCTGAGGAGGAGGAGCTCAGGGCTGAGCTCGCAAAGGTACCGTGTCTTGGCTGGCTGGGCCGGGGCGACCTGACAGAGGTGCTTGCAGGCTGGTGAGGGCCAGGGTGCTGGCTGCGCTACTCCGAGGTGGCCCTGGGAGGCTGGCCCTCGCTCGACATGCGGGCTGCTTGCCTCGGTGCCCGTGCACAGAGTGTCACACAGGGACTGCACAGGGACTGCGGCTCTGAGCCACGCTCCGCCCGCAGGGCGGGTCTCTGTTGGGATTGACGAGATGTTTTCAAGACCCTATAGCTCCTCTCTGCCTGACTTCCTTTGTAAGCAGTGCCTCCCATGATGTTTTTAAGTGAGAGTCCCTTAAGAGGAAATGGGAGTTAAGAACAAAAGCCTCCAAGTATCCTTTTTATTCAGATCAACTGCTGAGAGTTTCCAGGGGCGGGTGATGCAGTCAGCAGCGAGGCACTTGGGATTCCAGAACCTGGGGGAATGAACTCGTTTGTGTCAGGCAGAGGCTGAAGCAGTGTCCCCAGAGGCAAGGGCGTCCTGATAGTCCTGGGCCTAGTCCTGGGTCTGAATGAAGCCAGCTGTGCAGAGGAGCCGCAGCGCTGGGCCGCGGGGCGGGTGCGCAGCTGTTTCTGAAGCGAGGGGAGGGTAAGAGGGAAGCAGCACGGAGGCCGAGGACACTTGAGCTTCGCATTTCGTTGCGATTGTGTTGGCTTAGAGACGAAAGCCGCAAGGTTTTCTTCAGAGTCAAATTGCAAAGTAAAGACACTCTCGTGTCACTTAAAATTTGCACCTTGCACGTAACCCTAGACAACTAGATTACGTGCCCTGAGCCTCGTCAGCCGTCGCACCATAAATGGGACGTTCTAGTTACTGGTCGTAACTGCTCGAGTGACTGGTAATAGTTCGGCCTTAGATGATACTGTTTTTTAAGTTATTTCTCGTTTCCCCTGCTTTCTGAAGCAGAATCTAGTCGCATCCGGGGCTCTCAGCCACTTCTTAGTGCTTTGCTTTACACGAGCACTTTTTGAAGGAAGGGCCTTTCTTTCGACCAGCTGTTGGCGCAGACGCCGGCAGCCGTGGGAAGGCTGCAGCAGTGAGGCTCTAGCGGATGCTCCCTCCGGGAGGCTGCGTCCTGTTTTGTTTTTTAAAACCTGAGGAGGTTCAGGGCTTTATCATCAAGATTCTTTTCGTTACTCAACTCACACTACTTAAACAAAAACAAAAAAGCACATTTACTTTTGGGTTGCGTGACTGGCTTTGGCCATGGCCTGGAGCTGACCCCAGGAATGCACATGTCCTAAGAGCTGTTTCTCTGTCACCTGGGTCTCTGGTCCTCCGTCTGTTGGTTCCGCTTCCTGCACGGAGCATGGGGGACCTGGCTGCCAGAAGCTGCAGCATCTGTCCTCCCAGCCCCGACCCAGAGCCCGGGAGGAAAGGAGCTTGTTCCCTCCGCCACCGGGGCCTAGGCCCGAGACGAGCTCTGATGGGCCTTGCTTAGTCACCCACAGGCAGGCACGGTGATTGGTGGCCCTACCAGATGCACTGGCTTGGCGGCAAGACAGTTCTCCAGAAGAGGGCGGCGTGCTGGTGATGCGCTACGTTTCTGTGAGCAGGAAGATCTTCCTTAACTCCGAGCAAGCTCACTGCAGTGTGTGTGAGGCGGCCAGTCGCTTCCTGAGTCGTGCTAGCTGCTCACGTCAGCTGCGTGCTTTTGCAGGTAGAAGAGGAAATTGTCACTCTGCGTCAGGTCCTGGCCGCCAAGGAGAGGCACTGTGGAGAGTTGAAGAGGAAGCTGGGCCTGTCCGCCTTGGAGGGCCTGAAGCAGAACCTGTCCAGGAGCTGGCACGACGTGCAGGTCTCTAGCGCGTAGGTGCCTCTCCGCCCCGCGTGCGGGAGTGGGGGGGGCACGGTGGGACACAGTGCTCACGGTGCTTGTGCTCCTGGGTGGTGCCCTGCCCTGCCCACGGGATGTCTTGGGGACAGGTGCCTCGCAGGAGCAGGGGGTTAGGCGTGCCTGTCTGGGAGCAGCCAGCCAGGGCCCCAGAGCCCCTGGCCCTGCAGCTGCACTGGGGTCTGTCGAGAAAGTGTAGCGTCCGTGTTTTCCAGGCAGACGGACGCGCTGGCCCAGGGCCAGTCGATGGGACACGTTTCAGAGTCCACATCTGAGAGAACGCTAGGCAGGTCCTTACGAGACTGACGTGCCTGTGGTCCCCATTGCTCAGTGTCTGCCGAAGTGGACGTGAGTCCTCAGAGTGTGACGCGGTCACAGCCCCAAGACCTCGGAACCAGATGTGGCTTGGCTCTCTGGACTCGAGGCGCGCAGCTGTGTGGCTTCTCTGAAACGTGTCTTCCCGGGCAGGGCCTGGGAGTGTCTCCACCACCGTGTAAGAGGCCATGTCCCACAGAGCGACAGGTGGACTCTGTGTCTCAAGTCCTACCTGTGCAACGCCACTTATCCCCATCTAGGACATCGCAGGTTTGAATCCCAAAGGGCGACTGTCAGAGAAGCATTCGGGGGCCACGGACTGTGCCCCTCTTGCTCCTCATAACACTGCTGCTCCCCAGGAGCCATCATTCATCAGAAGACCTGTGCACCCCCTTGGCCTGACGGGGAAAGAACTGGTTGGTCCTGGCACCTCGCGGCCGGTCTGGGGCCTGTGCAGCCAGCCCCGCGTCGAGCCACAGGCGCTGTGCTCAGGCAGGCTGGAGGCGCAGGGTTCCTGCCAGCCAGGCCTCCGTTTCCCCTTTTACTGCAGTTCGAAACCTGAGCGGAAATAGCATTTCTAAGTAATTCACTGCAGACTTTCTGTTTCTAGCTATGTGAAAACTTCTGAGAAACTCGGAGAGTGGAATGAGAAGATGACCCAGTCGGACTTGTGAGTGCCTTTGCCGTCAGCACCTCCCTCGCCCTTTCCTCCTGACGCACGCGTGGGGCCGGGCAGGCTGCACGCGCTGGGCACAGACCCAGCTGTGGTGTTTCTGGCTGTTCCATTTATTTATTTTTACATTTTTAAAAATTATTTTTTGTTATTACTTATGCCTGCAGCACCTGGTCTTGCTAGGCGGTCTCCCATCCAAGCACTAACCAGGCCCGGCCCTGCTTAGCAGGCTTGTTCAGGGCGTCGTGGCCATAGACCATGGACCGTGGCTCCACTGGAGCGCGAACCCAGGACCTCCTGCGTGTAAAGCAGACGTGCTCACTGCTACGCTGTGGAACCACGTCCTGCTGTTTTACTTTTAATACCATTTTTTTCCTCTCAAACACAAATGAAACTGTTCTTCAAACCCTCGTGGAGCAGGGTGCAGTCGACGGAAGTTCATTCAGGTGGAGGGCTGCACCGAAAACTTCCGTGCTTGGCATGTGTCCCTTCATTAGAGGCCTGAGCGGGGCCCAGGCAGCACCTCCCACTCACAGGTCCTCTCGGCTTCCACAGTGGGCGGAGTAGTCCAGAGCCATCTCGACTGATGCTGACGGTCCCCCACCTGTGCCCTGCAGACTGCGCTCCAGCTGCTGAGTTCTCCAGAGCCTCGCCAGGGCTCAGGGCGGTTCTTAGGTGGGAGGGCATTGTGGGCGTGCCACTGGGATCTGGAGGAGCATCATGCTGTCAGCCACCCAGGATGCTTACCAAATTCAGAACCTCAGGGCTAGCCTCATGTCTGCTGGGCGGTGGTGCAGGGCGATTCCAGTGGTTTTGTTTGAGGTCCTTAAACGAGATGATAACAGGACATGAGACATTTTTTGCTCCAACCCAGTTGTTAACTGCTTTGACTAGGGCGGCGCCGTATTTAAAAATGGCCTCTCTCGGATCATCCACCCCTGGTGCAGAGGAAGGGCCGTCATGGCATCCGGAGCACACGGTCAGAGTTCTCGTGTGCTGGGCTGAGAAAAAGTGGCCACTGCCATGTGAGTGTCAGTGGTGCCGGTGGCCCCGGGTCGGCTGGCTGCGCCGTGGAGCTGGCTGTCGCCGGTGGCCTCTGGCGGGGCACGCGTGCTGCCGTCGGCGCAGCCGGAGATGCCCGCCTGCCGTGGCCGTGGGTGTCCTTGGAGCATGGGCGCTCCGTCTGGGGTGTGTCCAGCGATGTGGTCGAGTCGGCACAGTGGTGGCTGGTCACTGGTGCAGTGGGGGCACCAGGAAGCTCACCATGGGAACTTCATCTGACAACAGCCTTAGGAGACGTCAGCACCCTTGGGTGAAACCAACAACACGACCCTGCGGGTGCTCTTCCAGGCCACTGCAGTCTGACTGTGGGAGGACCTGTGGCTCTGTGTGCGGAAGCGCGTGGCCAACGATGTGGCCATTCTTCCCCCGCGGTCTTCCCACGGCTGGATGGGCGCTGGAGACATCGCTGCTCGGTGCTGTCTGGGCGGAGCTGGGTGCCTGGCTGCTGCCTCCTGAGCTGGGGCCGGGGCCCGTCTCCCTGAGCACGGCTGCCCGCGGTGCCCGGGGCTGCAGGGCGAACCCGGCCGGAAGGGGTGTGAGAGGGGCTGCGCCCGGCGCTTCCTCGCACTGTGCCGGGCAGAGCGGCCCTGCCGCTTCCGGTCCACTCCTCAGCTGGCTGCTGCTCGTCGTGCACACGGCTGTGCTCAGGGCGACCGTGTCCTGTTGGTGGTGCAGTGGTCACCTTGCCAGGTGACAGTGGGTGTCAGATGACTCCGCGGTCACTCGTTGACTCTGTAGGCACTATATCGAGTTTTTCAGTTGCAGGCGACAGCACAGCCTAGGAGGGAGGGAGGCCCCTGCCCCAGGCCCGCCCAGCCAGGCCTTCCGCTGTTCGCTGAGGACCTTCCACGCGCCCCGCGGTCGCTTCAGCCTGCAGCTCCTTCTTGGTGGTGCCGGGGTGCCCGGCATTGCAGCCCAGCAGCAAGCGGGCCCAGCGTGGGTCTCGTTGGACTGGCTGTGGTCGGGAGCGGTGAGGGAGGGAGCTGCTGTGGGTCGGGCCACCACCCATGGTGCCGAGCGACATGGGTACAGACGCTGGCTCTGTCCCCCGCCCTGTCACCCAGAGCTTGTGCCCTGATTACCTCTGCCTCGGATTGGAGGTTCCTGTTTCTACATACACCCCAGAAATGCCAGGGTGTGTGATGCTGCCTTGGGGGTCACCCTCAGGACTGCCCTACTGGTCCCCGGGGACTGGCTCAGGCCCATACCCACTCTGACTTGTGTTTCCCAGACGGGGCTCCGTGGGGCTCTCTCTAAACCCTCTGCTTCAGACGGTTCCACCCTGGGGCCCGCAGAAAGTTAGCGTGGCCCTGCGGGGTTGCTCTTCGGGGGACGCCGAGCTTGCAGACTCGTTCCGCTGTCTTTCAAAGTGAAATGTTGCACGTCACTTGCTACTGTGCACCTGGCGTTTCATCATTAGGATTGTGGCTCCAGGCGGACAGAAGTTTGTTTCTTGCAGATATTCTTGCCTGCCACACTGAAGTAAAAGCAGTTTATCAAGTTAGGCCTTGGGCTGGGGGCCTTTAGCAGGCACTGCAAGTTGGGGGCCAGAGGAGGTTCTAGAGCCTTTCCTCAGCAGGCTGTGTTGTGGGGAACGTGCTGTTGCACCTGCCACAGGTCCCTCTTTCCCTTCATGGCCACAGTCTCGCTGGATCCTGAGACAGGGGCTGCTCAGCACCGAGCCAGCGCGGGCAGCCGGAGTGGCCGGGGCTGCTTTGGGTGGGCAGTGGGCGCTCACAAGAGGCCTCAGTGGCAGGCTTGTGGTGGGGAGGGGCCCAGAGACCCAGTGCTGGTGCAGCCCAGGTGACGTTAGCAGGGCCAGAAGAGCAAGCTGGCATCTGGGGAGTCCTGCTGTCTCAAGCCATCGTTTTCTTGGGGTCCTAGGTTGGCCAGAATGGGGCTCTGGGTTCAGGCTGCTGTGTCTTTTTGTGGCAGCAGCTGGGTGAGGGCTGGTAGCTGCAGGTGCTGGCTCTCACGGTGGCCCGAAGGGTGTCCTTGCCGTCCCTGTGGCCAGTGCACTCTACCTGTCCCACGGAGCCCTGTGCCGTGTGACGCGTGTGCGGGTGGATGGCCGGGGCAGAGGACATGCAGCAGGTGGGCCTCGCTGTGAGCCAAGACGCCCGTGGAACTGAGGGGTGGTGTGAGGCGCAGGGACATCGTGAGAGTGCAGGCTGGGGCTGCAGGCCCTGCGTCTGAGAGGCACCCCGGGGGGTGCGGGGGTGCTGTGGGTCCCCGAAGGCTCTGTCACACGGGGAGGGTGCAGGGGAGCTTCCTGGGGCCCCAGCCCCACCTTGGCTGTTCTCTGCCCCGAGATTGGAGTCGCTGAGGGAGAGCTTGGATCACAGTGAGGCCAGGAAACAGTGTCATTGCAGGGTCGGGAGGCCACAGCCTGACAGCGCTGCCTCCATCCCCCTGGGGCCCCGCAGCCTGGGCGCAGACCCTTCCCTGGTGGCCAGGCAGGCGCACCTTGGGTGTCGTGTCCTGGGATTGTGGGTGGTGTCCGGCCCTGCCACGTGGTTGGTCCGACTGGTGTTTCTTCTCCCCAGCTACAAGAGGACTCAGGAGACGCTCTCCCAGGCGGGCCAGAAGACATCTGCGGCCCTGTCCACTGTGGGCTCCGCCATCAGCAGGAAGCTCGGAGATGTGAGGTGGGATGTCCCTGCCCGGCCTCGGCCCTCTGCCCAGAGGCCTGGCCCAGGGGGGTGAGGGGTTTGGGGTTCTGTGGGGAGCCTGCTGGAGCCTCGGGGCTCAGGTGCACATGCCGTGGGGGCCCTCGGCACCCACAGGCGGGCCCCACCAGCCCGGACCCGTCGGCTTGCGGAAGCTCGTGTGTGGTGTGTGTCTACTCCTTTTGGCTTCCTTTTTGCCGTTTCTGTTTTTTTTTTTTTCGGGAGGGACGGTCACTGGTGCTTTGGGGTAATTTTTGATGCTTGGTGTTGGTGAAGGTGGGTGCTTCTCGCTGAATTTCCGTGGAGAGAAAATGACTGTGGCCTGGAGGGGGTTTCTGGGTGGGCCGACAGCCAGGGCCCACCCAGGACAAGCTTGTGCCACGTAGGGGTGTGCCTGGCCCGGACCTCGTGGTTGCGCGCGTGTGCTGGGGCCGCACCCGAGTGTCGTCTCCCAGCGGCCGACGAGACCCTCCTGGCCGCCAGAGGTGCCTCTAGAGCAGGGCCTGGGGGCCAGGGAGGGCGGGCTGGCCCAGCACTCGGTGGACGCCAGCCTGAGGCCGCGCCGTCTCACCGCTGGAGTCAGAGGCCAGGGCGTGCACCCTGGCTCAGCCTTGGCAAGGCCTTTCTTTTCGGAGTTCTTAGGACAACACACACGCCGTTGAGCGACAGTCTGTGTGGAGTGCTGGTCGTCACCATCGCCAGCACCCTGACCCCTGACCACACTCCGGAGCAGTCCTCTTGCTTTTTGATTTCAGGGAACGCCTTCCTGTCACCCCCACCCCATCCTGAGGAACCACACAGTGGTGCCGCCTGTGGGCTCTGTGTGCTGCATGTGGCATTGGGGTCCACCCTGCTCTGACTCCTCTCCTCTCCGGGGGTGGGCTCCCTCCGTGCCTGCTTGGATGAGGCATCGGTCTACCCCACAGGCCTGGTGGTTGCCCGGTGGGGACTCTGCCCTGGCCAAATGTTTAGCCAGAGGTGGAGACAGATGCGGACACCCCCAGCGACCCACCCAGCTGAGCAGAGGACCGCTTATACCCAGAGTCCTGCTTGTCCTTTATTTTTGTTTGTTCCATGTAATTCTTCTCTTTCTCCAACTTTATTTTGAAAAATGTCAGACTTTCGGAGCAGCGGGACCATTGGAGTGCATCTCCCCATGCCTTCCACGTGTGGGGCCCTGGCCGCGGTGGCTGGGGTCCCTGGGGGTCCCTGCACATGCAGGCCTTTCCTGCCAGCGGCTTTGAGCTGGCGGCGAGGCGGGTCTGACAGCTCCTCCTGTGGGCCGTGCGCTGAGCACTGACACTGAGCTCCGTGTGTGCTTCCGATGGGCGTCATCCGGGAACAGATGGGGCACAATCGCTGGGGCGCCGGCTTGGCTACTTGAGCCGTGCTGTCGTGAGGCCAGTGACAGGAGCAGCCCAGCCCAGCCTGGCCTGAGGAGCGTTTTGCATGCCCTGGGATGTGCAGTGTCGGGGGATGAGAGAGGGGGCTGGATTGGAGTCAGAGGTCAGGTCTCCATCCATCTGGGGGACCTTCAACAAGGCACCCTCACAGTCCTTCTCCCACCCAGAGAGGAGCAGGTCCTGCTGCCCACCCGAGCGGCATGGGCAAACCAGGCCATGTGACTCTGTGTATCGCTTCTGAAGTGGCCTCTCCCCAGGTAGAGGGCCTGGCTGGGTAGTGGGGGAGGCGGCCATGTCCCTGCCCCAGGCCAGCAGCTGCCCTTAGACACAGGAGCAAAGTGTTCAGCCCCGAGGGTGTCCCTGGCCCTCTTGCAGTGTGTGTACGTGCAGGACACAGGTCTGCCAGCGCGCGGTGCGCAGCCGAGCCCGGTGACTCAGGTCCCAGGTGGCCGGCCACCGTGGCATGTCTCACCCCTCTGCACCGCCCACCCCCGGGCCTTCTCTCCAGCCACCAGGCAGGGTCTGCGACCACAGCCTCCTCTGAGGGGGCCTCGAGGCAACGGGGTGGGGTGTGGGCACGCCTCCGGCCCTCCCTGCAACGTCCCACCTGAGGGGTGGCCTTGCGGGCCGAGGGGAGGGTGGGCGGGCACTGCCTCTCTTCTCACACAGTGTCTCTTTCTCCTCCTGTGGCCGCCCCTCAGGGCTCGTCCGTTCTCACACTCCCTTAGGTAAGACGTGCGGGCTTGGCCGTGGAGGGCTCGGTCTGGTCCTGGGCCATCTGCCGGCCTGTTGGAGGCTGTGCTGGATGGAGGTGGCAGGAGGGGCTGGGGGGCCGACCGCCCACTGACTCCTCCCCGTGTTGGGGGCTCTCTCGCATGTCCAGTCGTGGGCCCGTGGGCTGGCACCAGCGGCGCGATGCTGCGGCCTCCTCCCCGGCCTCCTCCCCCACAATGGTGCGTTGACAGCTGGCGTGTGCCATCTCAGCCCCCCGAGTTTTGTCCCAGAAAGAGATGTGCTCCGGGGGGGCTTGCTGTTGTGCTCTCTGTTGCCTCCTGGGGACCTGCAGCTCCTGCTTCCACCTCCTGGGCGCAGTCCTGTCCCTTCAAATGACAGTTGTCTCATTTGTGACGCGAGGTCTCGTTCTGCACCCGACAGCAGTGCTGAGGCCCAGTGAGACACCCGCCCCGTGGTCCTGTGTCTCTCCAGGCGGCACGGGCACCTCAGTGTCACATGTTCTCCTGGCCTGGAGGTCTGGAACCAAATCCAGAACAAACTGATTGTAAATGTTTTTACCCACTTGACCTAGTTGTTGTTGTTGTTTTGCCAAAAAGTCGTTTAACTTTCTGTAGAGCCAAGCAAGGCTCTCTGACAGCTCTTTGACCCAAAAGCTTTTCCAAAGCCCTGGGCCCTGGTCTCCCTGAGCAGCGTCACACTTCCGGGTGACTTTAGAGTGGGAGAGAGGAGCCTTGGGCCGCATGTCCCTCTGGCGAGGGGCCTCACGAGGCTGCTCCGTGCTGGGAGTGCGGTCCCACAGCCCCCGGCAGTCGGGCACGCGGCACGCCGGGTGGGTCCTCGCCTTAACTCGCTTCCCTCTCTGCTTCACCATGCTCCCCGGCAGCAGCTACTCCATCCGCCACTCGATAAGCATGCCAGCCATGAGGTAACGTACTCCACGCTCCCAGAGCCGGGGGCACCAGGGGGCGTGGGCGGCTCCCCGTCAGAAGCATTGCGAAGGACCGTTCCAGGCTGACGAGCTATTGGGGTGAACCCAACTTCGGCTCCACCTTGTAGTGTGCGGGTTCCCACAGAGTGGGGCCGGGGAGGTGCAGAGGCTCACGGCATAGCCGTAGCCAGAGTCCACGGAGACTTTGTCCGCTCCTGCAGGTGGGGGCCCTGGTCTCCTGAGAACACCCACAGCATGGCCGGTTTCCTAGTGAAGTCCCCGCCTGCCTTTCCCACTCTCCGCTCCTGCCCCTGTGGCAGCTGCCACACCCAGAGCATGCTAGGAGCCCTTGCCAGGCTACCTCTAGAGGCCTCGGGGCAGTTCACCAGAGGCGGGGCCTGGCTGGGTACGGGTTGGGTGGCAGTGGGCTAGCCTGCTTTCTGCTCTGCCTCCTGTCACTCCCTCGTTCCAGGATTGTCCCTAGTTCTCCTTTGCTGTATTCTAAATGAGATCCATGTGACGGACACCTGGAACTTTTCCTAGCCCATGTTGGGGTGGCGGAAATGTGCACCACACCCACCTCGGCCCAGGTCAGAGGTCTGTAAGCGCGCCCATGTGAAGTCAGGGTTTCACCAGCTGGTGACGTGCAGGTCTTCTATCTCTGTGGTTGGCGAGTGTGACTGCCCTCGGTTCTGACCTGGGCCGGGCACCATGTTGGGTGTGCCCCTCCCCTTCTTTTGGCTTGCCACATTCGTGCTGTAACACCTCAGGATGCTCTCGGGCCTTTCCAGAGGATGACCCTGGCCCAGGCCCTTCAGCTTCAGGAAGCCAACCTAACTGCTTATCCCTCATGCGGACATCTTCCTTTCTCTTTAAAGGAATTCTGCAACTTTCAAGTCATTTGAAGACCGAGTTGGGACCATAAAGGTAACTACCTGGACTATTTGATTCTCTTGATGGGGCGTGACCTGTCACTGAGGTCAACTTACTTAGTCATTGTGGATGGACACAGAGTTACAGAAACTAATGCGGGGAGCCTTGCACCTTTTACAGTTTCCCCCAGTGATAATCACATTGCAATATCACAACCAGTTTGTGACATTGACACAGTTCCACCCCACGAAGACCCTTCCTCCTGCCCTGTGCCCGGCGAGCACTAAGCTGTTCCATTTCCATCATTCTGCAATCTCGAGAAAGTCCTATCAAAACCATGCGGTGTGTGGCCCGCCTGGCGTGGGTGCTCCGTCCCAGGGCCCGCCTGGCGTGGGTGCTACGTCCCAGGGCCCGCCTGGCGTGGGTGCTCCGTCCCAGGGCCCGCCTGGCGTGGGTGCTCCGTCCCAGGGCCCACCTGGCGGTGCTCCGTCCCAGGGCCCGCCTGGCGTGGGTGCTACGTCCCAGGGCCCGCCTGGCGTGGGTGCTCCGTCCCAGGGCCCGCCTGGCGTGGGTGCTCCGTCTCAGGGCCGCCTCCCTTGGTCTTTCCCGTCTGCAGTCTAAGGTGGCGGGTGACAGAGAGGACGGCGGCGACAGCCTGCGCTCCCCGACCGGCAGTGGCGACAGGCCCTTGCCCGAGCACACGCCTTTCTGAGCAGCAGCAGCGCCGCCCGGCCGCGGACCACGTGAGCGCCGTCATCGCCACAACCGCCACTGCGAGACGGCTCGCCAGCGGGGCCGTCCACGGTGGCCCCGGCTGCTGCGCTCGCGTGGCCCGGGGGGCAGGCAGCACCCAGGCGCTTCACGCTGGTGTCCTTCCTGGGTGCGGAAGCGGGCGGGGAGGGGCAGGGGCGCAGCCGAGCTCCCTTTGGCCATCTTGTGGGTCTACCCAGATGTGGAAGGAGTGACGCGTGGGAAGTGAGCGGCATCCTCCACACGTCCCCTGCCCTGCGCCTTGGGGAGACGCGTCCGTTTTCTGAGACCCTACGCACGGAGCCCGACGAGTGGCGGCTGCCTGTCACACTGACGGCCTGGCTTTAATAGAAGCAAATCCTTTATTTTTTAAATGCAGTGGATTTTTCAAAATTTAAAACTAAGCAGAGCAGCTTCAGCCTCATAGTTAGGAAATATCATTTGTTTGGACTTGAGCTGAAACACAAGCCTTATTATCGCTTCGTGCTTTATTTGTTTATAACGTTTTTATACATAAACGAGGGTCCTTTCGCAGGTTTTGAGCACTGCGTGGGCTCTGCATCCAGCCCGAGGACAGCATGCGTGTCCCAGTGCTGTGTCTCACTTCACCGACACTCTCCATCCCTGTGTAGGAAGCTCCCGCTGGCCACAGGGCTCCTGGGCCGCTGGGGGTGGCGGACGGGAGGGAGAACAGCCAGCACCCTCCACCGTGCCACCCTGCCGTGGGCCAGGCCACACCCGGCCGATCCTGCGCATCACAGTCGGTGGCCCCAGCCTGCCTGCTGCATGCCAAGCCCGAGTGGGAAGTGGAGGGACCCTGCAGGGCAGGTTGGGGCTGGGTGTTGGGGTTAGCTGGAACTCCGCTGTCACCTTTTCTCAGGGGCTACAAAGGTCTCTCTGCCGTCTTAAAGCTGCCGTAGCCCAGCAGCCTCTTACCCAGGGCCCACATGTCGGGTGTGTCCAGACGGGCACCTGTGCCTTACTGCAGCGTAGCGAGCGTGAGCCTGGCCTGCGTGTGCGTCTGTGCACTCCCTGGGGGCCCTCAGCTCAGCGTGTCCGCTTTGGTGGACGGTGGCCTGGGTGTCTACTGGTCCACGCTCGTGCTGTGGAGAGAACACCGCTCGGTGCCGTTTCTCCAGAGTTAGAATCTCTCAGACGGTTGGGCTGAGAAGGCCAGGAGCCAGGCTAGGAGCTAATTTGTCTTAGGGGAAATAATGGGTAATTTGTCAATAAAGCATTCCTTTGGGGAAAAAGCCGCTTCAGCTGTGTGTCTTCATTCAGGAGGGTGATGAGAGAGTGGCATGCAAACCAACAGACAAAATTACTGTTGTCATGAGCCTACACCCCAGGGCGAGGCAGGCAGGAAGTAGATGGTTTCAAGTTCAAACTCCACATCCAGTGGTGTGAAGGAAACCAGCACGTCGGGAAGGGATAGACAGGTGAGCCTGTGGGTTGTCCAGGAAGGGGTGTGGGGGTGAGGGGAGACTATCCAGGTTACAGACTGGGTCAGTGGAGCCACAGGAGTCGCCCATTGAAGGGGTGGCCTGGGACGAGCATCTGGCTGCACGTGGAACACAGCTGCAGAGTGGGGAGGCTGCATGCACACCTCAGCCAGGTGGAGGGAGCTCAGTGAGCGGGGAGTGGCATCAGGAAGCGGGTCCTGCTCCTCCGGCCAGCAGTGTCCTGCCTGGGGGCCCATCCCCATGACCCTACTCTGCCACTGCAGCCACATGAAGAAGACGGGCAAATGACAGTCCTGAGAGAACGAGACAGTGCAGAGCAGAGATGGGCCGAGGTGGCAGGGACCCCGCCTGGGGTTGAGGGCCTCACGCAGGAGGCCAGGCAGGCTCCTGACAGCAGCGTTGGCTGGCAGACAGTGCCCTGCGGCAGGCCATCGGTTGGGGAGGCCAGTTTTAAGGTAGTCCACGTACAGGGCTGGAAACGGTGACCGCACGCCTGGAAATGGCCTGTTCCCTGCCCGCCCCCAAGCCTCTGAGGACAATGGCTGCTCATCCTTCCAGTGCTTCTGCATGGGAAAGAGAATTCTCCCCTCCCTTTCATGCAGTGCCCTGCAAACCCCTTTTTTTACAGCCTCTGGAGTGCCAGCCACCCCATCCCCAAAGCACGGCAAGGAGAGCTGGCTGGCTGCTTGTCATGTGCCCACTCCCCGTGTCCTGGGTTCAGTGAGAAACCCCTCTACCAGGAGCATTAGGCCTCCTTTGGATCAGAGAGCCAGGCTTGCCCTGGTATCACAGCAGGGAAAGTCAGTGCCTTGCCTGTCAGCCGTCGTCCCAGCACGAGTCCAGCATGGCAGTGAGCCGGGACAGACGGTGGAAAGCACCACGGCCACCAGCAGTGGACATTCACCCTCGCTGAGGTTGGAAATGGTTTTCGTGTGGTCTTCAACACGTAAATGTCCTGGGGGAAGTGTCAGCTAGACTTCCGTGGGGCCCAAAGGTGAATTTGACATGGACCCAACTGCTTAGGGCTTTGCTTTTCCTGTTGGGGAGAAATCAAGGTATTCCCCTAAATAACGGGTGAGCTCAGAGAGCTTGGAGGACAGTGAGCAGCGGAGGGGTGGGCTCTGAGTAGCACGGGGCTGGCTTCCCTACACACTCCTGGGTGAGAATAAGGGGCCCAACTTGCGCAAGCACAGGGCCTGACTAGCCACTGTCCACATTTCCCAGTACCCTCCCTGTCTTATTCTCTGAGCTGGTTGGCCTGTTCATAAATGCAATTGTCATAATGTGCTTTTTACATATCATGCATCTCGCTCATTTTACTGTCAGGAGGTTTCACATGAATTTTCTGTTGCTATGTAGCCTTTCTGTACATTTGTAAACTTTCATTTGCGTGTGCTTACCCGTACAGTAGGTTTCCACTTTTACTGTTATAAATAACTGTCAACAGCAGCTTAGTGCACATCACATTTCCCGTACTTGGGAACATTTTCTTAGGAAGGATATCCCTAAAGCGGAATTATACTGTCAGGGAGGGACTCAGTAAGCCCGAAGTCATTCATTCTTGCAGCTTCAGTCTAAAATTGGTCCCAGGTCCATTTTGTTCTCATTTCTCCTGTGGTTCTACCCCCAACTCTTTCACCCCCTGGCATCGACAGACATAGATATCAACCTGGGCCCTTCTGCTTCTCGGTTTTCATGGGCTTTTTCTTGCCGACTGCTTAATACTGCACGATTTGATGACCGGCAGGAGACTTCCTGACCCTTGCCACTTACAGGCCCGGAGCCTGGGACAAACTGGGCAGTTCAAGGCCAGCATGATGGCAAAGAGGTATAAGAAGAGGGCGGAGGAGACGGGGCCAGGCCTTGCCGGCAGAGTTCAGACGGTGGGAAGGCTCGGATGGCAGCAGCTTTCTCTTCTGAGAAGAGGCTCGGTTGAATGGACATGGCCAATGGGCCAGAGTGGAAGTGAGGGGCAGGAGCACGGACCACAGGTTGGGGTGTGCTGGGGTGGCTGCTAAGTTGAAAATGGCGCATTCCGCCGTACCATGCACAGAACAGGCTCTCGGGCACAGGTAGTCTAGATGGGAAGGTCTGCCCTCCCCCAGCGGGGGAATGGGGTGAGCAGGGGAAGGAAGCCAGTGGAAGACGGTTCTCCTGCAGTTCCACGCCATCGTTTGTAGGTGATTCCGAGAGGGTGGCTGGACGGTGGAGACGCACTTCGGCACTTCAGTGACTGAGCAGGAAGGAAGCAAGCCCCTTCCCTGCGCTCCAGGGATGAGCAAACGTCAGGCCCAAACAGTGGCTGGGTGGGACCGTCGGCCTCCGAGTCATCTCCTCCCGGCTCCCTCTCGCGTTCTTTGACGAGGACAATTAGGTTTTCTCCGTCTTACATAAAGCGCTGAGCAAAGTCAGCTGCAGGGCCAGTCCCCGCGCCTGGTCTTCCGGGTGGCGCGCCGCGGGACCTACGGCGCGCCCGAGGGTACCGGAGCCGCCGTCGGGACCCCGCCCCCGGGCGGGGCCTCTGCCCGCGCTCGGGGCGCACGCGCGGCCGGTGCCGCCGCAGCCCCGACCCGCCGGGACCCACGTCCTTCCGGGGGCGCGCGCGCCGGTGCGGGTGCGTGCGTGAGCGTGCGTGAGCGTGCGCGAGCGTGCGCGTCCCCGCCGCCTCTGCCGGTGCTGCCTCCGCGCCCTCTGCCGCTGCCCCCGCCGCCGCCGCGCCGCGCCGCCCGGGGTCTCCAGGCGCAGCCCGCGAGGAGCGCGTCGGCCGGCCGCGCAGCAGCGTCGCGCAGCGGAGCCGCGGAGCCGCGGAGCCGGGGCGGGCGGGCGCTCGCGCGCGCGGACAGGTGAGCTCGCGGCGGCCCCGCGGGCCTCGCGTCAGGGGCGGGGGGCGGCGGGCCGCGGGCCGGGGCTGTGCGGGGCGCCGCGGCGAGGGGCGGCGGGGCGAACGGGGCGCGGGGGGCGCGGGGGAGGGGCGGCGCGCCCGCGGCCGGAAATGGCGGCGACCCTCCCCCCGGGCCCGGGCGCGGGGCCGGCGGGGAGGAGCCTCCCGGAGCGCCGGCGGCGGCGGCGGCGGCGGCCCCGGGCGCGAGAGGAGGGACGGGGCGTCCCCGCGAGGCGCAGGCGCCGCGCGCGCCTGGCGAGCGCCGACCCCGGGGGCCCGCGGCCGCCTCGGTGCGCGGGCGGCCGCGTGCGCCCGGCTCCCGCGCCAGCTCGCGGTCGCACGTGGGTGGGCCGCTCTCCGGGTCTGCGGGGCCCCGGGGCCCCGAAGCTTCCTCCGGCCGCCCCCCATTCCGCCAGATCGCGCCGAGCGCGCAGCCTTCTCTCCGCCCCCACGGCCCGGTGCCTGACCAGAGGGGCCTTTTCCTTCCCGTGTGTCACTATCCGTTCGGATTCCACCTTGTTTGTGTCAAGGGGCTGGATTAAGGACTCTTTTTCCTGCGTTCAAGAGATGATTTCTCTCTGCTTTCTGTCGTGTCATTCAAGGAAAGGAAGCAAAAGTTTCAGTTTTTACTTTCTGTTTTGAGGTTTAGGCTTGACAGGGGACATTTTAACTAGTTGGTCAGCCTGATAGGTACTGTGTTTGCATTGTGAGACATATTTGGTTTTGCTTAGTTGTCTGTTTAAAAACTTTTGATAGGCACTTCAAATCAAAAATTACCCTATCTATTATGATCGCACAAAGGCAAAACTAGACAGAGCTGCTAAGGTTTTGTGTTCGTTTACTAGCTTCTGCCATGTTAGGTGTGCGCGGGGTTTCAGGATTGAATAGGGTGTCGGATGGGACATGAGGTGGGAAGCCAGGTCTGGGGCTCTGGGCCTTGGGGTGGCTCTGGCTGGCACTGGTGGATCCTCCGGTGTCACGCAGATGGCCTTGTCTCAGCAGTTGCTGTGGGTGGTCTTGGTGGACCAGCAGGGTGTGAGTGTCACAGGACCCCCAGTGTCTGGCGCCCTTGGTGCTTGTGAAGTTAGTGTGGGGGACACTGAGCCCGCCCAGGACCTCTGCTGTGGAGCCTGTGTGGCCTGTGGCGGGACTCGCAGAGAGGGGTGCCTCTTGGGCCTCCCCACCCCTCTGTGGCCTGTCCGCTACCACTACCCCCACCACATCGGCCTCCTTGTTGGTCTCTGAACAAAGTCACATGCTCTGACCTCAGGTCTGCCCAGAACACTCAGCTTCCTCACCCTGGGACTCCAGCTCACAGTCTCAGCTCCCTTCCCGGCCTCCCCCGAGCCCTGAAGTGTAGGGTCCTAGTACGAGTGTCGGTCGGTCTGCTTGTTTTGTGATGAGGTAGGGTCTGTGGGGCTCTTCTGTGCAGATTACGGTCGCTGGCGGTAGTGCATGTCCACGTCCGGTCAGTGCTTGTCGAGTGAATGAAAGCGACGAGCCTCCTGACAGCTGGGTGACACAATGGCATTGTCATTGGGAAGTTGTGGTGGGTGAGTGATGTGCACTTAGGGGTACTGAGTTCCTGAGGACGGCCGCACCCAGGGCGCACTCTCGGTGTGCCGTGGCGGGACTGAGCCTCCAACCACAGGCCGTGCTAGCGCAGAGCCGGCGGGGTTCCCCGTGTCACTGAGGGCGCTCGGCCTGCGGCGATGGGGTGGATGCTGCTGCTTTCTCAGCCGTTTCTGCCCTGGAGTTCCCCTTACATGCAGAGGTGGGTGCCCCGTGCCTGGCCGTGAGGACTGCAGAGGCCAGGGCCTTGTGTGCTCTCGAGGCTCCGGTACCAGCTCCGGCCTAGCTGCCCACCTGACACCGTATGGTGAAGCCACACCTAGCTGCCAGCTCGGACACTGGGGACATGTTGCCCTGGGGGGTAGTGGGTGCTTTAGGTGTTTAGGTGTAAAATGCAGCAAGGCCATCGTCCAGATAGGGCTTCCCAAGTCAGGGCACAAGGAGAGCGGGGCATGTGACACCGTAGGCTCGCCTGTCCTCCAGGAAGGGGACCCTGAGCTCTTGCTGGTGGCCTCATGAGTCGCTGGGTGCTGTCCCTGTCACAGGTAAAATGCAGGACTCCCCGGCACGAGGCTCTTCGGGACATTCTGAGTGAGTGGTTAGATCACGCACTTGGGGGCTGCAGACACGCGGCCTGCTCCGTCACACAGGGCCTCGCTGCTGCATGTCAGTGGAGTCTGAGCTGACAGCCCCACGGAAATGAGGGTCATGGTGCTCACCCGCCCGCCTGTTGGGGGAGTGCAGGAGGTGATAGAGGGAACGGTGTCACCTTGTCTCCTCCTGAAGGTCGTAGCAGATGCTGACAGCCACAGTCCACCTCAGGAAAGTGCTGCCTACCCTGAGCGAGGGGCCACTGGCCCGACCCAGGGCCCACTCGTGGGTGCTGACAGCCCCTGAGGAGGATTAGCAGCCAGTCCCTAGTCTCTAGCGGTGGTGACAGTCCCGAGGAGGATTAGCAGCCAGTCCCTTGTCTGCGGTCACGGGGGTTTAGGGATGAGATTACCAAACAGCCTTCAGCTTCGATTTGTCTCCCCTGTCCCTCGTGTTCGATCTGCTTGAGTGGCGTCAGCGAGATAGCACCTTCTGCCTCAGGTCTGGGTACTGGCAGGTGCTTAATAGATTTAGATCTTCAGCAAATAAAAATTGTTTTACATCCTAAGAGTTTTGCAGACGTATGGGTAGCTCACCCTGCAGCTGAAGAAATGAAGTGCGGCATCTTGTTCTCGGATGAGGGCAGTGGGGGGTGAGGCGGGCCGTGGCGCCATTGTCACTCGCCTCTCCAGGACGGATCTCTGTCCACCGGTGGCTCACGGGGTCCGGAACTGTTCTGCATTGTACGGGTACCTGCGTGAATGGCTTTTAAAACCTAGTTCTGTGGCAGAGACCTTTACATTAAACGCAACTGATATTTTTACAGTGTGATACATTGTGAGTTATTGTGACCATCCTTGAATGTACGAGTGAATAAGCCTTATCTGTCATCATGTGTCATTTGTAACTCGTCCTTTTAACTTTTTTACGTTGAGCATGTATCACCAGCAAACATGGTGGTTCACAAGATAAAATGGGCAGTCCTTCGGTGTCTCTGGTGCTGTGTGCTGAGGAATTCTGTGCCAATTGGTCATAAAGTTGCAGATCTGGGACTCAGAGGATTGGAATGCGGACTAGCCACCCCTATCAGCTGGGCCCCGCCCTGGCAAGTCCGGGATGGCCAGCCCCTTCTTAGAGAGCTACCCCCCACCCGCCCTGTGCCTCTGTTTCTTCCACAGGGTGGAGTGGCACTGTGTCGTTGTGACGCCAGCAGACCCCGGGTCCCTGTCTTATCTGAACCCTGCGCTGCTTCAGGGTCGGGGGCTGAATTCAGGCGCAGCCCAAGACCATGGCCCAGTGGACCACCCCAGCTGGGGCGACCCGCTCTGCAGGGGGCATGTGCCACCTGGATTTTCTGTTTTTACTTCTGTTATTGGAAGGGATTAGCAGCACAGCAAATGGTTGTTTGAGTTTTAGCTGGGCAGGTCCATTTAATTTCCTTTACTAATTAGGAGTGTGTATTGTGAGAGGGTTTCTCTAAGATAAATTGTGGAAAATTCTGGGTCAAAGAGTATGAACTTTATCAGTTTTGCCATATATTACTAAGTTTATAATCTGTCAGTGTGTGTCTTTTCCTCTTCACCCACGTGGGGTTGTAACTTTATATTTTATGTTTTGGTGCTCGTTTAGCTACTGCTACAGAGTTTGATTTTAAAGTCAGATTATTTTTTTCCAGTTGTAAATTTTGCTCAGTCCTTTAAAATCAATATTTAGTGATAAATAAAATGTTTAGTTATAAATGGATTTTTAAAAATGTGTGGAACCAGTCCATATCTCTTTTTCAAGTTAACTAAAACAGGTTGTGTACCAGATAAATATTTTTACTGGACTATGTATTCACCTTATACTTTGAATCACATGCAAAGTTCAAGTTTTTTTTAATACAATCTAACAGTCCAGTTTTATTTTGAGATGAAACTAGGAAGTCTACAGTTTAAGGATGACAGTTATCTATGAAGTATTTCTTCACTCTCTGAGTAGAGTCACTCTCTATGCGAAACAGTGTGGTTCTCATAAGAGTCATTAGTGGATGCCTCCCCTCCCCATGGGAAGCCTCTGAAATGCCCCGCATGTTGTGAGCTGGCCCTCGTTGCCCAGTGAGTGCTGCCTCCATCCGCAGGGTGCCCTGCAAGGTAGTTGTTGCCCACTTTTATCGGTGAGGAAACTGACGTGTTTTCTCCAGTATCGAGTGGTATTGGAGAACACACACGGCTAAGATGCCAGCACACGGGATTTGCAGCTCTTACGGGGCCGTTTCCGTTGGGGCTGGTTCCCCTTGCCTCGTCCGGCCACGTTGGGTAACCCTGACCAATGGGTGCCAGCAGCATCCTTCTCCCTGGCGCCTTTCATGTTCCCTGCCCGTCCCTTTATAAAATTTACTGTGATGTGTGTGTGTGTTGCCCATCATTGGAGGGGTCTGTCCTGGCGGCTGGAGGCCACGTCTGGCTGCTCTGAACATTGTGTCCTCTCAGGCCCGGGCAGGGTGAATGGCACGGATGTACCCCTGGGGCATAGTCCTGAGCCTGCTCTGGTCTGGGAAATAGCAAACCTTCCCGAAGGCTGAGATTTGTCCCTTTTACTTGCGGCCTGTCTTACACTGGTTGTGGTCACAGTGTGCTGTGAAGCAGACCCGCGTGCCGCTGTCCAGACTGGGCCAGGGGTCCGCCCTGTGCTCGCTCCCACATGGCCATCCCGCTGGCGGGCGGCCCCCTCCCTGTCTGTGCTGGTCCCAGGTCCAGCCAGCCTGACCTCATTAGTAGATGCCAACCCCCCGAAGTCCTGGGACAGATCTCCCCTGAGAGAGAAAGCACCTTTTACATCCAGGATGCACGTAACAGTAATCAATGTTCACGTTCAAGCTGAGTTACAAGTAGCATAACTCAGCATGACACGCTTCGTCCAGTTACAAGTAGCATAACTCAGCATGACACGCTTCGTCCGTGTGTGTATTTCCTTGTGCATAGACGGTGAGTGAAGGTTGGTTACAGCACCTCAGTTGGGTAAGACAGTGCGCAGGAAGGAAGCTGTGCGTGCCCAGGGCAGGGAACGGGCTCCTTAGAGCCGTCTCTGTGGGCTCCTCAGGTCTGCGGCCCTTGGGCGTCAGGCTGGGGTTTAGCCCTGGCACTGTGATCCCAGGTGGGTGCTCAGTGCCTCCGAGCCTCAGTCTCCTCGTCTATAAACGGCAGATCTTAGGGACAGGAGCTGGTGTCGCCCGTGCGCCTGGCACGGCTGTGAGCGCGTCACGCTGTTGCGCCCCCTCCCAGACAGGCGCACCGTGTGAGGACGTCCATCGCTGGACGGCAGCGGTGGCAGCGTGGAGGTGTCTGGTAGCTGCCCGCGCCTCTGAGCCCGGTTGCAGCCCACACAGGTGACCCCGGAGCTGCCGCCCGCCTGCCACTCGCCTGGGAGCCCGTGCAGCAGACTCCTTGGGCGTGTTCGGCGGGGTCCAGGCGTGTGCGCCCCTGGATGCCTACACGCGGCACGCGCGCCCGAGCCGCCCTGCCGTCCGCTTCGAGGTGCGCGCAGTGTTCTCACACTCACCACGTGACAGCAGGCGTCTCTCCTTGGCCTTTCACGGTGTACTTGGTGGGCCTTGCACTTGGTTTTCAGCGAGGTTTGCTGAGCAGTTTGATTTGGTCACAGTTGTGAGAGGCAGGCACCCTGCCGCCGTGTCCGTCTGCTGCTCCAGGGGCAGTCATCACGCCTCCCCAGCGGCCTGCCACACGGTGCAGTCACGGCGCGAGGAAGCTGTGCGGTCAGCAGCAGGTGCGCGTCAGGGCGCGTGCCTCCGGGCCCTGCCGGAGACGTGGTGGCCTCGGCGGTCGTGTGTGGCGCACTCCTCACCATGCGTCAGCTTCTGACCGTCCGCGGCTGGCCCTGAGCTGCTCCAAGCCTGGGGCCTCTTGCAGAATGTCCAGGTAGGTCCCCTCACCTGGCCTGTCCCCGAGTGGCTGCGAGACACCTGTGTGGCCGCAGTCATGTTTCCGTGTGTCGTTTGCGCTCGGCGTGACCTCCAGCTCGGGGGCGTCCTCCTGGCCGGCGTTCACGGGAGCGACTGCGCGGCTGCCCGTCCCTCCTGCCTGTCCTGGCAGGACACAGAGGAGCTGTGTGCGCCCTGGGTCTGCCTGCGGAGAGGCTGGGGAGCGGCCCCCGGGGCCGGCCCGGGCCGCCAGCAGCTGAAAGCCCCGCATGTGCCGCCTCCCGGGCCAGCTTGTCTCCCGCTGTCGGGGCCGTTCGCACTGGGAGGCGGGCGGCTTCCTGGGCCGTCCGCTCGCGGTGCTGCTCGAGGCCCGGAGTCGCTCTCGGGGGTCGTGTGCAGGTGCGCGCTGGCCGCGGTGCAGGGCGTGCGAAGGCTTCGCGCTGCCTGCCCGGGGGCTGGGAATTGCCTAGCCAGTGCGGCCCTGGCCGTGCACCCCAGGCCCGCCCTCTGTGTCATCGACTCACTTCCCTGCCGCTTACACCTTGGGATGAGCAGGTGGGACGAGGGTCTTGGGAGGAGGCCAGGTGCACAGGCCCCCTCCAGACCGGCCCCAGGTGACCTCGTGCTCGCAGCTTCTCTGCAGCCCTTGCGCTCGGCTTCGGACGCCCTTGTCCTTTTGGCCTCTGAGCTGAACCCTCCTTGGCTGGCCTCAGGACCTCGTCACTCCTGCTGAGAACGTCACACTCAGCAGGGGGCACCGAAGGCCCTGCAGGGGGGGGGGCCTTCGGGGATCTGGGCGGGGATCTGGCACCTGCGTGGCCTCCGGCCTCAGGCTGTTGCTTCCTGCTGACTTTGGAAGCACAGGGCAGATGCCCTGCCTCTTGGAAGAGGAGGACGTGGCCGCTCTTCCCATGGCCGCTCTTCCCGTGGCTACGCGTGGGCTCAGCACCCTCCTGGCGCCCGTCCCTGCACCTCGATTCGAAGGCTGGAGGGGACATGGGCCCCGAGGGGCTGGTGCGTTTCGCTCATTCTGTCCTGTTTTAAGGCTGGTCTCAGAGTGAGGTCGGAAAGGCGGAATCTCAGGGACCCTCTGTTTCCCGTGACTTCAGCAGCCACACAGACTTGGAAGGGGGAGGGGTGACAGGAGCCTGTGACGTGGGACCATCTCTTACACCTTCCGTGTTCGTAGACTTGCTTATGGTCTCGGCACACGTACCTGGGGCTGGTGGGTGGCCCGTTCTTTCTGTCTTGCAATGTATTCATTTTTTTATTTTCGAAGAGGTAATAAGTTTGGCATTCCACATTCAAAATGGTGGCCTCCTGGGCCTTTTCACTGTGTCCCGAGTCTGTCCCCACCCAGCAGTGCTTGGCACCCATCCCAGACCCACCTGCATTCTCACTGCATCGTGGATTTTACATGAAGATCCCTCCAGGGATGGGATGTCAGCTGTCCTCGGAACGCCGATTGTGTTTCATTTTTGGTATTTTTATTTTTAGTAAAGTTTTTCTTCTGTAGGGTCCAGTCCGGGGCGCACGACAGAGCAGCGGCGCCCTCCGCAGACGAGGTGTTTGTGGGCAGCCGCTCACATGTCGTGGCTTCCCACTTTTCCAGCTCGTCACCGGAGGGGTGGCCCACGCCTTCTGCCCTGACTTGAGGCAGCAGCACCTTTGCCCTCCTGTCCCAGGGTCACTGCCTCTCTTGGTGGCTCTCGGGTGCACACGCTGCCTCTGCCTGGCTTGTGTCCTTGACCGTGTGAGCCTTTCCTTCCCACCTCCAGCGTCGTCGGGCAGAGACACTTACATTGTGTTTTGTGACCATGTTGCTGGTCTGTGAGTTTATTGCAGAAAATCCATAAAACGCTTCCATTATTTCCACAGGTGGAAACAGTGTTTCTTACAGCCCAGGGTCCCAGCTGTGGCCTCTGCCCTCAGGGTTCCTCACAGCCTTTTTCTTAGTTCAGTGGTTTCAGACTCCCTGCAGTACAGTGTGTCATCTTCATGGCCTGGAACTTTCCTCCAGGCACTCTGTCTAGCTGCCCCTGCCCAGACGACAGTGGTGCGGCCGCCTGTCCATCCGCGTTCCTGGGACGCCCCGCGGTGGGCTGGCAGCCCCAGAGGCCTCTGCACCTTGGAGGAGCATGCTTGAGGGAAATGAGAGGCCCTCGGGTGGCCTGCACACTGCTTCAGGGCCTCCTTGCAGAATGACACCACACCATGCAGACTTCCGACCACAAAGCCCAGCCCCGGGGCACAGGGAGTGGACCTCTGCCTGCTGAGCGGGCACGGTTCACGGGCCTTTCCTTCTGCTTGCTTTAAAACCCTCCTTGTCTTCATGACGGATGCACGTGTTAAAATGCAGTTGTTTTAAGTAGTATATTACTTAGTGATGTGTGTAGAAGTACCAGAGAACTTGTAGCTTTTGTAAACATTTTTGAGTGTGCCTCAGATAACCTGTGGTTTTGAATGGACTGTGCTAAGAATAGAACAAAGTACAGTTGGGCCTTGAACCGCATTCCGCGCAGTGGACAGTCTGAGCATGGCCCCCTCTGACCGTGGGGCCCAGCCTCGGACTGCACAGACCCTGCGGAGTGGCCGGGAGGGAGGGCCATGCTGTCCCGGGGCGGTGGGAGGCAGAGCCCCAAACAGCCCTCCCACGGGTGTGCGTGGGGGCTGGCGGCACTCTGGGCAGCTGGCGTTGGGCTGCACCTGGTGCCTGGGTCACCTCCAGATGCCACGGCTCACCTGTGGATCACAAGACTTCAGAAGAAAGTGTAGTACAATTTTCTTTTCTTTTTTTAGTTTTCAGTCACAGTTGGCATTCTGTATTAATTCACGTTAGTTTCTGGTGCACAGCTTGGTGGTGACACATTCGCGCACCTTACGAAGTGGCCCCCAATTGCTCTGCTCCACACCTGCCACCTCGCATGGTGACGGCGTTCCCGTGCCTGTCACGTATGGCACCGTTTCCTTGTGGCCTTGGGATTGGGGAGAATTTATTGAACAAAAACAAAGAAGGAAAAAAATGGTGAGTTCACAGAGTTGCTGTGTTCAGTTATATAAAAACTAGGAACTTTCGAAAGCCCCGCCACACAGCATGTAGCTCGCCCTGCGGAGCCGACTCTTAAAATGGTCAAGGCGCTAGATTTTGTTTTTGCCACAGATAGAAAACTTGAAGAACGAGCGTTGGTAAGAAGACTCCGTGTTGAGCGGGCAGAACCGTGAACTGAGGCTGCGCAGCGTGCGCAGCGATGGAGGGTGGCGTCCGCGCCGCGGTGCCCCCTAAACTGTGCCAAAGGACCAGATTCTGTGTGTTTATTTCCAGCCCTTCACAGGCTGATGGTGCTTCTGGAAGCTACGGTGAAAATGACCGCGTGGGAAAATGCACCACCAGCCAAACGCGCCAGCCCGGTTTCTTCCTCACTTCGGACGGACACGCAGTAACATGGGCCTTCTGTGACGGGCGGGCCCCTGAGCCGTCGTGCGCACAGACGCGTGTGCCCCTCGCTGCCTCCGGGTGTGGGGCAGCCGTGCGGCACGCCCCACCCCTGACGTGGTGCAGCCCTGTCGCTCGGAGAATGCCGTGCACACGGAGTCAGTGCGTGCGTCCCCGGTGCCCTGTCCTCGTGTTGCCACGCAAGGACACGTGTCCCTGGGTGCGGCGATCATGCGTGTTCGCCAGCAGGTTTTCTGTGTCGGTGGCTGTTTCCGGGCGCTCAGATCAGTGCTCGGCCAGGAGCTTGCTGGGTCGCGTGACTCGTCCACGTGGACTTCGCGAGAAGCCCTTGCTGGAGTGGCCGCCGGTCTGCGCCCCCCGCGGGTGGAGGTTCGGGGCCTCGTCCGCCTCACCGGGGCCAGCCGCGGCTACTGGCTCTCGCAGCTGTGCGGATGAGTGTGCAGGGTGCCCTCCCATCCCCTGCGGTGTCTTTTTATGAACGCACATTCTTAATGTTTTCTGCGGTAAAGTCCAAGTCCAGTGCCTTGACCATTTCAAGAGTCTTATAGTCCTCACTTGAGTTTCCCGGAGGGTGGGAGCTGCCAAGCGCCGTCTTCACGTGTGTGTGTGTGCGTGCGCGCGCGCCCATGGTCATGCTGTAACGCGCCCCTCCGAGCCAGCACTGCCCTCAGGAGCCCGCACTGCGGGACGGCTCAGGGCGCAGAGCCACGTGTCCCAGTGGAACCCGGGCCGGCCGAGTGCTCTTGGCCGGGAGAAGCCACACAAGACTGTCCAGCACGAGGCCCCCGTCCGCGGACCTGGCAGTGCCCGCCTCCCCTGCGTCCGAGGGAGGTTTTCCTGGGAAGGGTCTTGCGGTGTGGCCTCGCCCAGCACTCGAGCGACGCGCTCCCCTGCCCCCTGCCGCCGTGGCTTCCGACGGGAGGGCCGTGGCCGGACGCTGGTCCCCGGTGCACGTCCTCGGCCCGCGTTCGCCACTCTCCCTCCATCTTCGGTCTCCAGCTGTGTGGCTGCCGTGCGCCCCGGTCTGGCTTTCCTCCGCGAACTCTGTGCCCCGCACCCCAGGCTGCCTGTGCCTCCCGCCCCTGTGAGCGTGTGTCCGCGGGGCCTGCGCTCACCTGACCCCCCCCCCCGTCCCCAGGCCCCCTCCGCGGCGTCAGGTGTCCTACGCGCGGCCGCGCCTGGCGCCTGGCGTGGGCAGCGGTCAGTGTGTGCGGACAGAGTCGCGGGCGGCCTTGCGGCGTCACTGTGCTGTGGCCCACAGCTCTGGGCCGTCACAGGGAGTGACCGCCAGGGCGCCTTCTCGTGGACTCGTCTGTGTCTGGTGCGGTCAGTGGGCTTCGCTCCTGGCGCTGGACAGTGGACGTCGTTGCTGTGCCCTGGGTCCGTATTGCATGGCGATTTCAGTGGCGCTCGGCTGGACTCAGACCGCATGCGGGTGTGTGCCCGGGGGGGGTCCGTGTGCATGGTGTGGGGGGCTGTGGTGGTCTCCGCGGGCGTGGAGTCTGGGCACCCTCCCTCCACCCGGCCCGGGGCCAGCCCTTCCTCCGGCCGGGCGGGGCGTCCGGGAGCCAGCGGGCGCAGCGCCGCCCGGTCCCCCGGCCGAGGGCCCTGGCTCGCCTGGGGCTTCCGGGTGGCGGAGCCGCAGCCGTGCTGTGTCTGTTCTGTGGCGTGAACCTCCCCACCGGCTGTCTGCTGCCTGTCGGGGTGAGCCGCCGGAGAAAAGAGCAAATCGCTGTCTAGAGCAGGAAGAACAGACGGGTCAGGGACGACACTGCGCACTCTTGGGGGGTGTCTGTCAGAAGTGCCGCCGCCCGTCACATGCTCCCAGCAGCTCTGATGTGCAGGGCGCCCTGTCTGGCCTGATTGCTTCGAGGTGCAGCAGCGTTCTGTGAGACGTCACTGTCTGTGGGACCTGACTTCCCACGGGAACCCACGGGGCGTCACTGCGCCCCTGGGGCGGGGCCTGCTTCTGGGGTTCGGGCAGCTCCGTCGGGCGCAGCCTGCCTGTGTTTCTGCACGTGGTGCGCCGTCGTGCCTCAGGGGCAGGGCTGGGGGCTGGGGACGTGGCGAGGGTGCAGTCCGTGCGGCCCCGGGAGCGGCTGAGTGTTGTCCTGCGCACACCTGCTCTGGAGTAGTTGACCCTTTGAGGACAGACGTCACAGTGAGCCTGAGTAGGGTGCTGGCTTCTGCTGTGTCCAGCCTGAGCTTTTCTTGTGTTTTTCTACGTGGCTTCGATGAATTAAACGAGGCTCGAGCTGTCCAGAGCCATCACCAGGCTGTCAGTCATCTCACTGAGGTCCGAGGGAGGCTGGTCCCTCAGCCCTCAGTGACGTCAGAAACTCCGGAAGATGTGAGCGTGGATGGGGAGGGGTCTGCGTCAGGGCGTTCGCTGGCTCCTAGGGAAATGTGGGGTTGGCTGTGCCCCGAGTGACTGGACCCTCCATGTAGGCAGTGGCTGAAACTGACCCCCGATGGACAGCTTTCTCTGGGATCTGATGGCCGGGGCTCCGTGGGGACTGTTGGTTGGAGACTCGCTGGGTGCGCGTGGGAGGGCGGCACCTGGGGGTGAGCTGCAGACCCCTGGGGCAGGGCACGTCTGCTGGGGGACGGGCTCTCGGTGTGCCTGCCGGCCGCCGCTCCCGTGCCAAGCACTTGCCGAGGCCATCCTGTCCTGGAAGTGACTCATTTTAGGAAGGGCAGACGCCCCTCGGGCTGCTCGTTTCCTCAGGATGACAGCTTTGCAGTTTTATCCGAAGGGTACGGACACTCGTGACCTGTCCCGACGGCACGGAAAGCGTGGAGGAGAACGTGATTGCAGAAATCCAGCCCTGGTGTGGAGACGGGGAGTGAGCGGGGCGCAGCGGAGAGGGCAAGCCTGTGACCTCGGGTCCCTGGTCCTTCCCACCCTCCAGAAGTGCCGGTGGGCGTTGTGAGCGAAGGCGTTTGTTTGCGTTTCTGTTACGGTGACGTGGGGGGTGCGCCGCCCCCACACCTGGCATGAGGGACGCGTCCTCGTGCCCAGGTACCGGGTTCGGGTTTAGCCGTCACGAGGCTCCGACCACGCCCACTGCCCCCTCTGCCCCTTCCGGGGCGTCGCCACCGCCCGTCCACGCCTGGCGCCGCGCGCCCTGGGCCCAGCGCCCCTGCCGGCCCTCTCCCCTGGTTTCCGCGTCTGACGCCCCTCTGGGTTGCCGCCTCGCTCCTCTTTCTAGAAGCCCCTGTGCTCTAAGCTCTTGCGCCCTGTGACCGCCAGGGCTGCCTCTGTGTGGGAGCTCGCCTGCTCCTGGCTCCGCGGGGTCTGACACGTGCGGACATCCCTCCGTGCGGGGAGAGAGCTGCCACTCACGAGCGGCTGGGCTGATGCCTTAGTTTTTGTCTTTGGGTTTGAGGTGGTTTTTTTTTCCAGCGAGTATTAGCCTTGAGAGTCTGGATGGCATTGCATCGAAACAAAGGGAGTTAATCCCGAGGTTGTGAGGTTCTGTGATCCATGCCTGGGAGGAGGCAGGTGGCGAGCCAGCGTGGCCAGGTCCCCTGTCTGCCGAGCCGGGCTGCCCCGACTGAGGATCACGGTGCTGGCCCTTGGCACGGTGGGGTCGGCGATGCCCGGCAGACCCGCTTACCAGCTTTTAAGTGGCACCAGTGCCTCATGATTTAAAATGCGGACACTGTAAGTTCTCTTTAGTCAAATCAAGTAGCTGGCTGCCTCCAGACAGCTCGGACAGGGCCAGTCGCCTGCATAGGGCAGACGGGCAGCATTGATCCTGCCGTCCTCCTTGGCGGGGTCTCGGAGCCGGCCCTTTATAGGCACTGGGGACCTGAGGATAAAGTAACACTTCGTCAGGTTTCTGTTTTGTATGACGGTCCCTAAGGAACGAAAGGTGCCCGTCTGGGAAGCCGGTGAACAGCAGGGCCGTGGCGCCTGCTGTGGGCAAGGGTATGGCTGCCGCTCCGCCAGCCGGGGCCTGCCCCTCAGTGGGACCCCACGGAGGCCTTCTCGGCTGTCTGCAGGTCGGGGCGGGGGGCACCCAGGGCACTGCCGTGACCTGCCCGAGGTCACACAGCGAGCGGCTCTCAGAACTGGGCTCCAGACCCCATCATCTCTTTGGCGGTGGGGGACTTATTTTATTTTCTGCTCCCAGGAGCACACTACTGCCTGGTGTCCCTAGGCCGAGAGGGGTGCCCCATGGTTGGGGTTCAGGCCCTGACATCCCCTGTGTGCTCGTCCCTTGATCTGTGACATTGTCATGGTACCTGCCTCATGAGGTGGTGGTGCCCAGACCCGTGGCCCGTCACACGCAAGGCGCCCTGGCCTTGCCCCCCGCCACTGCCGTGCTGTAGTGGGGCGTGGAGGGGACTGTGGGCGCCGCCCCGGCACCCGGCTGAGCACACTTCCGCGTCCTGCCCCTTCGTCTCCCCTGCTGCACCACCCTTCTCCGGGCTCCTGCCTTTGACCATTCTTTTGCCCTCACACTTGGTGGCTGATAGGGTTCTAGGCTGAAAATCTTTGCTCTGTGGGGCCTGGAATGGTCTTAGGTTCGGGGACATTCTCAGGCCTCCGGGGATGTTCAAGCCGAGGCCTCGGTTGGCGCGCTCAGTCCCCGGGCTCTCTGTGCCCAGCCGACTTCTCTCTGGCCGGGTTCTCGGCCTCTCGAATTCCTACCAGACGCCTTCCTCGTGTGCCCCTCTTCCTCGTGCTGGCCTCGTGAGCGCCTTCCTGAGCTGTCGGGTGCCCCTGCGCTTCGGCCGCCGGCCCTTCTGTCCCGCGCGCCCCGTGTGCGGCCGCGGACCGTGCCCCCTTCCGTGCCCCTTCACCTCCCGTACTCTCGTGTCGGAAACGACAGCCGGCCGCCTCCGAGGATGGCGGGATGGCGGAGTCGGCCCCGGGGTCACACTTGTGTTTTGGGTTTTCACTTCCGGGCTTGCCGGGAGGCTGCTGCAGTGGACGGAGTTCCCACGCACACCCCAGCGCCCCGTGATCGTGCGCTGCCGCGGTATGACTCGGGGTGCCCTGTCCATGGGCTTCTGACCGGAGTCCACAGCACAGGCGGTAGGTTTGGCCGACATGTGATCACACGTCCCCACCCCCCGCCGCGTCAGACAGACTGGCCCATGCTCTGCCCCTTCACCCTCCTCCCCCGAGCCCTGCGCCCTGGCTTCTCGCTGCCCCCGTCGTTCCCGGGACGTCAGGTCGCTGGAGTCCCACAGCACGGGCCCTTCTCACGGCTTGACGGCCCCTTTCTCTTCACCGAACAAAGTCCCACTGTCAGGACGTGTGCAGGTTGCTGGTTTCCTGCCGAAAGGCCTCTCTCGGCTGCCTCTGCTGCTGCGGTCACGAGCAGTGGCCACAGGCACGCCCAGCTGGGAGATCAGCAGAGAGAGCCGAAGCCAGGCCCACCCCCACCACTGCTCTCTGCTCAGGTGCTGAGAGGCGGGCATGGCTGCGGGGCGCCACCCTGTGGGCTTCCTGGGGAGGAGCCTTATTTTTGGCTGCTCCAAGCGGTGGGAAGGGCGCTCAGCGAGTCACAACGTGAGGCTGCCTTTTTGTGTTGCTCGCTATTGTAGATCTGGCCTCTGCTGCCGACAGCAGACAGCAACGTGCTGTGTTATCTCCAGTCCCCACGACTTTCTAATGGTCTAAACCGACCCACTCACCGGGGGTTGGTCCAGTCGTGGTTTTTACTGAGATAGTTACAGCGTCACCTGCGGCTGTGAGAAACGTGCCCCCAGGAGTGACATTTTGCAGACACCTGCTGAGCTGCCAGTCTGTCTGTCGGGTCTGCCCCTGGGGGCGGACCGTGTCTCGAGGGCATTGCCACACGCAGTCTGGAGTCCCTGCCAGTCCCTGCGAGAGCCCTGCTGAGGCCAGGGCTGGGCTGGCTCGGCCCCCGCGGGCAGCGGTGGCGAGGGCGGGTCTCGGCGCCACGCACCTCCTCGCCCTGACTCCGCAGTCTCCCCACTGCCTTAGGTCGCCCTTCGCCCCGCTCGGCGATGTAGAGCTCTCGGTGTCTTCTGTCAAAGTTTACCACTGAATAGCTGCGTGGCTTGGGATGCCGCCGTCGGTGACAGCTGTGTTCACAGCACTTGCGCCTGAACCTCGTGGGACGCGTCCCGAGGCCCCCAGTGGGGCCGGACGCCGCAGACGGTGCCGAGCGCTCACACACGTTGTTTTCCTGCCCATGCGCACTGGGGACAGACGGTCTACTTTGTAAGTCATGCACAGTGAGATTCACGGCAGTGACTAGTAGTGACGTGGAGCAGTGTGCTGTAACTGGAGTTACGGGACTGACTGCGGGGCCATCGCTGAGTAGGTGAGGGCGCCTGACACAGGCCCTGTGACATCGCAGCGGCCGGTCCAGTCACCAGGGCAGGCAAGGGACGGAGCGTGGAGCTGCGGGACCCAGGGCTGGGCCGGGGCAGCGTGCTACTCACCACGCGCCTCAGAAGGGCGTGCCGTGTCAAACTTACGAATTACTTCTGGAATTTTCCATTTACGATGTTCAGACCGCAGTTGGCTGAAACCGCAGAAAGTGAAACTGCAATTTGGGGGGTTTCTGTGATAAAACTCTTAAATCATGTACCAATTTTAAGTAAAAATAGGTCATTTAAAACATTAAACTCATGTCCCGTGACCTTGCTGAATCCACGATAGTCGTTCTGCGCAGGTTCTGTGGGGCTTTCTCTGTCAACAGCTGGGTTGTCGGTGAGCGGGGACAGTTTCACGTCTCTGCTGGTTGTCGGTGAGCGGGACAGTTTCACGTCTCTGCTGGGTTGTCGGTGAGCGGGGACAGTTTCACGTCTCTGCTGGGTTGTCGGTGAGCGGGGACAGTTTCACGTCTCTGCGTCCGAGCGCTGACAGGGAGCGGGTGCTCTTGGCTTTATTCACCGTGCTGAGTGCCGGGCACCCTGGTGCCGAGCTGGACCAGCGCGGTCCACGGCCAGGCCGTCCCCGCCGCACGGTCAGCTGCGAGTCCCACTCAGCTGCCAGCGGGCTGAGGACGGTCCTCTCTGTTGCCCACGTGCGGAGAGTTTTTTTAAAGCACGAATTGGTGTTGAATTTTACTGAATACTTCATGAAACGCGTGGTTTCTCTTGTTCTGTTAATAAAGTGAATCCCATTGATTTACTGTGAAATGTTAAATCAGCTAGCATTCCTGGGATAATTTCCAGTGGATCAGGATTTGTGTAACTCGTCGTGTGTTCAGGCTGTTTGCTGACGTTTTGTTAAGTAGTCTGCGTCTGTGCGTGGGGGGGATTTTTTCAGTGGCGTCTCTGTTGGGCGTGGGTGGCAGGGTGGACGTGCTGCTCTCCAGAACAAGCAGGGCAGGGGTCCCGCCGGCTCGGTTTTTGAAAAGGTTTCTCTGAAATTGATGTAATTTCTTCCTTGACTGTTTAGTAGAAAAACTATCTGGGCCTGAAGTATTTTTTCTGGAAATGTTTCCTATTCCAAATTTAACTTTTATAATGGCTATAGGGCTATTTAGATTTTCTGTTCCGTTTTGTTAGTTTTTGGTAAATTGTATTATTCAAGGTATTTGTCCATTTAGTCTTAATTTCTTGGCGTAAAGTTGTCCGTAGTCATTTATCATCTTTCTCATGCCCGTAGGGTCTGCAGTAAGGACGACCCCTTGTCTTTCTTTCCTTGTGGTGCTAATTTCTGTTTTTTGTTTTGTTTATCAGTCTGGCCAGTCGTGTATCAGTTTTGCTGTTTCCTAAGAACCAGATTTTGGCTTTGTTAAATTTCGCTTTATCTGCTTTCTGTTTTCTTGATTTCTGCTGTTTGTTATCCCCTTTCGGTTTTGCATTTCCAGCATTATGAGGTTGAACCTTAGGTGTCGATTACTATGTTGTGCTTTGTTGTTATTAAATTCAGAATGTTTCCTACATGTTTCTTAGGAGTGTGTGGTACCTAAAATACTTGAGGTTTTCCTAAATATTTTCCATGGGGTTCTTGACTTAATTCTGTTAAGGTCAGGGGGCACGTTGGGGATGACTTCAGTCCATTTAAATTTCTGAAACTTGCTTCAGGGCGCAGCGCGTGGTCCGCCTTGGTGATTTCTAACAGTGTTGGGGCCGTGGTGGGCGGCCGTGGTGGGCGGCCGGCAGCGCCGCTCCTGGGGGCTCGGCTTTCGCTCTGCTGTTTGTTTCCTCAGTGTCCGAGGGGGGTGTCGCGGTCCTTGTCGCCGGTGGGCGGCCTGTTTCCCCCTGGGACCCTGTGTCCGCGCACGCTGTGATGGTCTGCGCGTGCAGACGGTGTAGGGTTGAGCCGGCGTCTTCGTCCACCTGGCGGCCCCCTCCTCCCCGTCCGCTTTGGAGCTGCGGACCGCCCCCCTGGGCCGCAGGGTGGTGGCGTCCGTGTGCCCACGCGCGTCTGCTCGTCCTGTGGCACGCCTCCAGACACTGACCCCGCCCACGGGGCTGTGGCCCTTCGCGCAGAGCCGTCTCGTGGGGCCGAGCGTGCGCCCCGCGGCCGGCGGCGTGCTTTCTGACGGTTTCGGGTTCCCCGTAGGGTCGCCTGCCATGGCGGAGCAGAGACAGCGCTCACTCTCCACGTCTGGGGAATCGCTGTACCACGTGCTCGGGCTGGACAAGAACGCGACCTCAGATGACATCAAGAAGTCCTACCGGTAAGAGGCCTGTTGCGCCCCCAAGTTGACCGAGAGCCGCCGCGTGTGCTTTTTCCCGGCCAGCTCAGTGTGGCGTGTGGTCACTGCCCCGGTGTGCCCTTGGCAGCCGCAGGGAGCACCTTGTCGGTGACACAGACAGCCCTGGAGCGGGCAGCTCCGTGGGCAGCAGAGGTGAACCTGCCGGGCTGCGGCCTTAGGGTGATGATGGGACCTGCTGACCCTGTTGTGGCCTTCCGGTTGGACTCAAACTTGACCCTCATGTGCCATGTCGTTGGTTAAGCTGTGAGAGACAGGCGCCATCGCTGATCTAGACACCGGCTAACCCTCTGTGTCTCTGGCCTGTGTCATTGGGAAGCACGTGTCACATGCCTCGTTGCAGCCGCCCTGCATGCCTCTGTGCTTAGCGGGCGCACAGCCTGCCACTGGAAGCCAGGGCCCAGCAGGAGGGTCTGCCTGCCCCGCCGGGGACTCACGCCATGGACGTGCTCCTGTGGGCCGGGACGTCTGGGCGGGAGGCTCGCCCTGGAATGGTGGCAGAGCGTTCTTTGGCCCTGACAGCCTCGAGCCCTGTGGGCAGTTAGAAAGCGAGGTGGTAGCAGGCTAGCGTCGCTTCAGCTGGCCCCTCTGCCCAGTGGATGGACGCAAAACAAAGACCAAGGACTGGTTTTGGTTTGCAGGAAACTTGCCTTGAAATATCACCCTGACAAGAACCCCGATAACCCTGAGGCTGCAGAGAAGTTTAAGGAGATCAACAACGCCCACGCCATCCTGACGGACGCCACGAAAAGGAACATCTACGACAAGTACGGCTCGCTGGGGCTGTACGTGGCCGAGCAGTTCGGGGAGGAGAACGTGAACACCTACTTCGTGCTGTCCAGCTGGTGGGCCAAGGTGAGCAGGGCCAGGGTGGCGAGGTCGACCCCCGGTGCACTGAGTGTCACTCCAGCAGGACGCCGAGCTCAGTCGGGGCGCTCGAGCTGCATGGTCCCCACTCCCGAGAGCTGGGCGCGGGCAGCGCTGCCGTGGCCTGACTGTGGTCTGTGCCGAGCTGGGCTGTCCACAGCCCCTGGTCACTGAGCTTTGCGGGGGGTCCAGGTGTGGCGACGGCGTCACGTCGTGGGTAGGCAAAGTCCCCGTCGTGTGTAAGGCCGCAGGGTGTGACAGGTCCAGGTGCGGGGTGCAGGAGGCCCACCTGCTGCCCGTGCGCGGCCGCTCCCCGTCTCTCCCGTTGCCCGTCCCTAAGCAGCGGGTCCCGGCCCCCCCGGCTGCGCGTGGGGAGCCCTGGTGTCTGCCTGTCATGCTGTTGGGGGCCCGGGCCTGGGGCCCCGCAGCGCCACCCAGCAACCCTGCCCCCCCAGGCCCTGTTCGTGGTCTGCGGACTCCTCACCTGCTGCTACTGCTGCTGCTGCCTCTGCTGCTGCTTCAACTGCTGCTGCGGGAAGTGCAAGCCGAAGGCGCCCGAGGGCGACGACGCCGACTTCTACGTGTCGCCCGAGGACCTGGAGGCGCAGCTGCAGTCCGACGAGCGGGGTGAGTGTGCGGCCCGGCCGGCGCGCGTGCGTGGGGCGCAGCCAGCCCCGGCCCTCAACGCCGTCCACCTGTCTCGTCAAACAGGAGGGCACTGACTCTGTGCCGGGAGTGTGTGTGGTGGCAGCTGGGACTGTTTGGTGTGAACGTGGACACCAGAGGTAAAGGCAGCCGCACAGGGCCACCCTGCCCGCTCCGTGGTAGCCGTAGTTCTGAGGGGCCGGAAGGCGGGGCGGGGCTGCGGGCTGGCCGTGACGGAGGTGACTGAGTGCAAGGTCGTGCTGGGCGGGGGTCGAACGGCCTCTTTCCAGGCACTTGTTCCGTGACCTCTGGCCCCAGCAGAGCGAGCAGGTGAAGGAGCGTTGTCACCGGAGGACGGTGTTGTCGGGGCCAGATGGCGAGGCTGCCACCCTGTGCGACGAACATGCGTGTGATTGCTTTGCAGAGGCCACAGACACACCGATTGTCATACAGCCGGCGTCCGCCACGGAGACCACCCAGCTCACGGCCGACTCCCACCCCAGCTACCACACCGACGGGTTCAACTAAGCTCAGAGCTGCCGTGATTAGAGGACGAGTCAGCGCCTGGCCATCTCCACCTTAGAACCATGAACTGTAGTCACTGGGACGGGGCCACAGCCCCGCCTCCGAGCCCGCCCGCCCGCCCCAGCACGTGACGTGCGTAGCATGCGGTGTGAAGCGGTTTAGCTACATGTCGTCTCCTGTCTTTCCTTTTTAATAGCATGTATGGGGTTCTGTTCCACATCTGTCTGTCTGTTGTGGGCGTGCTGGCCGGACGCCAGGCCGCCTGGGGCTCTGGGTTGGGTCAGCGCCATGCGCCCCGCACATCGCATGGCGTCTCTGGGCCGGGCGCCCTCCCCCTCCTCCTGGGCCCTGTGGGCACTGCTCCATGTGGCCGCAGGTGCCGTTGACGCCCCGTGGTGGTGGCCCTGGGACACTTGGCACGGGACCTGTGCACCTGGTGTGCATGGCCCTGAGGCGGGCTCTTCCCATGGCTGAGTTTGTTGGTGGGGATCGGAGGCCCTGGTCCTGAGGCTGCCTGAGCCCCGCCCCCGCTCCAGGGGCCACATTCCACATCCCTCCCTACACCCCGCCCCAACCCCTCCACACCCCACATGCCCGCGGGACCTCTCCAGCCCCGCTCAGGACGCCGGGAGTGGTGGCTGTGGACCGTGGCCATGGCCGTTGGTCTGCCCGAGGGCCAGTCTGGTTGTGGTGCGCCCTGCCTTCGCTCCCGCTCCCCACCGCACCCCCAACTGCTCCTGTGTCGTTGATGCTTCGGGCAGGGCTGGGCCTGGCGGAGGCCGGAGGGCCAGAGGCTGGGTCCCAGGATCCCTAGTGCCCTTTGGCTCATTAGCCACAGCCAGGCCAGAGCCCTTCTCGCCACGGTCGTGAGGGGCAGTGTCCGTGAACCACCAGAAGCCAGTCTTCCTCATCCGCATCCAGACCTTGTGGGGCGCCCCTGTGCAGGGGCTGAGGGACCATGGGTGCAGAGGGGCCCCAGGGCCTGGCATCTGAAGGGACCGCTGCGGAAGGCCGCGCCACGGCCCGGCTGGGCAGAGCAGGGCTCATTCTTGGGGCTGGTAGGGGCGGTGTCAGGACAGACGGACGCTGGGGAAGCGGTGCTGGGCGGGGTGCCGGGAGCCCACACAGGGCTACTGCGTTGCCCGGCCGCACTGGGGCCTCGCGCTGGTGTTTGTTCCTATTTTGTTTTGATTTTTGCTCGTTAAGATGGTCGTGGAGACGTCAGTGGGAGGGGAGCTGTGCACTGTGACAGGGCGATTCGCCGAAGTCGGGCGTCTCTTAAGACGAGGAACTCTCTGTCTGGGCCCCTGGGAGGAGGGTGTGCTCTGTGCCCGGCCCCGTGCGGCATTGACAGGGTTTGCCCAAGGGACGAGGCCACAGGCAGCCTCCGTGAGGTTCTAGAGACAGCGGAAGAAATGAGTTGTTTTCTCCCCAGAAGGGTCAGCGACCCACTGTGAACCTGGGGCCCCCGTGCAGCGGCCAGGCCCGGCCCCGTCACTCGCGCCCGTGAGCCCCTTGCGGGGCGTCTTCTCGTTCACAGTGATGGGGCCCAGCTCCCGGGCCCCAGGGGCAGGGCAGCTGGGCAGAGATCCCGTCGGCCTCGGCCGCAGGCCGGGGTCCAGGCCCTTTCGTGCTCTGCTGTGATCGCCGTGAGGCCTCGTCCCCGTTCGGTACACGGACCCCCAGCACATCCCTCTGGGGTCTGGTGGTCAGTGTTGTCCAGTCTGGAGAGGCACCCCTGTCTGTGTGCCAAGTGGGGGACACGGCACCTCAGCCTTCACTCGGGGCTGCCCGGAGCCGGGACCCCGCGTGGCCAGGGCTGGCGGTGCACGGAGCCACGCCGGTGTGCGGGGGGCGGTGGCCGCTGGCACAGATTCGCTCCTGCTCGTGGGCGCCCTGTCCCCTTCAGCTTCCCTCCCGCTTCGCCCTGCGCACACTCCCGGGGGTCCATCCGCGCGGGCGCCCTGCCCGGACCACTCACAGCCGTCAGGCCGCGGCCGCTCTGCGGCGGCCGGATGGCGACGGGCGTGGGAAAGGCACTGACCTCATTCCTTTCTCCTGTCTGAGCTGTGAACCCACGTGACACAGGACTGACCTGTTTGTTTGTCGTCTTGGTTGTGAGCCGTCCCCCTGTGGAGTTGGCAGGGCTGGCGTCCGTGTGCGCCGGAGGCTGGGCAGTACCAGACCGGCGGCTCCAGCCGGGCCTCTGGTCCCTTCCTGAGACCTTTGCTGGTGCCCGTCCTGCACGGCCCGGCAGGGCCCCTCGGGGCCGGCTTCTCTAGGGTGGGGTGCCAGGGCTGCCATGCCGGCGAGTGTCCCTGTGTGACATCTAGGAGGTGGCTGGAAACCCTTTCCTACCTTGAAACTTTAAACCGACGTTCGAATATCAGATACAATCAGTGACAAAGCTGCATTCTGAGGGGGTCTCTGTCCTGACCACAGGTGGGCTCTGCAGGGGTCGGGGGGAGCTGGGGTCGGGGGCTACGCAGCACCGTCCTCCAGGACCGGGCCGGCTGGGCCCTGCCCGCAGCACCTGTTGGTGGGTCTCGGCTCCCTGAGAATGGGTCACACGTCACCCTGAGCGAAGGTGGCAGCCACACTGAGATGGACCCAGCCCGTGTGTAAGAACTGGGTGCAGCTGCATGGAAGCCATCGTCCGTGCCCGGCTTTGTCCTGTGACTGGAACCCGACCGAGGTGGGGGCACCTCGGGCACGTGCCCCCTGGGGGCCCGGCTGGGGTGACCGCGGTGGGTTCCTGTGGCAATCTCCGTCCCGTATGTCTGGATGTTGACTTAAAGTAACTGTTGTAAAATAAATGTTTTCACTGCAGAAATGTTTTTGCTGTGTGTTTCATTTAACAACCCTGCAGAGTCCGGTTTGGGGGCGTCTTACAGAGAGGGGACCTCACTTCCACCTTCCAAACACTGGCATTGGCGTGAAGAAGGGACATCGGAGCTCTGAGACCCGTAGCCAAGGACAGTTTGACTGGGTTCTGCAGCCCTCCTGGGGCGAGTCCAGGCAAGCTGGTGACCAGCAGCACTGTCCCTTTGGCCTCTTCCTGCCCCGCGCCCAGCAGTGGCTTCCTGCCGCCTGTGAGTGGGCGTCCAGTGGGAAAAGCCGGGCTGTGGCTGTCGGGCAGGCCGGCAGAGCCTGGGCCTGGGCCTCGGGCCACAGAGCAGGCCCCTCAGCTGCCGCACATGGTGGGGACAGGGTGGCCAGCCCCTCTGGTCCCAGGACAGTGATGGCAGTGTGGGCAGGGTGGTGGCCCTTGGGCAGCTCCGTTTTTGGCCACCTCTGATACTGGCCGCTTCCAGGCCTTGCCCTGTCACCCACCCCACCCAGGCGTCTGTGGAGCACTGAGGATCTCGTTCCTGGACGCCACTGCTCCGTGCCGTCCTGGGTCAACTCCAAGCCGGCAGTGGCCCGGCACCGCAAAGGGCATCTAGATACGTACCCCCCCCCCCGCCAGCCCTGGAACAGCCACGCTCCCCAGGGGCTCCCTGCCCCACCACCGTGAGGACGGAGGACAGCCGCCTCTGTGCCAGGCCCCTCGCCCCCAGTGAGCATCCTCTGCGGGCCCTGGCAGGAGGCAGCTGCTCTGCCTCGGGCCTGCGTCCCCGCGTTCCTGTCTGACACCTGTCGTGCAGGGCAGTGGGGCTGGCATCAGGTGGGAGAGGCCAGCCTGACCCACGATGCCCCTGGGTTGTGGCAGCAGCTGCGTCCAGAAAACCAGGCCACAGTAGCCACCCTGCACTCCGGTCACCATCCCTTCACACTGTGCCCCTCGGGTTCTGGGTCCTCCTGGGCCTTGGTCTTAGCTCAGGGTCAGGCAAAATACCTGAAAAAAATTGAAGTGGCATCAAAATAGTAATGTCACCAACACCTCGAAACAAACCCTCCATTCGGACGTGTGGAGTCATTTGGTTTCAGTTCTCCATAAAGGAAAAGTGACGGTGAAAACCTGTTTGTACCCGCTTCCCCAGCCCATTGTCCCCTCCCAGCCGTGGCCACGAGCAGGTCAGACACTTTCTGCCCATGGTTTGAAACCTGCCCACAGCTCACTCGCACCGCTGAGTTCTGAAGCGCCCCCCTTCAGTGGGTTTGAATGAATCCGGCAACTGCCTGCAGGTCTGGGGCCTGCATTCTCGCATAGTGTCCGTCTGCCCTGGGGAGTAACCCCGAGAGCCCCGTGGCCCTGCGCGGGAGGGCACGGGCTTTAGTTCTTCACCAGAAGCAGAGTCGTTCTGCCTCACCCGGCAGGGCCCTGAAGACTTGGTGGCCCCAAACCAGTCAGCCTTTTAGCGTTCCAGTGGTCCACAGTCCCCTCCCCCCCAACCGTAGGTCCTCAGACGTTTGTCCTTTTTGTCTGTTCTTGACGTTCTTAATTAGGCAGAGGCAGTTTTTCCCATGTGTGAATGAATCTCAGAACTATAAAGACACCAAGTCTCCACCCCGCCTCCTTGCGCAGGGCCACGCCCCCTCCCCACCCCCCACCGCCGCGCCCTGTGCCTGGAGACCAAGGACCGGCTGGGCTGAATGGTGATTGTGGCGACCCAGCTGCCCAGCGCCCCACCGCGACCTGCCAGGAGTGCTCCCAGGGAACCCTGGGCACCTCGAGCGCCACAGGCAGGTGTTGGGGCTCTCAGGGTGGTGTGGGGCGGGGTCCTCAGGGCCTACGGGGCCTGCCAGAAGCTGGGCCCCACAACCCCGTCCTGTGGACCTGCCGCATCACATGGGCTCCCCAAGCCGGGACCCCGGCTCCAGCGGCCTGCCCCGGCAGTACGTGGTCCCCAGGGGCGCCCTGGGCCGGGACAACCGGGAAAGGCCTGGTGACCGCACGCCAGATGCCCCACCTGACCCCTGTGAACTGTGCTGTCCGGTGTCACCATGCAGCCGTTTATTCCAGAAACTGGACGGATGACCGGCAAGTGGTGGTCGCAGACGCGGGGCCCCCGGCGAGGGCAGGCGTGGGGTCTGGGGTCCCGTGGCCCTAAGGCCATCCGTGGGCTTCCTCTTGTTCAACAGCTTCCGCAGCAGCGCTGTGCGGGCAGGACTTGGGGCGCAGGGCGCGCGGGATCCATGGAGGAGCCCCCCGCGGCACCTCCCGGAACCCGGGCGTGGCGACGCTGTCACCCCTCCCCCGCACCCTTCCCCTCGCTTTGGGTCAAGTCAGGGCCAAGGCCAGCAGCACTGGGCAGAAACCGCACTGGCAGATCCCTGCGGTGGGGCCGCCCTGTCCCCAGGCGACCCGCACCCCCTAACTGCCCGAGTGGACCTCCTGCTCCCAGCCAGAGCAAACCCTGTGGCCCCCAGTTCCACGTGGATTCCCCAGAACTCAGCTGTGCCTGAGGCCGCCCCCCGCCCCCGCACCTGGCCCATGGCTTTGTCACCACCATGCCGCCCTTCAGCTTCCAGGCGTGCACTCCCCCAAACAGCGTGGTCAGGGACGCATGCTGGAACCGGGGGCAAGGAGATGCAGGGAGCGTCAGGGGCCAGCCCCATGCCCCGCCACGTGGCCCCAGAACATTCTCGGCCCCCAGCCTGGAAGCCAGTTGGTGACCAGATGTGCCAAGGACCCTGCGCCCAGAGCAAGGCCCACCGCCTGGCGGTTGCCATGGCTCCCAGGCTTGCCCTCCTCTGGCCCCGCCCTGCAGCTGCCACAGTCTTGGGGCCCTGCCACCCTCTAACCCAAGCCCAGCCCAAGTCCACCTGCTCCCCCTCGGCCCCTCCTCTCTGGCTCCCCTCAAACCCTCACGCTTGACTGGGAGACCTGGCCCCAGGGACCAGGAACCCAGGCGGCTAGTGGGGTGCGTCCTGGCTCCAGGTGGCCCAGCCGAGGTACCCTGAGGGCAGAGTTCTTTGTTGAGCCAATCCAGCCCTTCGGCCCCTGCTGCTGACACACACAGTGTGCCTGCATGACAACCGCGTGTGCCTAGTGCTGGGCCTGGAGGGTGGCCCGGGCTCCCTTCCGCCAGGCCTGGGTCCCCTCCCGCCCCTGTGGCAGCTGCTGCTGGGGGAGGGGCAGCACCTCCCGGGCTGACGAGCCTGAGAGTGCCTCTGGAAACATCATTCTCAGGTTGGACAGTCCTGGAGGGGCTGCCCCAGGTGGCTGGCAGAGCCCTCCGCAGGCCGGTCTCTCCCTAAGGACCTGCACCCCGAGTGTCACAGGCAAGCTTCTGGGCAAGTACAGGGAAGGGTTCTGGGGCTCCATCCCAGCCACCCCTCCCTACCAGGCTCTGCAGGTGTCCACGTCTGCAGCCGCCCTCATAGCTGCCCTCTCTCCCAGGTGCGACACACCTGCCCAGTCCTCAGCCTTGGCTGGACTTGGAGGAGCCCAGGTGCCCGGAAAGGCAGCACGAGGACCATAGCTCTCAGCCCCATCAGTCCACTGTCCCGGAAGGGCCCCACCCCAGCCTTCTCCTTAGACTGGTCCCCTGATGAACCCAGCACTGTTCCCAGGAGAGTCTGGGACTTTGGCCCTGGTCCTATTTCCGGGGCTGGGGCCCACCCAGGGGCCAGAGGGATTGCCTCTCCTCCCATCAGCACTCCAGAAACCTTCTCCCATGGCTGTTTGGAAGGTGACCCACTTCCACCATGCCACAGGGCCCGGGCAGGAAACGGGCTGAAGTCCCCTAAGCTGACTTGTGGCCTAACCTCCCTAATCCACCTCTGACGAGGTCCCAGCCGGAGGGGGCAGGGCCTCTGGCTCAGGCTCCCTGCCTCCAGGCTCTGTCCTGGGTGCCCCCTGACCCCAAGAAGAGGGAGGATGCAACCCTCCCCCAGGGGCTGGGGCGGAGTTGGGTGGGGGCCACTGGGAACTCTCCTGGCACACGAGTGTCCACGTGTCTGGACGTGTTCTGTGTTGCATGTGTGGTGCTGGCCCATGTGTGTACATGTGGGGCTTTACTCGCTGGAAGCTGGTCAGTCCCAGCCTAGACTCTGGGGGGCACTCCCAGGAATGACCTCACCCTGCACGACTGTTAACCCCCGTCCTCACCTGGCAAGGCCAGGAGTTGTCCCTGCCTCACAGCCTGGGTGCACTGCCGGAGCTGGGCCAGGCCTGCTGTGGCCACCCGGTCCCCAGCACATAGCACAGGAATGAGTGAATGAGTGGGGTCACTGGAGACATGGAGGGGGAGCCACTCACCAGGTTGGGGGGAGCCCTCCTGCTGACCTCTTGGCCCCGTATCGGTCCTCAGTCCCTGGTGCCCAGCCACCCCTGGGCCAAGCTTCTCGCCTTTATCTGCCCGCCTTTGGGCCGGCCCCCACCCAATGGCTTCCTGTCTCCGCCCCAAACACTTTTCCATGACATGGCCTTCGCAGGGGGCAGGCAGACCAAGAGGGCAGGAAAGAGGCCGGAGCCAGGGCTGGAGGGCGGCAGAGGGAGACTGGGGTGCCCGACGGCCCACCTGCCCAGCCGGGACACCTGCACCTGCACACCTCCCCCAGGTGGCGTGAAGGCAGGGCTGAGTGGGGGTTCTGACCCTGAAGGGCATGGCTGGCTGAGGCCCTGGCCACCTCTTCTGCAACTTAGGTTCCTGCCAGTGGCCGGGACCCGCTCGTCACTGTCAGCCGCCCACACACACTGATTTCCGCTGGGTCTCCCAGCAGTACAGACTTGTGTGTGTGTGTGGGCGGGTGGCTGCAGAGGCTGTCTCTGCTGAGACCCAGGGCCCCGGGTGCAGGCCAGGTGGCCACCAAGGGGCCCATCTAGTGGAGCTGGGGGCCTGAGCCCCAGCTCTGCCATCCCCTGAACCCTGGCACCGGGCCTGGACTGCAAGGAGCACCCACCCTGCTGGTACAAGGCAGGGACTGACCAGGCCCCTAGACCCCACCCTCTCCATGGTGGCCTTGCAGCTGGGACCGAGGCAGCCAAACTGCTGGTGGCCCTGGGGGCCACTCCCCGAGCCCAGGGCCCAGGCAGAACAGCAGTCCTGTGCGCCCAGCTTATCAGTCACAGATTCATTTCTCCTAAAACTTTATTTTGCAAAATGTGTAGAATAAATTACATTGGCAACACTTCTGAATGCAGTTAATGTCTGTGAGCGAGGGCCAGGAGGCAGGCAGGCTACGTGGTGGAGGCCACTTCCTCCTCATCGCTGCCATCCGGGACTGCATCCGTCCCAAAATAGCGGTCGCCAAAGTTTCCTACGGAAAGAAGCAGGTGCTTGCGGTGGGGGCTGCGGCGCGGCGGCCCCACGCCCGCTGACGGGGCCCAGGCGGCCTCACCGATGCCCGGGATGATGCGGAACAGGTCGTTGACGCGCTTGTCCACTGCCGTGGTGATGATTCTCACGCGCGGGAAGGCGTAGGCCACTGAGTGGACACCCATCTCCGCCATGAGCAGCGACAGCAGGAAAATCTTGTCCTCAGGCACGTCGTGGTCCTGCACCCAAAAGACCCGATGGAAAATCCCCACCAGCCCAGCCACCTACAGCCCCTGGACTCCACTCACCAGCAGCACGCGCACAGCCATCATGGCCGCAGCGCCCGTGGACACGGTGCAGTCCATCAGGATCACGTGGTCATCACTAATGTCCTTGGGCAGCCGCAGGTAGTGGAGCTGGGGGTAGCCACAAGGTCAGGGCTGGCCCTAACGTGCGGCACCTCCGGCTCCCGCCCCTGCGTCCCGAGGCGCCCGCCCCGCACCTCGGGCTCCCCTGTGAGCTGGTTGGTCTGGATGAGGATGGTGCCGATGCGCACGTCCTTGCACACCGCCCGCAGCGCGGGCTCCATGGTCTCGCCCGCCCGCAGGATGGACACTCCGGTGATCTGGGGCGGGGCAGTGTGGGCAGTCCGGACCCCGCCTGCCGCCCCGCCCGGGCCCCGCCCAGCCCCCGCCCGGGCCCCGCCCAGCCCCCGCCCGCGGGTACCTGCTTCCCTGCGTAGCACTTGCCCGCATAGTCCTGCCCCTGTGGGGTCTGCACCACACAGTCCTGAGCAGAGTGGGGGCGCTGGTGAGCTCAGGAGCCACTGCGCCTTCCGGGCCCACCCAGCACCCCCACCCCCAGCACCTGGAAGGGCAGGAACGACAGAGCATGCTCGATGAGCAGCCGCATCAGCCGCTTGGAGTAGAAGATGAATTCATCACGGCTGGTCTCCTTGTCCCTATGGGCAGGCAGCGGGATGAGCAAGAGGGCTCCGCCCTGGCCGCAAGTGCGCTGGCCGCCGGAGGGCCCTCACCTGATGATCGTGTGCATGCCCCGCACCTGCGGTGTGCTCTTGAGGACGCTCAGAGTCCTGGGCAGGGGGTGGCACTGGTGTGCCGAGGCCAGCGCGGCCCTGTGGACAGAGTGGGCAGTCGAGAAGGGGCTGTCTTCTCCCAGAGCCCCGTCTTCCCACTCCAGACCCTGTGGGGGGCACGTGTGGTGGGGACAGTGGGCTGTGCAGGGTGGGGGGGTCCCTGTGGCTGATCTGGAGGGAGGGCCCGCCTCTTCAAGAACAAAGGTTAAAAGACACCGTGGAAGGCAGAGCAGCTGACCATTAGGCAGAAAGCAAGAGCCGAGGTGAGCCTCCCCTCACAGCCCAGCCCCCTCCCACGTGCTCGCCCCGAGGAAAGGGGACCAGGCAGCGGGAGTCTAAGCCCCGAGGGTGGGCAGCTGGTCCCCACTCCAGTACACTGCTCCCGCCACAACAGCTGAGCTTTGGAGCCAAGCCCTGGCCCCTCCCCCAAGTGATGTGCAGGCCCCTCAGGATAGGGGGACGAGGCTGGCTCAGAGGCACCGCTGCTCCCCCATGCCTGGAGGGGAAGGGGGGCAGGAAGGGGAGGGCGCAGCCCAGCACAGCGCAGCAGGCGGCCCACACGGGACTGTCCTCACATATCCCAGCGCAGCTTCCTCTGCTCGCGGGTGAAGAGTGCAGAGTGAGATGGGGGGCAGAGCAGGAAACCCCAGGGTTTACACAGGAGAGGAAAGAACAGAGGAGAGACCGCTTAGCAGGGGGCACAGTGACCCCTGCAGCCACCAGCTGGCCGAGGCGGGAAGAGGCAGAAGACCCCCTGAAGCCCCTGCAGCCGGGGCCTGGTGGAGCGGGCCCTCCCCTCCTCCGACCAGCCACACTTCCTGGGGCCGTGGGAGGGACGTGGCCACTGGCCGCCACTTCCTCACGGACCAGAGAAGGAAGAACGTGGCTGCGTTTTCTCCTCCTACAACCCTGGGAACTTTCATGTCCCAGAGCCAAGGCCTGCAGAGGGCCTGGCGTAATGGCTGCAGGTGCCCGCGGCCGGCGAGCAGCCTGTGCATGGCAGGAAGCTGGGGTGTTTCTGGCACCGCAGCAGCACTCGGGGGCTGGGCATTCAGGGGCTCCCCTGGCTGAGGTCTCAGTCTGGAGCCTCCCGACTCCAAGAAGGCCCAGGTTGCGGACAGGGGCTTCTGCTGACCGCTGAGGGGACAGGAGCTCATCCCCCCAATGCAGGACAGAGCTGGACCCCAGGCCCCGCCAGATCTCCTCCCAGACTCTGTTCTGACTGCAGGCCCAGGGTGGGCAGGGGGCCACAGGGCTGGGGCCTCGCCACCACCTGGGGAGTCCAGACCGGCCCCTTACATCAGGCAAAGGAGGTGCAGATCCAGCCCCGCTGGCCGGGGAGGGGCATGCCTGTGGCGACCGCCTGCGGGTCCGGCGGTGCCGACTCAGGACAGCAGAGCCCTCTGGGGTTGGAGCCCACACAACCAGCCTCACTGGGAAGAAGCCCCCAGAGGGTGGTGGCCAGCCTCGGGTCCGGGCCCAGTGGGGCTCAGGCAAGTTTCCAAACCTCTCTGTGCCTTAGTCCCACACCTGCCCCCGAGAGGCAGCAGCAAGGGGCTCCCGCAGCGCCACCGCTCTGCCTGAGGCAGGGCTGCCAGGGGTGGGCACGGTGACAGCCCAGACCCCGGCTGGAAAACCCGTCTGCGTGACGGGCGGGGGACGGCTTACCTGACGCTGAGCTCGCGCTGTGGCAGCAACCGGGAGGCAAGGGAATGGGCGGCATCAGCGGCGGCAGCACGGCCCTCGTGGTCCCCGGCCAGCACCGCCCACTGCTGCATGTGGCCCAGCCAGCCAGGCCACCCCCACCCAGGCACGGACATGCCACAGCCCATGGAGGGACGCCATCGGGACTGGCAGTCGCGGGGGTGGGGAAAGCGAGCTCCCTGTGGCCTCTGACCTGGGCACCCTCTGGGCCAGGCAGGCAGTGCCAGGACCCTTGGGGCTCCACTCCACAGGCTTCAGGTCTCCAGTGCCCCATTGTGAAGCCAGCCCAGGACCTGCACTGGCTGGTGGTGACCTTGCATTCTGGTCCTACCTAGAGTGCTCGGGATGTGGGACTCAGCGCCAAAACTCAGTGGTCCCCCAAAAGGTCAGGACAGGAGTGCCCTGTTCTGTGCAAAGCCCAGCTCAGGCTGGGAGCACCGGGGAGCACACCTGAGCCCCACTTTCTCGGGGAATGGGCTGCCTGGGTCCAGTACAAACAGCTGGCGGAGCAGGCCAGGCACAGACGGCTGGCACGTGGCAGGACACAGGAGCAGGAGGGCGGGTGGTGGCGGCAGGGGGAGGGGGGGCGCGCAGGACGCCCTGGCTCACCTCCTCCAGCTGGCTGTGCACATGCTGCACGATCAAGTCGATGGCGACTGTGTTCCCGCTCCCTGGGCCGGGGGGGGGCGCGGGTGACGCGGGCAGAGCGCGTGGTTGGGGGGAGCAGGCAGGGGGCGGTGCGGGCAGGGTGGGGACACAGTGGGGCTGGGGGCAGGGTGGGGGAGGGGGAGGGCAGGGTGATGGTTGGGATGTGGGGGCGGCATGGGCTGGGTGGTGGTGGGGAGGTGGGCGGGGTGGGGACACGGCGGGGGTTGGGCCACCCCCACCTGCGCCCCGCGGGCTCACCTCGCGGCACCACGATGTCGGCCAGGCGCATGGTGGGCTGGATGTACTGGTCGAAGGCAGGCTTCACGAACTTGTTGTACTGCTTGATGACGCCCGCGATGTCCCGGCCGCGCTCGCTGATGTCACGCCGCAGCCGCCGCACCAGGCGGATGTCGGAGTCCGTGTCCACAAAGATCTTCATGTCCAGGAGCTGCAGGGCGGCAGCGCCGCCTGGGTGGGTGCACGGGGCCCGGGTCCCTGCGCCCAGTGCCTGCCGCCCAGCGAGCCCCGGGACAGGGCCTGGGGGTTCCCTGTGGGGCTTGGGGCGCAGGCGGACCCTCCTCTGGGCCACTGCTCTCCACGTGCCTGGCCACTGGCGCCGTCAGCGGGGCTGAGGCAGGGTGAGTCTGGGGTCCGGCCCCACATTCAGCATGCAGCAGGTAGCCCCTGAAGGGGCTACGGGGTGCTGAGGGCAGCAGGGTTCCCTGGGCCTGAGCCCCAACTCACTGGCCTCAGACCTCCCACGTGGACGAGGGAGAGCACGGACACTCCCCATGGGCCTCAGCGGAGGCAGAGAGGGACCATTCCTCACCAGATGGTCAGGGATAGTGCCCCGCGGATAGGACAGGTGCCCATGCACTATGGTGACCTGCGTGGTCCAAGGTGAGTCTTGCAGGAGGCGCCCCCAGCCGGAGAGCCGGCCTAGAGCCAGCCCTCACCTCCAACAGCGTCTTGTCCGCGAAGGCCATGATGCCCTCAAAGATGATGACGTTGGCGCCGTAGAGCGTCTTCTGCAGAGGGGAGGAGCCGTCACCCGCCCGCCCGCACGTCTGGGCGGCCCTCACAGCCCGAGCCCGCAGGGCCTACCCAGTCCTTCTTGCGGCTGTGGGTGGTGAAGTCGTAGACGGGCACCTTGACGCTCTTGCCCTGCTTCAGCTTCTGCAGCGTGGCCACGATGAGGTCGAAGTCGAAGGCGTCCGGGTGGTCGAAGTTGTAGTTGTTGAGGGCGGCCTGCTCCTGCTGCTGCCGCGTCAGCACCTGCGGGAGGGCGGGCGGGGGCCTCAGGCCGGCTCTGGGCCCCGGGGACGGGGGTGGGGGAGACGAGACGCGGAAGTGGTGCCCTCACCTTGTAGAAGGAATCCATGGACAGCAAGACCACCCAGGGCACATCCAGGGCCTCGATGATCATCCTGGCCACGGTGGTCTTCCCAGACGCACTGCCGCCCCCCAGGCCTGCGGGAGCGAGCACGCGGGTGGGGCGCGGGCAGCCTCGCCGATGGCCCAGGGCGTCAGGACGGCACTGCCCGCTCTAGCTACACCACCTGCCTCCCTCCCCACTGCCCACCCCGCCAGCCGACCGGCCTGTGGGGCAGGCGGCGCCGCTCACCGATGGCGAAGGCCTCCTTGGACTGCGCGCCGTGCTCGTTGTACCAGGGCGGCCGCCCCGCCGTGTAGATGGTGCGCTTGCTGGTGCGCAGCAGCGGCGGCTCCGACTTGCACTGGCTGGTGGTGCGCTTCCGGGGCGCGCGCCCGGCCCCCACGGGCGGGAGCAGCCTGTCCAGGGCCTCCGCGCTGCTGCTGTGGAGAGGGGGCACACGCGCCTCAGCCCGGCCCTTGACCCCCGCGGCCAGTGCGTGGGGCACCCCACGCAGGCGCACGGGACTGCCACGGTGCACGCACTCGGCTGGGAGCACGCAGAACCCACCTGCTGCCCACCTGCGGGGCCCAGGCCTGTTCCCACAAGCTCAGGGGAGCGGCGAAGACAGGGACACACACGGGCAGTGCTGTCCCATGCCAAGGACAGCAAAGGCTCCACCAAGGACTGTGTCCCTTTCCGGACTCTCTCTGGGCTGCCTCTCATTTTGTAAAATCCAACCCTTGCCACCCTGCACACAGGAAGGAGTGGCCCTGGGGAGAAGCCAACGACAGGGCTGAGCAAGGTGCTGATGTGGACGCCACAGCAGGGGGTCTGGGGCAGGGAGGTCGACGAGAGGCCACTGCGCCTTGCACTCCAGCACCCCGCACATGTTGGAGAGGAGGGCGGCGGTCCCAAAGCCCACTGGGCGGGAACCCCGTTGGGAAAGGCCCGCCCAACGTCACTCCTGTGAGCGGCTGCTGACTGCTCTGGCGGCTTACCCCCCAAAGAAGCAACAGCTGGTCACTGGCCTGAGGCTCAAACCCAACAGGGACAGCTCCGGGGCGGCTCGGCAGCATGCAGGAGAGACCGGAGGGCTGGGACGCGGCATGCCCCGGAGGTGTGGCGAGGCAGGGGAGCGAACCCTGAGATGTGGCCCGTTCGTGATGTCAGCGCACGGAGACGCCGCCCTGCACACTCCTTGCAGAGCCCCGTGAGCGCGCCATGTGCACAGCAACGGGAACGGGTGCTCCCGCCCCCTGTGACCGCCTCACAGGCACATGCTGTGTTATCGAAAACCAGGCCCAGCCGTGGTCTGTCTTCGAAGCTCACCATCCAGCTGTCACCCCTGAAACCACGGTGCCAGGAACCGGCCTCAGGCAGCACCAGCCCCTCAGGGATAGGACAGGGCCTTCCTGTCCCTGGGGCGGCCTGGTGTCGCCAGCTCAGGAACATGGTTGTTCCCAGAACCCTGGTGCTACCAGAGCCGAGAGGGCGCTGTCTGTGCTCGGGGAGGGGGCAGGGGAGGGGTCTGCTGAGGTCTGCTTTGGGACAATGACATCGGCACAAACGTGGGTAGCAAGAAGGCCAGCCATTGTGTCCGACAGGAGACGTGCGGCACGGTCCTGGGGGACAGACGACGGTCACCACACGTCTCCTGGTCACCGAGACAGTGGGGAGCGGGAGGGCGCCCTGGGAGTCGTTAGCCCGGTGGGTGCTGCAGCCCCAGAGGCCGCCAGTTCCCGTGGTGTGCCCTCGGAACAGGGTGCCGGCGTCCACGGAAGGTGAGTGCAAACACAGTGGGTGCCTAGGTGACCAGGCAGTGGGGCCTGCGGACGGCCAGGGTGCTGCCCCTCGACAGTGCACACGCGGGGCGCTCGACCGCTTGGATGCGCCGCCCTGTGGTGCCGCCGCGTTTCCACTCAGCCAGCCGGGGACGGACCTGTCGCGTGCAGTGGTATCTCCGGGCCCCAGTCGGGGGCAGTGCCGGCTGCTCACCCAGACACACTGTCACCACCAGGGAGCACACGGTCCCCGGGTTTGCAGGGGGCTCACTGACTGGCTGCCACCCTGCAGGCCACCCACGCAGTGCACCCCAGAAGGGGCAGAGGGTGCCCCAAGCAGGTGGCTAGGTGGGCAGAGAGCAAAATCCAGGCCGGCCTGTCTCCCAGGCCTGCCAGGCAGGCAGCACACATGGTGGGCAAAGGGGCTGTGAGGACAGCCTTACAGGCCCAACGCACAGCGGCCAAGGCCTAGGGCTCCTGTCGCCCTGCTGCTCACCACAGGCTGGGGACCTCTGCAGCGGGGGCCTTTGGGGCCCTCCTGATGACTGCTCCTTGCCTTACTGAGGTAATGACCACCCCCAAGAACGGGCCACCTCAGCCTTGCGAGCAGGGGCCTGAGCGTACCCGGACAGGTCTGCAGCCAAGCCCAGCCCCACTGCCCTCTCCCAAGCCCCAGCTCTGTCGGGGACAAAGCCTCACTGCACTGCCACAGAAGGACCAACTTGGAGATGGGAAAGTCGTACAGAAGATCTCATTTCCCATTCACGAGTGGACACAGTGACAACAGATCATCTCAACCCAAGGGCCGAGGCCATGGACACACAGACCCGCCTGTAACCAGCAGCCCCAGCCCAGCCAGGGCCACCCCCAGCACCTGCCCAGCCTACTCGCTTCCCAGCATCCACCAGACAGGTCCACACAGGGCCAGAAGCTGCCGAGACGCAGCAGGGCAGGTCTCACGACAGCTGTGGACAACAGGTCAGCCACTCACCTGCCTTCTGCTCCAAGGGCACGGCACCCTGAGATCCTGATGCCAGGGTAAGCTGGGGGCTGCTCATGGCTGGGACACGGGGGGACTAGAGGTCCATGCAGGGGCACCACTGCACTGCCTTAGGCCCACAGCGGCCCCCCAGGACAGCTCAGGAGCCCCCCAACTGCCCCTCTGTGGGTGGGTGGCACAGGGGTGCAGAGCCAGGTGGAGTCCAACCCCTGGCTGGCAGGGTCCGCACGCTGGGGGCCCCTGGGAGCCCCTGTGCCGAAGGAACAGCACTCAGCACCAGCCACAGCGGCCGAGGTCACAGGCATAAGAGGATCACCCGGGTGGGGGCCGCATGCCCGCCTGATTATTAATAGCACTGACCCTGCTGAAGAGAACAGGCTGGCGGCGCGGGCATGAGCTGTGCTCCCTGCACGGCTGGCCTCGTGCCGGCCCGGGCCTGCTGTGGGCCGCTGTGCACCCACCCGCCAGAGCCCAGGAGACGCTCCAGCCCCCTGGCCTGCCTGGGGCTGCAGAGCCAGCCACTCCGAACAGGGAAATCTGAGGTGTGTCTTGGCCAGGCTGAGCTGGGCCACCCTGTCCCCAAGGTGCCTCTCAGAAGCATAAACAAATCTGAAACTCTACCTCCTGTGCATCTGAGAATAACTGCTCGCCCCGCCCCCTCGGCTAGGCTCCTATACATCCCCAAGGCCACTGGTGCTCAGAGTTGGGGGGACACAGCCGCTCCCCAGCCTGGCAGCAGGAGAAAGGGCGGTTCAGCAAGAGCGGGTTGGCTGACACACCGTTCCTCCAGTTTGGAAAGGGATTTGTGTCCACAGGTCCCCAACCGCCTCCCTGCGATCAACCTGCCACATGCCAGCTTTGCTCCTGGCTCAGCTGCCACCAACATCGCTGCGGCTGGCACAGACTCAGTTCCACGTGTGGTTTGCACACATGCAGGGCTGCTCCTGGCTGCCCAGGTAATGTGGGGGCATGTCTGTGCCTGTGAAAGAAGCACCTGGAGGCAGGACTGGCCTGACTGTCACTGCCCATGGGACCTGGGCAGATGGGCAGGGCTGGCCCACGCTCAGGGAAGCCTGCGTTGCCCTGGGCAGGGCTGCGACGGGGCAGGCAGCACCATGGCTCCCCTCATGTTTGCCCAGTCAGGTTTAGGGAAGTTTGCCCAGAGGCTGAGTAAAATAAGGCTAGAGGAAGTAGGGAGGAGTTAGTCCACCAGGACCTAGCCCCAGGGTGGGAGGGACAGATGGGCTCGGGGACAGAGGTACTTGGGCAGCTTCCTCAGGACCGAGGAGAATGGGGGTCTGGGAGGCTGCAGCCCTGAAGCAGCTGAAGCCTCCTGCAGGACGCCGTGCGTCCCGGCCTGGGCCAGCCTCCCTGGGCCAGCCTCCCTGGGCCTGCCTCCTGCAGCCCAGCCTCCCTGGGCCTGCCTCCTGCAGCCCTGCCTCCACCCGATTGCACCAGGAGACACCTGAGGGCAGGTGCCACCACAGGTGCCCGACTGTCCACCAGCACATCCAGTGCAAAGGCATCCCAGGACCCTGTCCTCATGGGGCTAACCCTCTAGAAGGGCACAAGAAATAACAGCAAAGTGGACAGACCATACCAGTGTGACTGTGTGATGTGGGAAAAGCTGACTGGACATGCACCCCCCCCGCCCCCGCCACACACACTTCTGGATTCCAGTTGGAACCAGTTCTGGGGCTGCAGGGAATGGGAGGTGAATGCTTGAAGACAGGGCAGGGAGGCCCTCAGCGCGCCTGCACCAGGGGACAAAGGGTGAGTGAGCAGGTACGACTCCAGGGCAGACCTCCGGGGACAGGTCCTGGCCCGCAGGTACTGGCTCCCTTCCGTCCGCGGGGACCAGGCTCCATGGTGCCTCTGCCTCGCCAGGCACCATGAGGGGCACTCCTGTCCACTACGTGCTCTGTGCTTGGGCAATGCCTTCAGGGAGTGTTTTTCTCAAGAACTCATCTGACTCTGCTGTCTCATCTTGGGCTAAACCTAAGACTTTTTGGAACCTGCAGGTGTCACAGATTTAGGTCCTGTTAAACCCTGTAGCACTGCACCAGGCTCCTAGTCACTGCTCACGGGTGGGGGGAGGTAGGGAGGGGGGCAGTGTGTGTGAACCCAGGACACAAGGTGCCCCCTCGGCGAAAGGCAGCTTCTTCCTGCCTGGGCAACTGGGGGGCAGCGGTTACTGTAAAGCACCCCGTGCCCGCTTCCTCCCCCTGCCATTAAGGGGCTGCACTGGCAGCCCCCAGACAGTCCAGCTACACAGTGTTTCTGTGTCCAACCGCCAGACCAACCCTGGGACTAGGAGCCCAGGCTGGAACCACGGCTTCCTCTGGCGCCACCTGTGGCCATCCTGAGGCTTCTCCAGGGGACAGTTCAAACTGGGAAATGAGGAGCCAGCCTTCAAGTGCAAGGGCCTGGCCCTGAGCACTGCTCTGTCACCGCCCCCTAGTGACACTAGCCCCAAAGGCACACGTAGCAGGAGCCTGTTTCCTCCACTTGTCTCCGCAACCAGGATGACATGAGCTAATCCCCCATTGCACCCCCACAACTTCCCTTCTTGCAAAGCCCCCACAAAATCCTCAAGGGGCCCCCACATCAGGCGGGACGGTCAGAGAACACGATGCACCACCCGCCCTCAGAATCACGACCCCTGGCCTCCGGTGGGGCACGGGCAGGTCCTGAGTGCGTGAGGATCCCAGAGCGGACCACCTCGGAGCGTCAGGCGGACACATTACAGCCCGAGCGCCGCGTCCACTCGGGACACAGAACAAAGTCAACCTCTGGGTGCAGGCGGCGCTCCATCCGCCTAGCCTCCGCGCGAGCGGACTCTGGCCCCGCGCAGGCCCGACCCACGAGCCGCTGCCCGCTGGCCGTCCTGGAGGGGCGGTGCAGACCCTCAGCCCCACCGCCCGCGCGGCCGGGGACACATGCGGTCCGGACCCGGCTCATCCGGGTCTCCCCTCTCGTGGGGGCCGTGCGTCTGAGGAGACAGACGGGCCGCCTCGCCCCAGCTTGCGGGCAGCGCCCCACGGAAGCCAGGGCTGGGGCAGGAGCTTCGGCTCACGTGGGCCGCTCCTTCCCACAGCGGGATCGAGGGGCGCGCGCAACCCCCAGCCCGCGCTCGGCCGCCGCGCCTACCGGTCCTCGCATGCAATCTCGTTTTTCGCCACCGGCCGGCCAGGCCTGTCTCCGGCTGCCGGGGGCGAGCGGGAGGCGTCGGCGGAGGCCGGGGGCGCAGCCATGGAGCTTGGAGCCTTCTGCGCGTGCGCACGGGCGGGGCTGGCCGCACAGACCGCCGGGAGCTGAGGTCCGTGGTTCCGCGCGCGTGCCCTCCGAAGCGCCGCGCGGACTACAAGTCCCATGAGGCCATGCGGCCGACTGTGTCGCGACTCCGAGTCCGACAGGGCCACCACGTGCGGGTGTCGTCCGACCCAGGATGGACCCCACCCCGCGTGTTACCACAAACTCAGCCGCACACAACCCCTGGAAAAAAGTCAATAAACATTTATTTGATACAGTCATTTTTAATACATACAGTTGATGGCCCACCCCAGGCCACTCAGGGCCTCGGGGCGGACGAGGACCAAGGACAGATGGTCACAAGGCGGGCAGGGCCCGAGCTCACCGTCAAAACATCTTGCAAATAAACACTTTGTAGATAGAATATATATGTATATATATGGTTACAAGTGATAGCTGGGACCTCTCTTTCAAAATGCACTTATGTACGGAGAACTGGCATTAAAAAAACCAAACCAAGAAACCCAAAGCACAGGACGTGTGGCTGCCGGGCCAGAAGTGCTGGCCAGCTCCCTTGAACCTCAGGGCTCCAGGGCAAGTAACCTGGGGCCCACAGAGCAAGGACACAGGGGACAGCCCTGCCCTCCACAGGTCAGGGTACACCCGTTCTTTCCCTTCTGAACCAGAGGAACAGGAGGGGGCTCCGGGGATGGGAGAGGGCCACTGGTCACACCGAGAGACACCCTCATCTGCCTTTGCATAAGCAAATAAAGTGCATCCTATTCTTGTGTGAAGTGTCAGCCCCTTGAGCCAGCCCTGTCCTGTTCTCTGAGCGAAGGGGGTGGGCTGGGCCAGAGGTAGATCTTCAGAAAGGGATCAGCACTAGCCCTCAGCAGGGGTCTGGGGGCGGGCAGAAGCCACGCCCACGACACCCCAGGAGTCTGCAGCTCCGGTCCCTCTCACTGAAGGTGTCGGTCAAGGCCAGGTGGTTACCTAGCTGTGCTCCCACCAAAGTCAGAGGTGGGCAGATCCTGCTGAGCCACCCAGGACACTGCCCCATTCCAAGGGCTCTGCAGACCAGCTTGCCACCGCCACTCACCAGCCAGAGCGCAGGAAGCAGGGAGGGGGGAAGCAGGGAGAGAGGGGTCTGACCCACCAGCCACTTTTGGCAGCAGCCCCCACACCCACTTTAAAGACAGGGAAGGGGCTTAAAGTGCTAAATGTCAAGTTATCCAGGACCCCACCTCTTCCTAGATACCTAGGCAGGGTTCCCACACCAGAGACCATTTATGGACTTTGGGGGATGACCTGGAAACTCACCCCCCACTAGAAACCAGCCCCCCGCTCCCCAAGGGCCAAGTACCTGAGAGGCTGGGGCGGGCAGCTGCTCCCAACAGAGGTGTTGAGGTCCAACCTCCTCTAGCCATTGGTGACAAGGACAGAGAAAGTGTACCTTGGGCTCCTGTCAGCACCTACTCCCGTCTCCCTCCTAAGGCTGCCCCTGCAGTGGCTGCCTGATCTCACCTCCACCAGCTGCACACCATAGTAACATAGTAACATCCCAGATACAGGAAAGAAAGCTATCCTGCCCCAAAGCCCTGCCCACGCTGCCCACCTTGACCTTTGACACTTGATCACATCCACGCGCCCACGCCTCCAGCCTTTGATCAAATCAAGGTACGTGAGTGGGAGGAGCCCACCTCCTCACATCCCCTTCTAGCACAGCAGGCCAGGGCTGCCCATGACCCGAACCTTCTGGCCAAGGAAGGGAGCTGGACACAGGCAGCACAGCAACCTGGCTCCAGAGCCCCTGGGAGCCTGTCCCCTACTGCAGGGCAAGGAGAGCTGAGCCCAGCTTGGAGACCCTCCTCTCCAGGGGCTGGATGAGGACGGTGCTGGGGGCAGAGGGCTGCCCAGTTATCACTGCCACCCTGAGCAGGGGAGGGACCCCAGGGGCCTGAGCAGGCCCCCACATCCACCGTTGGCACCAGGGAACCCTTAGCACCAAATGTCAGATTGTTGTAAGTTTTTGTATAAAAAACAGAATTAAAAAAAGGTTGTTACTTGTCACAGCAACAAGACTGGCATCCACTACACACCCAGGAGACACACGCACACGGGCAAATATCAAAATTCACATCGTCCAGGATCGGCAAGGCCGAGCCCTCAGCCCCCCCCACCCCCACCACCACCTGGGCAAAACAGCCTCCATTCAAAACCAGCAGCTTGGAGCACCCTCCTCCTCCCAGCAATGCCACATTCGGAGGGCAGAGCCCCAGGAGGAGGCCAGAGGCTGTGTGGTCACCTCCTCCGATGCACTGGATTCCAGCCCAACTCCTGCCCAGCCTATAGACCCAGCCATCCTCAGGGCCCCAAAGAGAGACAAGAGAGCCCTAGAGCTCCAAGTGACCCACTGTGACCTTGGTCAAGCCCCCTGGACTTCAGCTCTCATGTCAAAAGACCACAAAACCAGACACGAAAGAGCAGGTAGGGAAAGAGGGCTCCCAGGGGAGCTTGGCCACAGGCCAGTCCTGCCAAGCAGACTGAAGGCTGCTTCCTGCAGCGGCCATTCCTCAGAGCCAGGCCTCAGCTCCCTGCCCCACATGCCCATGGGCCCCAAGTCGACCCCAGAGCCCAGACCAGCCGATGCCTAACCCATCAGACTGCTCCGGCCCAGGCCAGTAGTGTCTGCGAAGCTAGAGTTTGGAGGCAGAGCCTGCTTCACGGGGCCCCTGTGCCCCAAGGCTGGCAGCTGCGCCCATGGACCTTGAACCCCTGTTCCTGCAGCCCTGTGAGTAGGAGAAGCAGAGCCCCTCCCTTGCCCCAAGCACCACTGGGGATGGCCCCCACCATGACGGACACAGGCCAGAGGGCAGGGGCAGGGGCCCAAGCACAGCAGGGGTCGCACAGATGGGGGGCAGGGGACGGGGTCTGGAGAGGTAGAGAACAGAAGCACAGGAAACAGGTGGTGGGGGTAGGGAGGCTGTCAGGTCAGCACGGCAGCGATTAGACTCAGGTCTGTCCTGGGAGGTAGCTGGGGGCGCTGGGGTTCCAGTGTCTGGTAGAGAGGCTAGGCTGCCCAGGTACCCTCATCAGCCCAGAACCAGGGACCCCTGAGCCTTGGGCCTGAGGAAGCAGACGGGGCATGCAGCTCATATGGCGAGGGCCAAAAGGCATCTGGCCACTCTGCACCACCCCATGGCACCAAGGCCCAGGTCACGGACCCTCCTCCTGCCCGTCCAGGACCCCAGACTCTGCTAGGCCGGTGAATGTCCCCCAGGCTATTGCACTTCTGTTGCCTCACTGGCCCTCCCCAGGGGGCACAGCCCAGGTGTGCCCTGTAGCAGCCTGCACAAGGGAAAGGCCAACCTCTGGGAGGGGACAGGGGCTGGCTGCCCCACTGGACAGATGGACAGGCAGGGGTGGGGGTGAGAACTGGAGCGCGGACTGTCCCGGACCTAGCCCACCCTGGACAGAGTGGGGCGGTGGCCAGCATGGGGACCAGGCCCCACCCACCTGCCAGCCACCTTGCTCACTTCTCCGGCGCTTTGCCAGCTCCCACCTTCCGGCCAGCGGAGCCACGGGCGCCCTTGTCTCTGCCTCCGGGGGGCCAGTCGTCCTGGCGAGGGGGTGTCTGGGGAGCAGGCTCCTCAGGCGGCCGCTCCTTGGGCTTGCGGCCCCGTTTCCTCCCGCCTGCCAGGCCCTTCTCCCCCTTCTGGGGCGCTGAGGAGTCCTGGCTCCGGTGTCTGGGAGGCGGGTCTGCCGAAGTCCGGAACCAGTTCTGGGGAGAGGAGAGCAGCAATGAGGACCCTGGGCCGCCTGCCACTGCGCAGAGGCGCCTGATGGCAAGAGGGTGCACCCACACTTCTGGGCCCGCCCAGGAGACAATGCCAGCTCTCTCAGTGGTGGCCGCCCACTCAGGCGACCACCCTGTCCCACCTTGATCCTGTCCAGCGGGTCCGTCTCATCCTGTCCCCATCCCTCCACCGGAGACCACCCACCCGGCGAACTGCGCTAGGCCAGTGTGGTGCCCAGGCTCACCCACCTCTGCGTGGGCCTTGAGGATGTGGTACTTGACCCCGCTCTCGGAGCTGAACTCCTTGGCACACAGCAGGCAGCAGTACTTCCCCACCAGGTGGTCGCCCTGCAAGACAGGTGCCCAACCCCCACGTGTGGGGCCAGGAGACAGACGGCAACAAGGACAGGCGCCCTGGGCAAGGGTGGTAGCCCTCTGTGGAGAGCCCCTCACCCAAGGCCAGGGCAGTAGGCCCACTTGTGCCCACGCAGGCGAGGAACCCCAGCTGGCAGGACGGATTCAGGGCTGGGACCGGGCCACGCCAGTGTCCTGGGCTAGGTTGGCCATTGGGCACGGCCAATCCCTGGCTTGTGGAGGGGCTGTCCCGCAAGGGGTGGGGTTTGTACGTCCAGTGTGTGAGAAAACCCAGGGAGCAACTGCTGAGCAGCTGCCCGCTGCGGCGGGGGTCTGGGCACTGACCTTGCTGCAGCCGGCGAGGTGCGCCTTGAGGCCAGACACGCTGGAGTAGATGGCTCCGCAGCACTGGGGGCGGGAGGCAGTCAGGGGGCTGCCGGCGGAACCCCCAGCACGTGCAGCCAGGCCCCAGCCCAGGGATGCTGGGGCCTCTCTGGGCAAGTGGGGCGGGGGGCTGACCCCAGGGGTCCTGGGGTGTGGGCACGCTGTGTGCCTCTAGGACTGAGTTGAGGCCTCCCTGCCAACCCCGCAGGGGCCCAGGGGTCACAGGGAGGCTGGTGGCTTGGAAGGCTCCCGCCCAGGGCCATACTGGGGCTCTCTATCCCCAAGTCCCAGTGTCCCCACATCCCAACCCCAGCCCGCCCCAGCTCACATCGTTGGGACAGTTGACGTGGCCTTTCTCCTTGACCTCGTTCTTCCACGCCTCCAGCAGCTGGGGGCTGAGTGTGGGCAGGCCCGGCCGCGTGTAGTTGAGCTGCACAACAGGTGGGCGCCAGGGTGAGCCCAGACGTCCAGGCCCAGAGCCCACCAGGCACCCCGGCTGCGACAAGGGACCGTCAGCTGTGTGCTCTGCAGGGGGATGTGAACCTCGGGGGATCAGCGGAAGCCCCCCGCCACGGGGCAGGTCCACCCCAGGGGACTGCACGCCAAGGCATGGCCTGCTCAGGGACCAGGCACTCACCCGTGCCGTCTCGGGCACCAGGTCGTCCTTCATCCGCCGCTTGGTCCAGTCTCGGGCCAGCTCATCTTCTGCAATCTCCTGCAGGTGGAACACGGCGACCTGGGCCGACGTGCGGCGGATGCGGCCGCTGGGGGTCCGCTCGACACCCAACAGGTCCTCGGCCTCGGGGGGCTTGTCCTCAGGCTCCTCAGGGGGCTGCAGGGCAAGGGGGCCTCGCTAAGTGACCACGGCCACGTGGCACGGAGGTGCAGGGCGCCAAGGCGGGGGCATGTGCGGGACATGGGAAAGAGGGGTGCAAGTCTCACTCCCTGACGCACGTGGCCCACAGCAGGGGGAGCACGTGCAGCCAGTGGCGCGCGGACACCACGCTCTGCCCGAGGGACGGGAGGCCCGGCCGCTCACCGGGGCTGCGTGCTCTGAGCGCACGTGGTAGTCGTGGCCGGCCTTGGAGCGATAGGTCTTGCCGCAGTGGGCGCAGGGGAAGGACGGGCTGTCCACCTCACAGGGCGGCTTCCCGCAGCGTCGCTGGTGGTACTGGTAGCCCATGAGACTGGAGAAGGCGGCCCCACAGCCCTGGAGATCAGGGTCACGTGAGTGGCTAGCCAGGCATCATGCCCTGCCCACCCGGCCCTCCCACCGCCCCACTGACCTCCTGCGGGCAGCGCAGCCTCCCCATCTGCTTCAGCACCTTGCGCAGCCGCTCCCGCTCCTCCTGCTCACTTCCCTCAGAGGCCTCGGTGTCGGAGGGCTGCGGGCAGGCCCGGCCTCAGTGCCCGCCTCCAAGGGCCCTGCCCTGCCCAGTGCCAGGGCCACGTGTCCAAGGTTGGGCCCAGGGGCTACTAAGCTTCTGAGAGGTCAGTGGGCAAGGTTGGCCAGGGGGCTGGGCTGATGGGCTGGGAGGCGGGGACAGAGGCCAGGGCTGGATGCGCCCAGGCCCAGGGGCGTACCTTGGCGCTGTGCTCAGCCATGGTGTGGTAGTTAAGGCCGGCCTTAGACTTGAACTGCTTCCTGCAGTGCTGGCACTTGAGAGCATCCTGCAGCTGTGGACATGGCCCCACCTGTGAGAAGCTGGCCTCGAGGGACCTCCACTCCCATCCTCGGGGGCAGCCTTACCTTCTGACACACTTCCATGTGCTTCTTGAGCCCCACCAGGGTCTTCCGCGTGACCACGCTGCAGGTAGGGCAGATGGCCTCCCCCCGTTCATGGATGGCCCGCTGCCACTGTTCCTCGGGGCCACCTGTGGGGCAGGGCCGGGGCCTCAGGGGCTGGCGGGGGCTCCGGGACACCCTGGATGCCAAGCGCAGAACCCAGGGTCCATGCTCAGCCGCCCATCCACGTGGTCCAGGGCCTGCCCCACTATCGAGACCTGGCCTGGGCCCCACTACACAGGAGACCCCACCTGGGGCCAGGTGGGCCGTGGGGGCCGGCACCTCCTTGCTGACTGTGCTGGCAGGGGCCGGCACCTTCTTCCGGACGTCCTCAGGGCTCGGCCCATCCTGCTTCTTGGCGCGGTAGCTGCGGGATTTGTCTTCTGCCTTGACTAGGCCTGTGTACACAAGCGGGGTGGGTGGCTGTGGTCCCGGGGCACGAGCACACTGTGCACAAGCCCAGTCCCATCAGTGCCCTGCCGGCCGGGACCTCACCTTTGAGTCCAAAGGTTCCTGAGATGGACGGCTGCTCCCCCGTAAATTTCTTGGGTGTTTTCTGTTTCCTTCCTGACTCGGGGGAGAGAAAACGGGGGCCAGAAGTCTGGTCAAATAACCATCGAGAGGCTGGCTGCTGCGCTCCCCGCCGGCCGCTGCCCCCCAGTCTCGTCTTACTGTGCTTTGTGCGCTCAGCTCCCTCCTCGGGGGCGGACATGGGACCTGGGGCCCTTGGAGCCTCCTTGCCTCCAGAGGGCCTGTTGCCCACAGGAAGGGGGCTGCCACCGGGGTCTGTGCCCAGCTGGAAGGCTGAGCTCTGGCCCAGGGCAGACGGGCCATGCTCGCCATTCTCTGGCCTCGTCTGCTTGGGTGGGATGGGGCAGGCGCCCAGGCCGTCCGCAGCCCTGCAGGCAACAGGGAGATAAGGCGCAGGAGGGCTCGCTTCGGACCCTGTTACGCCAGCTGCAGGCAGGCAGCACCCAACCCCAACAAGGAAGGAGCCCGTACCTTTTCTTCCCACTGCTCCTCCCTGCGGCCCGAGTTTTGTTCTCAGACTTGGTCAGCAGCACCATCTTGCAGGACGGTGTGTGTCTGCTGATGGCGATGGGCCTGCTGACCGTCACCAGCTTACTAACCACAATGGGCCTGCTGACTGTCACCGGCTTTGTGACTGGCACGGGCTTCGTAACCGTCACAAGTTTTGTCAACGGCACTGGTTTGTTTGTGGTCACTGGTTTGGTGACTGGCACAGACTTGGTGACTGGCACAGCCTTGGTGACGGACACGGGCCTGCTGACTGTTATTGGCTTGGTGACTGGCACGGGCCTGCTGACTGGCACTGGCTTGGTGACTGGCACGGGCCTGCTGACTGTCACTGGCTTGCTGATGCCAATGGGTTTGCTGACACCCACAGGTTTGCCGATAGTGACAGGCTTGCTCACTCCGATGGGCTTGCTGACCCCAACAGGCCGGCTGATGGTGACTGGCCGGCTGACAGGCCCAGGCTTGGGAGCAGGGAGGGGTCGGTCCATGTGGTTCCAAATCCGGTGCTTCTCCAGCTGGGTCTTGGAGGTAAAGGCAGCCTCACAGAAGGGACAGGGAAAGGTCAGCCTTTCTGAGATAGCACCCTGCATAGAGAGGGCAGGCATGGGCAGGGCCGCCCCAGCCTCTGCCCAGAAGCTGGGGCAGGGCAGGCTCAGGCCCCCTCCCCAGCCCACAGCCCCTTACCCCTTGGCACCGCTGGAAATGGTACTTGAGCCCATAGATGCTGGGGAACTCCAGCCAGCACCCCGAGTTTGGACACTTCACCCTGGAGTGTGCCTTGAATTCATCCTTCCACTGGTTCATCAGGGAGAGCTGGGTGTGGGAAAGGGCGGGCTGCTGACCCTCAGCTGCCCAGGCCTCCGCCAGCCCGAGCCCTCCACTCAGCACCCTGCCCAGGCCTGCAGGCTGACAGGCTACAGGGGCCCCCAACCTTGGGACCGCAGCAAGATGCAGACTACCCCAAGCAGCAGGGGTGCACGAGAGCTGTCGGGGGCCCCGCAGATGTGGACCACTAGGCCCCGGCCACACCATGAAGGCCTGAGGTGCAGAGTGGCCCGCAGACACAGACTGAGAGCTCAGGGCTGGATGTGTGCAAGGCAAGCAGAGGTGGGCGGGACCTCACGGGCAGACCCCGCATGGGCAGACCCCACAGGAGCCCACCCCGCCCTCAGGAACTCACTGGGATGTCTCGGAGGGCCTGGTTCTCGGCTTTCGGGCGCCCCTTCTTCTTCCCTTCCGTCCTGTCGCTGGCCAGGCTTCCCGGGTTGAAGCAGATGGGGGCCTGGCTGGGCACCGACTGCCCACCCCGGGCCACTGGCAACCCTGTAGCATACGACACACCAAGCCTTGGAGGCCGTGCTCCCTGCAGCCTCCCTGCCACCCAGAAGGCTGGTCCGGCCTGGAGTGTTTTTGCTACCCTCACTGCTGAGGCACAGCAGGTAGGGCACAGTCAGCCTAGAACAAGAATCCAGGGCCCCTGGCTGTGCCCACCCTGGTAAGGCTCTCAGGAGCCCAGGCGGCCCACCTGGCCACCTGGAGCTAGACGAGGGGGGAGGCGGCCCACACGCAGCACTGCTGACCATGACAGGTTGGAGTTGACTTTGGCCTGACCCCCGCTTACCCAGCTTTGGTGGGTCGTGCCGCACAGGAAGTCGGACCTCATTCCGGCTGCCGTCCTTCCCAGGCCCACTCTTGCTGGACCCTGGGAGCCGGCGGCCAGCTCCAACACAGAAGGGATCGGCCATCACTGCAGAGCAAGTGGACACATGTGTGAGGCCCACCGGGGCTGACTCAAGATCTGAAACGGCTGTCCTTGCACCCCACCCGCAGACAGGCTGCTCCCTGGGCCCAGGAAGGGAAGCCTGCCCGCCTGAGCTCTTGGCCACAGGGAAAGCAGATGTTGCGGGGCTTCTGGTTTAGGGAAAGGCTCCTCAGCTGATGTCTCCCCAAATGGCCCAGGAGACACCATCAGCTCAGAGGGATCTAATTCTGTCCTGAGACCCTCCCCAGGTCCAATGGGCCCCTCCCATCCCTAGACACAGTCCCGGAGCGTGCCGAGAATTGCACAGCTCACACCCAGCGCCAGGCCGGGGATAGCCCCAGGAGAGGTGGAGTGTTCAGGTAGAAGGAGACCAACGACATCCCTCCTGGGGGCCAATTATGACACCTCTATGGCTGTCGGCTCACAGGCTGTGCTGGCCCGGCCCCTTGGGACGCCTTCCTCCACAGCCCCACCCAGACCCAAGGCAATGCCACCTTGTCTAGGCAGGCGCCCCTAGATCCTTCTCCCAGGACACAAATAGAAGACAGCCACCGTGGGCACTGAAGGCCCCTGCCTATTCCCCAACTGCATGCCCCTCTGCGGTGAAGGGACCAAGAACCAAGGACCGCGAGGCACCTGGTCCTGGCCCCCATGTCAGCAGAGCCATCCTACCTGATCCTTTTCTCAGCTTTGTTCCAGCTGGGCCCCTCCACCCAGACGGAGGCCTCATGCTGGGCCCCTCGGCCACCCTCCACCTGGCGGACCTGCTCACCTCCGCCCTGCAGGGCCTCTCTGTCCCCACCTACAGGTCTGCCAGCACCACTGCAAAGGCCACTGGCCACCAGCCACCCCGCCACCTGAGGCTAGACCTCCACAGACCTCGAGCTGGAGGAACTGACGGAGCTGCTAATCCCACAGGGACACCGAAGTGGCAGTGGCGACGGCGCGGGCAGGTGGCCCCTGCCCTGCTAGTTTCTAACTAACTTAGGTCAGAGAAGGCGGGAAGGGGCCGCTGTGCTTAGGAGGGCACAGAAGCCATCTGGGCAGGCTGCCGGCAGAGGTCAGGGCAGGCACTGCCCAGTGCAGGGGTGCCCACATCCTGGGTCTGCAGGGACGTATGGGTCTAGATAGGGCTGAGCAACTTCTCTGGAAGTCCTCACACAGCAGCTTCCAAAGGAGAGGTGTCAACACTGGTCACTGCCTGTGATGACCCTGGCAGCCTGGGGGGCGGGTGCCTGCTGGGACCCCCCCTTTCCAATCCTTCTCCAGCTTAGGTGAATTCAGAGCTGGCTTAGGAGGCAGAGATCCTCCTTCGATCCAGGGCCTGTGACTCGTACCAGAAAAAGGTGTGTCACCCTTTGAGAGGGAAAGACCCTTGCGGGGGCAGGGGTGCCGCGCGGACCGCGGGCAACGCTGGCAGCCGGACCACGGCCAAGGCCCCAGGGCCCTGGACCCCGGCTCGGGCCCAGGCGCGCAAAGGAGGCCGGCAAGGGGATGCACACCTGGAGGCTAACCTCTCCACCCACCTGTCACCTGCGGCCGAGGTGCGGCCGGGCCTGGGCCCGGAAGGGCCGATCGCAGGCGCCTGGGGGAGGGGGGGCGCGAAGGCAGTGAACCAAAATGGCGACTTTTTCTGGAGAAGGAGGAGGCTGGAACGCGGCGCCGGCGCGGGGAGCAGGGCGCGGCGCGGGGCGGGGGCCGTCCGGGCGGCGGGGGCGGCGGGCGGGGGCTCGAGCGCGGCCCCCGCGACCTACGCGCGGGGTCAGGGTCGGGGGCGCGGCCAGCGCGGGGGCTGCTCCCGGGTCCGGGCCGGGGGCGCGGCCGGGCGCTTACCTGCGGCGCCCAGCGGGGCACAGGCGGGGCGGGGGCCAGGGCCCAGCCGGGGCCGGACAGGGGCGCGGGCGCGGGGTCCGGGCGGCGCAGGCTGCGCGCCGCGCTGCGCACATGCGCGCTCCCGCCCCTCCCACCTTTGACAGTTTTACTGTGGGGGGGGGAGGGGGCGAACTCTCGCGGTATTCTTGCAACCGCTCCGCGACGGGGAGAGACCGGTCAGGGGGAGGGGGCCCGTCGGGCCGCCCCGCTTGAGGGGCTCCGGAGTCTGTCGCCTTCATCCGTCTGTCTTGCAGTGCAAAGTGACAGGTTATGCGGCACATAGGGCCAGGGCCCTTACGGGCAGCGGGGTAAATCAAGGCAGCATAGGGGTGCAGAGCGTTGCCCCAAGCTCAGCGCTCTCGGATTGAAACCCCTTGGCGCCTGCACGAGCTGTCCCTGGGAAGGTGCGGCCACCGTTCTCCCGGACCCTGGACTCCTGGCCCTGGGGGGACTTGGGCCCGTGAAGCAGGGTCCCGCTTCCCTTTTAGGAGCCCCGTGACCGCCTCTGCCTGTGGGCCTTCCTCAGGGGATCGCTGGCAGGGCTTCATTGGGGTTACCGACCACCGGGCCAGCTTCTCTCTGTTTTGAGGGGGACCGTGTTCCTAGACCATCGGCTGGTGCTCCTTTGTGCGCCAGAGCCTGGCCCTCTGCGGGGCCCCTGGATCGGGTCTGGGGTGATGGGCACCGATTCCACCAGGGCACGGGAATGAAGCAGGGGCAGGCGTGCGGGTGGGGAAGCGTGCACCTCCTTCCCGGCGGCCTTTCTCCCGCTCACCCCATCGCCCCCACTCTCCACCCCCTCTGTCCATCTTGGGGCAGGCTCTGCCTTACAAAAGATGTGGCAGGTTTGGGGTGCTTCTCTTCTCGCAGGGCCCCTTCTCTCAAGCCCAGCACAAAGTGCTCACACAGAGGCGGTGGGGGGGGCATCTGTGGAGGGGTCAGTTGGTCAGTCTTTCCATTGGAAATCAGAGCCAGAGAGAGTCCTGTGTGACACCACAAGGCAGAGGGCATGTCCCTTCCTTGCTGACAGTGCTCACTCTGGGGACAAGACATGCAGGATTTCGGGAGGGGTCAGCCAGGGTTGTCATCTTTTCCCTCGTGAGCCTGCACATCCGTGCATATGATGGCGATGCTGGTAGGTGTGTGTCCAAATGACCATGCATCCTGTTTGGACATCACAGTGTCAGGGCATGTCTGTGGTGCTGTACTAGGTGAGGTGTCCTTCTGTATGTCAGTACCCAGGTGACGGGACACAAGGCGTGGGGGTGTGCCAGGACCTCAGATGTGTGTCCAACCTGCAGCACGTCTGGAGGCCAGGGCGTCACGCAGACCGTGTGTTGGAGTCCAGGGTGTAGCATGCCCCACATGTTTGTGTGAGGAAGTCACGGTGTGTCAGGGTGTGCTGTTGTGGGTCTGGATGCCAGTGTCATTGTGTCTGTGTGTTCAGACTGCAGCGGTTAGTTCAGGCCACTGTGTTACCATTTGTGCTCTGACCTGTGCATTTCCCGTGTAGGGCATTGCCTTGCGGTGGAGCTGAATGGGGGTGCCCAAAAGACAGCTACATCCAACCCTGGGCCCCCGCGAATGGACCTTATTTGAAGAAAGGGTCTCTGCAGATGCAATTAAGGTGATGATCCTGGATTATCCTGGTGGGCCCTAAAACCAGTGACAAGTGTCCTTGCAAGAGGGGTACTTGAGACAGACCGAAAGTGGTGTGACATGTGTCTTGGGCGGGTGGTAGTCTGTGAGCTCAGGAGGCCCAGGCAGGCGCTAGATCTGGGAGAGGTGAAGAAGGGGTCTCCCCTGGGAAGGTCTCCCCTGGGCCTGGGGTAGCGTGTCCTACGGGTTTCAGGCGTGCGGCCTGCAGAACCATGGCAGGACTCTCGTGTTAAGCCTCCCTGTTGTCGTCGTTGGTTACAGCAGCGGGGACCCTATCACACTGCACCCCAGGCAGTCCATGGTCTGAACCCGCAGATTCGGTCTCTGCCTCTTGCCCCGCCCCCTCATCCTAGGGTGTTGGTGGGGACTGCGAGCACCGAGCCCCAATGCAACATCACTGCCCTCTGGTGGCCCTGTCTGGAGGCAGCTGGGCCAGGGAACCCGGCCCCCAGTCCCAGGGTTGCCCCAGAGCTGTGCCCACCCCCACACGCAGGTTGACTGGAGCTGGACACCACACTGGGAACCAGGTTTATTTCTGGCCTTTTTATCAGAATGTAAAAAAGTGAACGCAAAACAAGGAAGACAAGACGAGCTCAAGGTGGTGGGTAGAGAGGCAAGACAAGGGAGAGGGGGCAGAGTTAGGAAGGGCCTCCTGGAAAGGGTACACCGTGATGCACGAGTGGCGGACACTTAGGGCAGCCAGACGGACAAGGGGCTTCCCATGGGGGGCACGCAGGAGGGGGACACCAAGCCAGTTGTCCAAATTCCACTCGGGACTTACAACAACCAACCTGTCCCGAAGCCAGCTCAGGGCACAGAGAGGGGCTGGGGCTCAGCCCCATCTGCCCCTGAGTTCTGAGTCCCCTCGGGGAGTGGGAGGGAAGAGGACCAAGCGGGAGGAGGCTGAGGTATTGCCCTCATTGTCCCTCTACTGGGCAGCACCAGCCCCGAACCTCGGGCCCTCAGGCCCACTGAGTGGCGGCAGTTCAGGTGCCGGTGGGTGGCAGGATCTCTGGTGAGTGGTGTGGGGGGTGCAGTCCCCTGTGTGAGCCAGGTTCTCCTGGGAAAGGGCCAGTGGGAGTACCTGCCTGTTGCTGTGCCTCCAGGATGGTCTCCATGACCCCAAGAGGAGGGCAGCTGTCCCAAGCCTGAGGCCAGGACTCCACTGAGCCCAGGGCAGGGTGGTGGGCATCAGGGTTTCGTCATGCCATGTTAGGTCCTGCTGCATGGCCAGTGCCAGACCTGCTTCACCTCAGTTCTCATGAATGGATAGGGGTGTGGTGGGGGTGTCATAAATGGGCAAAGACGCTGGGCAGGGTGCCTGGCCAGCCGGACACTGATGACCATCATCTGGGCCATGGGTTGGGCCTACCGGACCTGGTTGAGGGCAGGGGATGGGCACAGGAGCCTTGGCAGTTTATTCCACCTCTGGGCAGTTCTCTAGGTGCTGGGGGAGGGTATTGAACTGGACGAGTGGGCAGACAGGCCTCTCACCCTGGAGAGGGCAGGATACCCACAGAATACGTGACTCAGCCAGCAAGGAGGGACAGACTTCAACATGAATGACAAGAATATAAATAAATACTCCCTGGGAGTTTGGGGAATGTCCAAGCCCCACTCTGGCTCCAGGTGGCTGCCCGCATGCTGCCTGCAGCACCAGGGGTGGGCTTCAGTTCAGGTACTGGGGGGGCACACCCAAGCAGCCCCTACATGTCCCAGGCATAGCCCAGAGTGCACAGCCAGAGATGGCTGGAGGTGGCAATTGTGGTCCCACCTGTCCATTGGGCCAGGATTGGCCCCTGGGGACACCTACAGGGTCCAAGAGGGGCTGAGTGGCCAGTTCTACCTCATCCTTCCCACAGGCTCCGGTCACAGTGCTTGGGTCTGGGGTTCAAGCTCAGGCAGCAACTAGGACATGTTTCCGAAGGAAGCTGTGGGTGGATGGGGTGAGGAGTGGGGGTCTCTGGCATCATCCACTCCGCCATGGGTGCAGGGTGACCCTTACTGGGATCCCACAGCCACCCTCCTGAGATCCACCCACCCACTCTACACTTTGGGGCTTTGAAGCCCAGCCCCGCCTCCCAGGCCTTGCTGGCTCTCCTGGCTCTCCCCACTGACCTTGGCTGAGCAGCTGCAGGCTCCGCCCCTCCTCGCGCACCTGCAGACGCAGCACCTGCTGCAACACCTCCTGCCGCTGTGCCTCCTGCGCCAGCCCCATGCGCTGCAGCTTCTCCGCGTTCAGCCGCAGCAGTGCCCGGCCTGGGAGAGGGGAAAGGGGTCGGGCCGAGGTCAGCATCCGATGGCGTCCGAAGCCAAGGTGGGGGGGCGCACACACACGGACTCAAAGTCAGAGAGGCAGGAAATGGGGGGAGGGAGGGTGGCAGGGAGACAGAGACACAGATAGATTTAGAGAGACAGGGAAAGAGGCGAGGGAAAGACAAGATGGATAGAGAGCGACGAGAGGAAAGCCAGATGAAAACGGACACAGAGAGACTAGGAGAGACACTGGCGGATTCTGCGGAGTCACAGACCGGAAGGAGAGGGTGGCTCAGTAGGAAACAGGAAAGAGGGTAGCAGGACAAAAAGGAACAGGCTATCCTGTGATCCCTGTGTCCCACCAGCCCACACAGCCCCCAGCCCAGACAGTCCCCTGCCCCCAGGCCCCACGGCACCGGTGATGGCGTGCTGGGAGAAGGCCTCCACGTAGACGAGGTAGTTGTGGGGACAGTGCTTCTTGAGCCACTTGCAGACGTCCTGCTGACTCCACAGGACCACAGGCCTCGTCAGGCCACCCAGTGAGGGACTCGTGTGGTACAGGCCGCAGTGGTCAGAGTACAGCCGGCCCTGCAGGGAAGAGGGGTAGCAGGTGGAGTGAGTGGTGAGAGGGCAGGGGCTGAGGTGGGTATGGTGGCTGGGTACCTGGGAGCCCTCAGTGCCAGGCTGCTGCAGGAGCTTGACTGGCCGGCTGCCAGCTGCCCTCTGGCTGCGTGAGTCATGCCACGTGAGGCTGGTGCCTGGTGTCCTTGGCAGGTGGCAGGGGATGCTCTCGGCGGACACTGTGTGCTCCAGGAGGGTCCGGCAGAAGCTGAAGTGGGCAGTGGCTGCGGAGCAGGGCGCCGGGTCAGATGGCGGGGGCAGAGCCAGAGGCTCCTCTCCCTGCTCGGCCTAGCCCCTCCACAGAGCAGGGAGCCACTGGTCCAAAGGGGGATTCCCCAGCCCCTGAGGGCAGAAGGAAGTGTCAAGAGCTGTGGCGAGGACCCCACCCAGCCTGAATATGAGCTGGAACAACCTTCCCTCCTGAGGCCACAGCCCATGATCTGGGAAGCTGGCTGGATTCTGCTTAGAGAGAGGATATCCACACCAGGGACCCTAAACCGTGCAGCTGGGGTGGGCCGATCCTGGGACAACCCTGCCCTCACCCTTGCCTTGGGCTGGCACATGCCACACCAAACCAGGGTGCACACACGGGACCTGTCTGTGGGAAACATTGGCCTAGTGTCCTGGGAGGCCCTGGGGGGTGGGGAAAACCCCGGGTGAGTGCCCTGCCCTCCATAGTAGACTGCACCTTCTGCAGCCCTGGCCCTGCCCAGCTGTGCTCACCAGTCGTGACTTCCTGACAAGAAGCCTGAACTCTGGGCAAGTCGACACCTGGATTCCTGCTCCCCCACTCCCACAGGGGCCCTGGCCCAGGATGGCTCCCGTGCATGGCAGCCACCCAGCTGGTGCAGCTGCTCAGCACCAGTGCACAGGGTGCAGCCCTGCTCGGGGACCCATGGTGGCCCCTTGAGCTCCCTCTTCCCCCACAAACCTCATTACAATTGTCACGTCTCAGTTTTATCATTTCTGGGCTGGTTGCTGACACGGAGTGGAGAAAGGCAGGTGCCTGCACACGCCCCTCCCAAGCCCTTGCACAGGCCTGGTGCACAGTAGGTGTGCCCAGGAATATCGAGAATAAATGAATGGATGGACAAAGGCTTTAAGTGATGTCCACAAGTCCTCAGTGCCCTAGGGAGACAGGACACTGGGCCCAGTCTGGCCTCACAGCACAGGGCTCTGACTCAGCAGGCAGGGTGAGTCTCCAGGTCAGGGTGAGAGACCCTTACTACCACGGAGAAAGTCCCCCGCCCTCCACCGGGCAGGGGTCCGTGGCAGGCCCAGGTCTCAGTCATGGGGGAAACCCACATCTTACACCCTCCTCCCACCCCATAAGATTCTGCTGACCTAGCACCTCCTCCCCATTCTGGAAACTTTCCATTATCAGATGACCCCAGATGACTCTAAATTTGAGGTCTAGGGTCAGAGAGTGTGGCCCAGTGTGACTGCAGCCTTGAAGTGTTTTCTAGTACTGTGGGGAAAGACTTATTTAAAGTCGACACCTTTCGGGGGACAGGCGCCTGGGTGTCAAGGCCTCACTTCAGGGCAGAGGGGGGTGGTTGACAGGGGGGCAGGGGCTGGATCTGGACAAACCAGTCAGACGCCTCTGCCTGTGCCAGCACCTGTCCTGGGCCAGCGGATCCCGCCCATTTCCTGCCCGCGCTGGGCGAGAGATCTCCGTCTATAAGTCTGTCCTTCCCTTGCTTCCAGCCCAACGTCAGAATTCCAGTAGAAAATGGAGCGGGGGCACACCAGCCCGGCTGTGGCCTCGGCCCCTCTTCTCCCCAACGCTAGCGCTGGGGTGGGTTTTCTCTGCGCCAAGAAAAAGGTGACCGCACGGTGGTGCCAGCCTGGGGACAGGAGCCCTGGCCGGTCACCTCCTCCAAGCCAAGGGTGTGCTGATCCCCAAGGCCTAAGGCCGCCGGCCCCGCCCCCAGCTCAGGACAAAGACACCAGGGACCCCGTTCGGCCACGACGTGCCCCCACCCCGCCCACCGCCGTCTGTCGGGGTCCGCTAGGTCCCGCTCCGCGCCCTCTCTGTCCTCAACCCCCAGCCCGCGATATCCCCGCTTCTGGTTCCAGCCCCGCTCACCATCCACATCCCGGCGCTCGCCGAAGCCGGCGCGCACAGCCCCGGCGCGGCCTCGCGGGGGGCTCAGCTTGGTCCTCAGCTCCGTGAACATCGGGCCCGCGGGTCCCGGGCCCGTGCACACGCCCCTCGCCGGGCGCAGGGCGGCCCGTGTGGCCGGCGGGGAACGCGCGCCACCGCCCCGCCCCAGCCGGCCCCGCGCCCGAGCCGGTCCCCGCGCCCGGCGAGTCTGCGCGGCGAGGCACCTGCCGCTGAGCCCTGAGCGCTGGGCGCGCTCCGGGATCTCCGAGGTGTGTCGGCGGCGCGCGGCTGTGCGTACGCAAAGGGTGTCTGCCAGGACAAGGGGCGTCTGTGCGCACCTGGGCATGGCTCCACGGACGAGTGACTGTGCACCTACAGGGGTCCAGGAGTGTTCAGGGATTTCTGAGGCAGGGAAGCATTTCTTGCTCGCGCGCGCGCGCACGCGCGCGTGTGTGATGTGGGGCATCCTACCCCTCCATGTACCGTCTGACCCCTGGGGCCCAGATCGAGGGCCAGACTGACCCCTTCGAAACACCTCCCTCCATTCTCCTACCTCATTTTACTTATTCTTTTAATTCACACATTCTCCAGACCCTTCCAGAGGTCTCTTCCTCAAATGGCACTTGCTTCCACAGAGAAGGCAGCTTTGACACTCTCCTACCCCCACCACACTGAACTGCAGGAGGACAGCCAGGAAACCCCTTCCTGCTGTAGCCCCAGAATCAGAGTAGTGCCCAAGAGGTGGCACTTAAAGGGATTGGGCTGGGAACAGGGAGGAGAAAGTCTGAGGAGGCTGTGGTGGGCAGGAGGGGTGTGCCTGCCCAGAACACCAGTGGGAAGTGCTAAGGTGGGCTGGCCGCTGCCTGGTGCAGCAGAAGGCCAGACTGGCTGCCTAAGTTTTGCCTCTGTGCCAAGAGCCTACGTACTCTCCCCAGGTATATGTGGTGGCCAGAGAGTGTCCCACAGCAGAGTGAGCAAAGGTGCACATAGCCACGAAGAAATGTACAGAGTCCTGTTATACGTGTCTATCTAGAATGCAAGCACAGCATTTATTTTGGCAGCATTTATTTTTATCAGTTAGCTCTCTAGGGGTGGGCTCCCGCCCTGGCTGGAAGGTTCAGGGTAGGATGGGAGTGTGGGTAGGGCCTGTAAAGGGACCTGTGCCCGATTTGGGGCCCAGGAATCTGAGCGCTGAGAGCTGGGGCAGCAGTCTGCCCACCGGAGCACACGCAGAGTCTGTGCTTGCAAGCTTGACACAAGTTTGACACAGCCGGATAGGTGTGCAGCTCGGCTCAGATGTTTTAAGGCCTGCCCTGGGGCTAGGGCGATTCTGAAGGGCCCTGGTGGCGGCTGGGCTGAATCTGAGGGGTCCCTGGCATCTGGGCTGGCTCAGAGAGGGAGGAGGAGACCCATGGGTCCTGCCGGTACAGGCGGGTCTGCTTGGAAATGCATTGGGAACACACAGCAAGCGGGGACGCCCAGGCAGTTTCGGGCTCCCGCGGGTTTGCTCGGGAAGGCGTCGCGCCTGGACCCTCTGGGGGGCTGCGCGCCCGCCCGTCCGTCCGTCCCGCCACCAGCAGGCGCTCCTGCGTCTGCCGCACCTCCGCCCCTAGCCGCGGCCGGAAGTCGCTTGAGCCCCGTTTGCGGAACTTCCGCCCAGGGAACCCGAGGTGGGCGGGGCTCCGGCAGACCTCGCACTCTGCTTCCGGGGCGCGGGTGACGCGGGGCCCGCGACTTCTTCCTGCGGCGTAGCAGCGGACGTCCGTGGTCTTTTTGCCTCCGGCCGCGTTCTCCGTCCCGTTCTTCGCGGCTCTTGTCGTCGCCGGCGCCATGAACAAAAAGAAGAAGCCGTTCCTGGGCATGCCCGCGCCGCTCGGCTACGTGCCGGGGCTGGGCCGCGGGTGAGCCTTGTGCGGGCCGCGCCGGAGGGCCGGGCGGACGGAGCCGGGACCGGCCGGACTCGGGCCGGACGGCCCTGAGCGCCCGACGGCGGCGGGGCTCAGGCTTCGTAGGGAGAGCGGCGCCGTGGGGTGGGGACGCGCGAGCGCGTTCGGCCTGCTCCTAGGAGCGCCGCGACTTGGGGTTGGACCCGACGGTGGCTTCGAGCCTGATTTTGGTCTCTGAGATGGATGACGACCCAGCCTGCAGATGAGCTGTGAGGAGCAGGCGAACTCAGGACAGGTCGTAGGAGCTGCGTGGCCATCCTCCCCAGGCCGGCAGACCCCCGCCCCGTCTTCAGCATTTCCCCGATAATCCCAGCGAGATTCCTCTGTGTGGCCGCTCTTAGTGACGTTCTTTCCCTATGTTGTCGCGGGTCATACACCGCCTGTTAAACTCTCAGCTTCCCAGGAGCAGGGATGGCATCTGAGGCAGGCGACTGGGGGCCCCTGCCTGTCATGCAGATAGATGACTGCTGTTAAGTTGTTGAATAAATGAGCAGTCATCATAATCCTACTTGTTTGGTTTTTCACTTGGTTGGGAAAACTACTGGGTTTCTCTTGTTGGGGTATTATGTTAGAATCTGTGGGGTCTACAGAAGTCTCAGGTATTGGCACCATCTTCAGAGGGCCCACAGGTCACTGGGAGAGGTGAGGTATATCCATAAGTAAGGACATACAGGGGAACAGGTCTAGGACTCTGGGGGTCCAGGAGTCAGGGAATGCTTTATGCAGTGATAGCATTCAAGCCAAGTTTAGAAGGAAAAGCTGGATTTAGGGATGTAGAAATGTGGCAGGGTTTTAGAAGAAACTGACATTTCGTGTGTGGGCAGTTAAAAAAAAGACGAGACCTGGAAGCAGATGCTGGACTGGGGCGGTGGGAGTGGACCGTGCAGTGGGTGGAGTGCGCAGACAGGCCCCTTGGCTGCCCTGACCACAGGAAGGCGAAGAAGGTGGCAGGCAGGGCTAGCTACCTCGGTCCCCGCTGTGAGGGGAGGAGGGATTTGGTGGTAGACTCAGTTCAACTTGGTGACAGACTGGATGGATGCAGAAGGTGGGACGGAGAGGCAAAGCTGATGCCATGGTGTCTGCTTCGGTGCCTGGGACAGCACAGAGTAGCTGCAGGCGGGCACAGGGCAGGGATTCTGATTGGGTCAGGCTGGGTTTGAGAGCCTAGTTGGATGTGGAGGTTGCTGGAAATGGGAGGTTTGATGCTCTGGCAAGCCTCTCTCAAGGAGAGTGTGGGGTGGCAGGAAGACAGCCTTAGTGACCTCCTCAGGGAGGGTCGAAATGTCCCACCTGAAGAGAACAGACGGGATGTTTGCTAGCTTGGCCATGTGTAGTTCTCTGCCACTAGGATCTTTGGAGGTTTCCCAGAGGTGTTAGAAAAAGAGGTTATTAAGTGACTACTATGGAGGGAAGAACACAGGAACGAGGTCACCCAGATAAATGGATGTCTTGGGGTCTCTCGCAGCGCCACTGGCTTCACCACCCGGTCAGACATTGGGCCAGCTCGGGATGCAAATGACCCTGTGGATGACCGCCATGCACCTCCGGGCAAGAGGACTGTGGGGGACCAGATGAAGAAAAGCCAGGCTGCGGATGACGACGATGAAGATCTGAACGACACCAACTATGACGAGGTGACTTGTGGGCCCCCAGCCAGTCTCCAGAGGGCTGTCCAGCTCCCTAACCCAGTGTGCTGTTGGCATCCGGATGAGTGGCTCCGGGTGGCTGGTCCATTTACTGTTCCAGCTGTTCATGGGTTAACGCTAGCAGAGTGTGAAAGCACATCAGGAAGAAGGTAAAGGAATGTGCTCTTTTGTTTTCTCTTTTAAAGAGAGGTACTTGCACCAGTTAGATCCACTGGTATTTTGTCTTGGCCAATGAAAATTTAAAGTGGGATCAGAGATAACATTTGCTTTCTTTTGCTTTAGTGCTCACCTTCTTGGTTGGTGTTTAGTCAATTGATGTTTTCTTCAGATGTGTTCTGAAATAATTTTAATTTTACAGGGAACTTGCAAAAATGATATGGTAGAGAGTTCCTGTGTACTGTTTACAAGCTTCTCCCATCTTACATGGCGTTAGCACAGTTACCAAAACTGGAAGCTTAGTTCTGATGGCACTCTTAACTCATCTGTAGACGTCATTTGAGTCCCACCTGTTTTTCTGCCCATGTCCTGTTTCTGGTCTGTGACCCAGTCCACGACCCAGGTTGCACTTCGTGTGTCTCCTTAGCCTCCTGCTCTGGGGGTAGTTCCTCCACCTTTCGCGTCCCTAGCACTTCCGAAGAGCACTGATCAATCATTCTTTCGGACCTCAGTTTGTGTTTATCTGATTGAAAAATGTTTACCAAGCATTTTGCAGCTGAAGCGTTCTCTGTTCCTGCTGGTGGGGATTAAGTTGGAGGAGAAGCTGACCCTATAATATGTTGTCTGGTTCTCAGTTTAATGGCTATGCTGGGAGCCTCTTCTCAAGTGGACCCTACGAGAAAGATGATGAGGAAGCTGATGCTATTTATGCAGCTCTGGATAAGAGGATGGATGAAAGAAGAAAAGAAAGAAGGTAAAGCAAGCTCACTGTCTTTGTCCATCTTTTCACAGAAGGTTTGATTTGACTTATTTTAGACTTGGAGCAGAGTTGCAAGATTAATGTGTGTCTGCTCAGCTTTGAGGCCCCTGGGCCTTGGTCAGTGGTGGCAGTACATGGATGAACACTGGGCTGTTGGACAGTAGCTCTAGGGCCTGGGGACTGGAGTGAAGAGCTTGAGAACTCCATGTCTGGCTTTCTAGAAACCAACGGAGTTTGGGGATTATTTACTACGTGTCAGGGTCACCATCTTCGAAATGGACGTAGTGATGTTGATTAATGTATGTATCCAATAATTTGAAAGTTAACTGGAAATAGCAAATGAACATTAAATCCTCGTGGGCAGGCAATTGTAGCTTGAGAATCTCGTGCCGTGCATCGGTGTTGGGACCTGACGGTGGGGAGTCAGGCTGGTGAGCCGGAGCCCGAGCAGGCTGGGGAGGAGGCGCGGTCCTCGGGCCGTGGGAGGGAAGGCTCGCCTTCAGCAGGAAGCCTTCAGGCGTGCCTGCACTGAGCTTCGGCTGGCGGGACTGTGGCAGCTGATGTGACAACTTTCTGAATTCTCTGTCCTGGTTCTGAGGAGATTATGCAAAGCAAAACCATGATCTTGCAAACGATTTTTGTGAGTTTTTAATATTTTTTTATTAAGAAAGAACACATTCTCATAGATTAGGACAATGGGATTAAGTAGAGGTAAGGAGATAACATTTATTCACAAGCCCAGAAAGTGGCAGTTAACATTTTTGTTCACTTTCCTCTTTCTCTTGTTCATTCTATGTGCAATTTTGTAACTTCCCATAATATGTAGAATTTTTAATATTTCCAAGATCATTTTAGAAAAGTGAATGATTGATTTTCAGGGGAGTTTTTTTAGAAGCTTGTTACTAATTTATGTGTGTGAACATAGTAACTAAGTGTACATGGTTTTGCATATTAAAGACGATTCTAATCTGGATTTCATTTATTTAAAAAAGTAGTGATGTGGATACATATAGAAGAAAGTCAATGGTATTAAGTGGTCTTAGAAAAGTGGCTCAGTAAAAACTATCGGGAGGATGTCTCAGGATAAAGAGTGGGCGCTGAGCCACGGATGCGTGCTCTCGGCCACCTGCCTGGCACCTGCAGGCCGTCCGTGCATGCCGGGCCGTCAGGGTCAGGCCGCGCGCCTCACCTGGGTCTGTCTCCCACGAGGATCAGGCGTGTTCATTGCACCGACCGAGTGGCAGGAACCCCGATTCTTTCTTACCTGCCGGCCAGTCTGTGTCCTGCCTGTCCCCAGACGGGGTGCTGCTCTTTTCCAAGCCAGGACAGAGTCAGAAGCGGTGCTCACGTCACAGCTCCTCAGCCTTCATCTCCCCGTCCCTCTGCTGTCTTAACCTGTTCACGACACGGGCCTTCTGACAGGGCCAGTCACTTTGTGGAAGGGCCTGAGTTGTGGGACGGTGCCTGCGTCCTCAGCGTGTCCTGTTACTCTGCTGCCAGCACCCTGTGGCAGATGGCCTGATAAAGAGCAGGTGGAGCACCCTTGGCCAGAAACCCGACAGGCACCATGTGTGTGGCTCAGTGTCGGGGGGTGTGGGAGCAGACTCCAGGCGGCAGAGAGGTGTTAAGCTTTGCCATGCACAGCATTTGTCACAGCACATTTCAGTTCCCAGCTGCAGAGATTTCCCTCTTACCTGGTGGAGGAAAATTGGAATCAGTGTTAGGGGGTGTTAGCTACTTGGTTTTCGTCAACTCTCGTTAGCCTAACTTGGTTGATACTTCGTCACAGTTTTGCATCTCTTTCACGTTCAAATAGAACAGATTTCTTCAAAATGTCTAGCCCAGATCCTGGGTCACCAGTTACCCAGTGGCTTTCTGTCCCTGAAGCCAGGCCCGTTGGTCTGGCAGGTGGACCAGTGAGGCTGGTGGAGGGCTTACTGGTTATTTACTTAGAAGGCCGGAACAATGACAAGTTGGAGAGTTGGGCGGGCCACTGGGTGTTCACAGTTTGGCCCTACCTTTGGAATTTTGTAGGGTTTTAGAGCTGCAAACATACTTGTATTCACGTGCAACTCTCTGTCAGAGTAAGGTGGCTTGTTTTACTTTAGGGAGTTTCTGTGTGTTTTCGTTTGGTGGACAGTTGAGTTATAACATTTATAAATGTATCCTTTGTTACCTTAAAATATTTGATTTAGCTGTCCAGTGTCTAGAATGATTATTTTTGGTGATTTAAGTGAGAAGCACAATGGAATGACTTTGTTTCAGGATGGACATCCAGCATTTCTAATGCATGCACTTATTTTACTTTCTAGGGAGCAAAGGGAGAAAGAAGAAATTGAGAAATACCGTATGGAACGCCCCAAAATCCAACAGCAGTTCTCAGACCTCAAAGTAAGCAGGGACAGCATGTCATTTGCCACGCACCTTGCCCGCGAGGCAGAGAATTGCCTGCCCTGGGGTCCAGCTAAGGCTCACCACGTGCTCTGTGTTGAATTCAGATAGTGCGGCAGCCTCTCCCGCCACACACACAAAAGATAAGGGGCAAAGGGGCCTTGTTGTCGCGGTGACTTTAACCGCACACACGTGTCAGGTCTCTGGACTGTCCTCTGGGCTTAGAGCAGCTTCCTTTGGAGGGAGGCAGAGCAGGGCGGCAGGGCGCATTTTCTAAGTGAGCAGATGAGCGTTTCTGCACCAGAGGCCTTTCTGAGGCGTGCTGGTTGGGGCGGGGGTCCAGGAGAGCAGTCTTTCCCCTGTGTGTGGGATCAGCCAGAGAGTGAGTGTCCCCGGCTGGTGTTTGCAGAGGAAGTTGGCGGAAGTCACTGAGGAGGAGTGGCTGAGCATCCCGGAGGTGGGCGATGCCCGGAATAAGCGCCAGCGGAACCCACGCTATGAGAAGCTGACGCCCGTGCCCGACAGCTTCTTTGCCAAACACTTACAGACTGGAGAGAACCACACATCCGTGGACCCCCGGCAGACTGTGAGCCGGGGCCGGGGGCTGGAGGCGCGGGGGCTGCCGACGGGGCTGGGTGGTCTCTCCCCAGAGGGAGTAAGCCCGCCTCCGGCCTTTCTCTCCCCAGCAATTTGGAGGTCTGAACACACCCTACCCAGGCGGGCTGAACACTCCATACCCAGGTGGGATGACACCTGGGCTGATGACACCTGGCACAGGTGAGCTGGACATGAGAAAGATTGGCCAGGCGAGGAACACTCTGATGGACATGAGGCTGAGCCAGGTGAGAGTTTGTGTCACGTAACATTCCTTCAGGTATAATTTTTCTGATAGTAAAACTGATGCATGTTTGAGAAGTTTGTCTTTTGAAGTGCTTTGTCACACGCTAAGCAGACCTGTGACTCTGTACAGTTCCTTGTCCTGTTGCAGAGTGGTGGGGTTCTGCATTCGGGCTGGTCAGCGTGTCTGCCTGCAGGGCCTGCACTCAGCGCCAGCAGCAAAGGGCCAGCCCTGGCATGGCCCTCCTGCACCCCTTTGGGGCCCGGGGGCCGTCCCAGGTGGTTAAGGGCTGCTGACAGGTTGACTGGAAAGAGACGCTCAAGACAAGCCACATGCTCAGTGTTGGTGAAGCTTAATGTCCATCCGTTTACCTAAAAGTGGACGTGTTTCCTTCCTGCGTCCCAGTGAACTGTGATGGCCCCGAGGGGGCTCGCACTCCCTTTGGCAGTCTCTGTCTGGTCCTTTGCCAGCGCCACGGCGTCCCGATCACCACGGCTCGCCCGTCAGCCGCAACTCAGCTCTTCTCCTTTGATGCTGAGCTGGCTGTGCCGGGTCTTTGCCTCCTCTCCGCGTGAGGCTCAGCGTCCGTCCGCCCGTGTGCACGAGGCAAGGCGCGGGGCTCTTGTCGGGGCCGCGTTGAATCTGCAGGTCAAGCTGGGAAGATCGGGCGTCCCGACAGCATTGCTTCTTCCTGTCTGTCAACGTGGAGTCTTCTCCGTTTACTTAGTTCTTTAGAGTTCTGTATTTTTTTTATGTACATATAGTATCTATTTGTTAGAGCACGTGCACGTTAGTATTTCTCATTTTTGGATGCCAGTATAAGTAGTATTGTTTTTAGTTTCAGATTCTGTTTGTTCATTGATGGCACACATACAAGAAAGCAGGTGGCTTTTGTATGTCACCTTTTGTATGACATCCGGCAACCTAGCTGTAATTGCTTATTAGTTTGGGGGGTTGTTTTGTTTTGTTTTGGTGATTCTTTTGGATTTTATCCATAGACCATGAAGTCGTTCATGAGCAGAGTTTCGTTTCTTCCCAGTCTGTGTCCCTTTCGCCCTTGTCTTGCATCATTAGCTGGGACCCTTTGCCCACTTTTACTTGGGTTTTGTTGTTTATCATGGTGATTTTAAGACTCAAAACTAGAGAGAATGATGCAATGAACTTCTATATGCAAACTTAAGAGTGATTAGTTGGAATAATGTTTTATTCTATGATTTCTAGGTTTCAGTCATTCTTAGGTAGACCTTTTTTATGTACAGTTAGTTTTTTTTCTGGGGACATTTATGGTTCCCCTTTTTTTGTATTAACATTTGTTCCATGTAGATGGAACTTGTCACCATCACAGACTGGTGTTTGAGTTGGGCCGTTTCCTCCTTCACTGGTAGTGAGGACTGGGAAGGGTTCCGGAGACCCTGTGAGCCCTGCGTCAGGTACTCCTGGCCCAGCTCACCCGCCTGGCTCGGTCTCTCTTGCAGGTGTCTGACTCAGTGAGTGGGCAGACCGTGGTCGACCCCAAGGGCTATCTGACAGATTTAAACTCCATGATCCCGACCCATGGAGGGGACATCAAGTGAGTGTTCTCTGGGACCGGTGGGTCACGGTGAGACTCAAGTTGACTAGAAATTTTGGGGTTTTCTTTGCAAAATATATAGCCAGCATAGGATATGAGTGTTCTAAAAAATATATGGTAGGATAGTTCGATTTTCCATTTAAAATAAGTCGACATCTATTCACTGTGGACATTTTAAGTGTGAAAAGTAACAGTCCCAATGTATGCACATGCTGAGCCAGAAGACCCCTGACCAGTCACGTCCACGTGTCTGACCTTGAACTCCGTGTGCGGCGCCCGTTGGCGTGCATGCTGAGCCAGCTGGGGCAGTGCTGACTAGGGCTCTGAGTTGGTGGTCTCACTTGGGACTTCAGTGTCTGTGCTGTGGGCGTACTCTCGGCGGTGGTGGACTGATCCTGTGTGCTGTCCCGCCTCTGTAGTGATATCAAAAAGGCACGGCTGCTTCTCAAGTCTGTTCGAGAGACAAACCCACACCACCCGCCAGCCTGGATTGCATCAGCCCGCCTGGAAGAGGTCACCGGGAAGCTCCAAGTGGCTCGAAACCTCATTATGAAGGGCACTGAGATGTGTCCCAAGGTACGTGTGTGGCCCGGCATTCTGGAAGGCTGTATGGCGCCCACCCCGGGGACCCTTGGTGTCTGTGCCGCGTAGGACGCCCGTCGGTAGAAGCCCGAGTTAGTGCAGAGCTTCCCGCCTTTCAGTGTGGAAACCGCAGATGGTAGGACAGGCCGGGGAAGGGATGAGACGTGGGAAAGGCTTTATCCCGGCTTTACAATACTCAGCGCGAAGGCCTGTCCCCCGTTTGGAAATGGCAGGACAGCCTTAGCAAGAAGGAGCTGATCTGGGCAGCTTCCCCATGCCACCTAATGTAAAAACCCTGAAGGTCAATGCTGATTCTCAGCAGAATGTTCCAGCTCTTCTTGGGAAGTGGAATGGTTAGAGAAGCTTTGGTAAGTCCTGTGATATCCCTCTTCAGTGACCACAGCCTTGCTGACAGGGAAAGGCGCCCTGTGCACACTTAGCCCGGGACCTACGGCACGGCGACAGCTTCCCGGGCAAGCGCAGGGCCACCCATCTGTCTGCCTCCACCTCATCTATGGGTCGGCTTCTTGTCCCGTGGAGCAGGCCTGCTCTTCTCTCTGTCGTAGCATGTCCCCACATGCTGTACCCACAGTCCCAAGCTTCAGCGGCACAGGAGTGCTGGTATAGACACCAGGCCGATGCACTTTTGTTTGATTGTAAAACCTGGGGGCTTTATGGGTCTGATGAGCCAGCCCCTCCGGTCCCGAGGCATGCGTGCCTTCCTGGGTGCCTGCTGCTCAGTCGCGGCTCTGGCCTACACGTGCATTTACCCCTTTGCGTTCCTCAGAGTGAAGATGTCTGGCTTGAAGCAGCCAGGTTGCAGCCTGGGGACACGGCCAAGGCTGTGGTGGCCCAAGCCGTTCGCCACCTCCCACAGTCTGTCAGGATTTACATCAGAGCAGCAGAGCTGGAAACGGACATCCGCGCCAAGAAGCGGGTTCTTCGGAAAGGTGAGCCCCTGGAGCCCATCGGGGCAGGCAGGCCAGGCTCCTCTTGTGGCAGGCCTGTGGCACCTGTGCCCCACAGAGGGGCCTTGCCTGGCTTCACTCAGGTTCTGCTGCTTAAAGGACATGGGACGTTTTCCAGGCCTTTGCCACCTGGGGCGCCCTGAGTGAGCTGGGCCATCGGTCTGTGGCCCAGGGCTCTCTCCTCTACAGGCGAAAGCAAGGCTTGTCCAGAACCGGCTTTGGTAGGACGGGTGGGCTGGTGTGAAGGGCGGGCTGGGCCAGCACCGAGCAGGCTTCGCAGGCGTCGGCTGTCCCGCGTCGTCCGGGAGCCCAGTGCCCCGGCCGGCGGAAGTGGCCACGTGGTGTGAAGTCGCGCCAGAGCTATGTTCCTTCCCTCCTCCTCAGACTCCTGCGAGGCAGCACGCCCGCAGCGCCTCTGCCTCCTGGTGCTGAGAAAGCAGCGCGTGCTGATGGCCCACGTCATGTCGAAGGGCTGGCATGTGTGTGGGGGGTGCTGATTCCATCCGGGTTCAGTGCCAAGACGCAGCTGCTGTGGGCAGGTGCGCCGTTTTCGCCCTCGCGCAGTCGGCAGGAGGCACATCTCTCCCTGCACCAGGCCTCCAGGGTAGGCAATGCTCCTGACCTTGGCTCCGAGCACGTGCTAGTCTGCCAGCTCGGAGCCAACCGGAATTTGTAGCATCGGCGAGATAGGGCGCATTACAGGCTGTCGGGGGCAGTTTTCAGCAAGCGGTTTCCAGCCCTTGTTTTCACGATGTGCATGTGGGCGAAGCCCTGGAATTGCGGCAGCAGGCCGTGGGGTGTTGTCGCGTGGGTTCTGACTCCACTGTCTGCGCTTGAGAGAGGTGGCGTGGGGGCCCCCTCGTGCCTGGCCCACGCCGTGCACGTGCTTGGTGCGTCCCGTGTGCATCTTCTCGCGGCTCTGCTTTCTAAGTGCTCGGAGCTAGTCTCTTCGAAATGAGGCCAGGAGCTGAAAGTTAGCACATTTTTTGGTTTATAGAAATCAACTGCTTACCTTTTTTGAGCCAGGAAAATTGTGCTCTAATGGCAAACACGTGGAACTCTGGGCAGTTAGCGTTGTTTGTTTAGGAGAGCTCTGATGACTTTCCCCACCACTGCGTGGTCAGTGGCCAGCCGTCTTTGCGGCCATCTTCCGTCCTCCAGCAAGTAGCCCGGGTTCGTTGGCTCTGGGCTGGGGTTGGGGGGCGCGGCCCTCGCGTGGGCCTGCCAGGCGTGCTGAGCAGTTGTTCCCAGGCTGCCCTGGCCCTTGATGGTGATGGGCCTCCTGGTTTCTCTCTCCCCTCGGCAGAGAACCCACTCGGAAGGACGTGGAATCCCAGCCGACCTCCCCCCTGCTCCCTGGCCTGCCCTCTCAGCTCTGTCCCGCCCCCCACCCTTGTAGTGCTCCCAGAACAGAGTTGTTTCCAGGTGCCTGGGGCAAAGCTGGGTGCTGCCTGATTTTGCCCTGGGTGAACACTTGGCAGCCACTGCTTGAGAGGTCTGATGTTTGAGAACTAAGGTGACGCTACTTGCATCAGGGACTTCAGGAACTTGGGGGGCTGTGCCAGCTCTAGATTTCCGGTGCCTGAACTTGGCTCTGAGCACTGCAGACATCCTCGTTTTTTCTTGGGAGGACTCGAGCCCTGAAGGGTAGTCTGAGACCTCAGGAGGCTGTGGCCTTGGGCGTGGTGCTTGACCTCTGAACTGCAGTGTTGTTTGCAGAGGCACCTGTGGGCCTGTGGGCAGTGTGCCCCAGGGGTCGGGCCTCAGCTCTCTGTGCTAGGTGTGGGATACTGCCTCCTTACTGACTGATGCTGTCGTGGAGAAGTGGCGTTTTCACACCGAAAGCACATACTCTGGCAGCTTGTAGCAGCTGTCACCATCAGGTCACCGTGTGCACAGGGACCGCACCCGAGTGTCCTCCCACAGGGCTGTGGGCTGCACATCTCGTTGGCCTCTGCTCACAGGTGTTTCTTGGTCAGACTGCTCCCCTGTCTGCACTGTCCCTGACATGCCGCTGGCCGCAGCTTCTGCAGGGCGCCTTAGCGCAGCACAGTAGCCGGCTGGGCCTCGCCCTCCTGGCGCCCACTGCAGGCTCCTTGTTTCTCTGCCCTTTGGGGCTTTTTGGTAAATTGCATCCAAAGAAGGAACGTGCTCTGCTTCCTACACCGAGGTTGGGGAGTGTCCGGACTGCAGGACGTCGTCATCTCTTCCAGAAGTCTGTCCACTTCCTTGATGTCACTGCACATGCTAGCCGCCTCTGCGCTCAGCCGGCCCTCGGGTGCTCCCCGGCCTGGGCCCACTCAGAGCCCAGGGCCTCTCTGCCGTCTCCGCTCGGGCTTTCTGCACGGTGCCGTGTTTAACATTGAATTTTAGGTGTCAGTGGGAGCAGAGGTGATGCGTAGCCCTCTGTGCCACCCGCAGCTGTCAGCTGTGTCCAGATGTGAGAGGACTCATAGGAAGGGCCAGTCTGCAGTTCCACGAGTCGCCAGCGGAGACCCTCTGCGCCTGCGGGCAGCAGCGTCCATTGGGACAGATGTCCTGTTTTCACGTCCCCTTGTCTGTGACCAGCTTTCTTGTTCGACTTTTTCAGCCCTGGAACATGTCCCCAACTCGGTTCGCTTGTGGAAGGCGGCAGTTGAGCTGGAAGAGCCCGAGGACGCCAGGATCATGCTCAGCCGGGCTGTGGAGTGCTGCCCCACCAGCGTGGAGGTGCGTGGAGGTCCGCTCTTCCGGCAGGCCCGCCTGAGCGATGTCGGCTAAGCAGTGCGCTCTGAGGCCGCGGCTGCTGGCCTGGAAGGCAGCATGGTGTCACGGGCTGCTGCCCCGTCACACAGTGGCCGGTCCAGGGGCAGTGCGGCTGTGCTCAGCTGTGCCCAGCTGTGCCCTTCGCAGAGTGCAGGATGGGCCTTGGCTCATCCTGGAGCACTGCAGGGAGCTGTGTGGAGCTGGCCCCGGATTTGCAGGTGGGACCTGAAGGGGACAGGCACAAGGACCTGTCATGTGCCTGCCAGCCCAGCGCGAGGTCGGCCCTCGTCCTCCGCTGGGGGGCGGCTCTGGCGTTAAGCACTCCGGCCCACAGCGTTCCGTGCAGTGACTTCCGGGCTTGGCTTTATGACACCCAATATGTCTTTAATTATTCTTAGGGCCATTGTGAAATTCTCCCAAACAAAATTACTCTTAATTTATTTACATAAAAATAAATAGAGCCTGTACACACTGTCGCTGATGCAATGTTGCGCAGTCAGCAGCTGGGGTGAGAGCTGCAGCAGGCTGAACGCCCACGAGGCCGCTCAGCTCGTGAAGGCAGCGTCACCTCTGCTCCAGCCCCTGGAACAAGTCTGGCACACGGCGTGTGTTGAACCAGGGTTTGAAATGTGTGACCGAGAAGCTGTCAGCTCTTCATGTTGATCAGAGTCACTGCAGTGGCAGAAGCGTGACCGAGCGGCTGGCAGATGAGGCAGCAGTGCTGCCCTGTCTGGGGCTGAGCTTCCTGTGCAAGGGCCAGGGCCGTCGCGGCTGGCTCAGCACGTGCCCCGGCAGGTCCCGCGAAGGCCGTCCCTTTTTCCACTGTCTCTCTGTCCAGCTCTGGCTCGCTCTGGCAAGGCTGGAGACCTACGAGAATGCCCGCAAGGTCTTGAACAAGGCCCGGGAGAATATTCCCACAGACCGGCACATCTGGATCACAGCTGCCAAGCTGGAGGAGGCCAACGGGAACACGCAGATGGTGGAGAAGATCGTTGACCGAGCCATCACCTCGCTGCGGGCCAACGGCGTGGAGATCAACCGTGAGCAGTGGATCCAGGTGGGTGTTGCGGAGGACTCCCAGCGGCAGCCGGGTGTCATGGCGTCCCCGCGCTGGCCGGCCAGCCAGGCACAGGCTGTTCTTCCTGTGACCGCAGCTTCGCTGTTAGCGGCACAACCCTGGGTCTGCACTGGGGTTGGAGACCGAAGAGTTTTCGGTGTCTGGACCTGTGTCACAAGCACCACTTTGCGAGTAGGCTGGTGTGGTCTAAAAGGGGGTGACAGGCAGCCTCACAGCCTCTTTCCTCATCCCGTCCCGCTGTTTCTGTAGACTAGCTAGTGGCATCTCTGAAGACTGTGACCCACCCGTGGTGGGTGCCCCTTCCTGTCACCCCCTGACTGAGCCAGCCCTCTGGGAAGGGCGCCCGTCTCCTGGGCCAGCCTGGCGCGTGTCGGCCCGGGGAGCGTTGCTGCCCGTGGGCCTGCTCGCTTCTCCGCAGGAGTCTGCAGCGCGAGCCCCTGGGCTCGGGAGATGGCCCCCGGCCACCGCAGTCCCTGCTGTGGCTGCTCTCCGGTGTCCCGGCCGGCTCCCCCTGAGCTGCCCCGGGAGCCAGCGAGGGCATGTCGCTGCTGGCACCACTCTCCGCGTTCAGCGTGTGGCCCCTCCCAGTGCCCGGCAGGTTTGAACTCCAGCGCAGGTCCTCGTGTGTCCGGACTTTAACCGCCCGAACCCAATGTTCGTGGTCTCTCACCCCCTGTGCGCATCTGGGTGCGTCCTGCTTCTCAGATCGGTGGATTTATAGTTTTGGTGAAATTTGGAGGATTTGTGTCTGCTGTTTCTCCAGTTACCGGGCTGCCCTCAGGAGCAGCTAACACAGTCCTCGGCCGCTGGGAGTTGTCCCACAGCTCCTGATGAGCTATTCATTTTAAAATTCTTCTTTGTTTCATTTTAATAGTTTATTAAGCTGGGGCTAACATTCCATAAGTTTTCCCCATCGAAAGTGTACAGTTCAGTGTCGTTTGGTGTATGTAGATGTGTGTGGTCACCACTGCGGTCTCACGGAGCAGTGTCCCCCTAGTAGGACAGCCTGTCCCCAGCAGCTGTCACCCCTCCCCTAGCCCCAGGCAGCCACATTCTTTCTCTGTACATCTGCTTTTCTGCTTCCTTTATAGATCTTCACTTTTCGGACGTTCTGTGTAAGTCACCCTCTCGTGACAGGCTTCCCCTTCGTATACTGTTTTACTGCAGCATGGAGGTGTTGGAATCTTTTGTCCTCTTTAAAATGAGTTATCTCTTTCTTTTTGCTTATTGTGCATGTATTATTGGATTGTGTTGAGTTATGAGTTCTTTACACATGTATTTTGGATACAAGTCACTTATCAGATTACACGACTTGCAATAATATTGCTCCCATTCCGCTGTGATGTCTTTTAACTTCGTTGATAGAGATTGCTTGCAGCACAAATGTTTTTACATTTTTGATATAGTCCAGTTATCATAGTTTTTTATTTGGTGCTCATGTTCTGTGTGTCTTTTCTAAGAAGCCTTCTCTAGCCCAAGGCCATGAGTGTTCACTTCTATGTTTTCTAAGATTTTCCTTGTGTTAAGGCTGATATTTGGTCTATTTTCATTTCAGTTGTATATGGTGCAAGGTGATGGTTTGACTTCCTTTCACATATGGATGTCCACTTCTGGCACTGCTATATCCTCATGCTGTGTGGAGAGCCAGTTGAGCGTAAACGTAGTGGTTTGTTTCTAGACTCTAGCTCTGTTTCACTGGACTGCGTGTCTGTGCTGGCATGGCACCATGCTGTTCCGATTACTGTAAGTTTTGAAATCAGGAAATGTGAGTCTTCCTTTGTTCTTTACAAGATTGTTTTAGCCGTGCTTGGTTCTTTTGGTTTCTAGGGCCAACTTGTCCGTTTCTACAGAAAGTTTCACTGGGAGTTTGATGGAGGTTGCAGTGACTCTTTGGGTCGGTTTGGGGGTGCTTGCCTCCCTAGTGACGTTAGTCCCCCAATCTGAACGCGGGCTGTCTCTCAGAGACATTCCAGTGTGCTAGTGTTGCGTTTCCCTTGTTCATTCTGAAGTATTTTATTTTTAACACTATTATAAATAGAAGTTTTTCTTAACTTCAATTTCAGATTATTGATTTTCAGTGTATACAAATACAATTGACTTTTGCATACTGAGTTTGTGTCCTATGGTCTTGCTGAAAACGGTGATGCAATCGTCGTAGTTTCAGGGATTCTTCAGGGTTCTCTCTCTATAAGACCATATTGTCGACAAATACAGTTTCACTTCCTTTTTTCCATTCCGGATGCCTTTTGTTCCCTGTCTGCCCTGGTGAGAGCCTCCGGCGCGGTGGTGAATAGCAGTGGGGAGCCCACACCCCCGTCTCACTCCTGGCTGTGGGGGACAGTGTCTGGTGTTTCCCGCTGAGTTAGCCATCAGCTCGCACAACACATTGATGCTCTGGTCATCTTTGAAAACTGTTCTCTCCTCTCAGTTCACTTTGAATGGCCTCTCTCGCTGCGTCCGTGATGCCTGACCTGCTGCTGTGTCGTCGCTGCAGTTTTCATTTCTAGGAATTTAATTTTGGTCTTTTAAAAGTGCCCTCTGTGTCTCTCACATTCACACGTGTGCAGTGCAGCATAGTGGTTGCTTGTTCCAGCATCTGTCCGTTCTGGGTTGGTTTGGGAGATGCCTTTTCCCCTCGTTGTGACTTGTATTTTCCTGATTCCTTCGTACCTGGTGATCTTTGATTTGTTGCCAGATAGTGTGATTCTTCCTTGCTGGACACTGGACGTTTCTGTATTCCTGTGAACCGTGGACTTGTGTGTTGAGTGCAGTCATTGGAGACGTTTTGGCCCTTTGGGTCTTGTTTTGGTACTTTGCAAGGCTGGACCCAAGACGTCATCAGTCGGGGACTGTCGGCCCATTCTCCTTTGGAGGCGAGACCTCTCTGTGCACTCTGCCCTGTGCCCTGTGTGCGCTGGGGGTTTCCAGCCTGGCCGGTGGGGACCGTTCCTGGGCCCTGTGACCACTGAGTGTTGCTCTTGCCAATCCCTTCGACTAGTTCTTTCCAAGTGCTCACCTGCTGGCGGGAGCCCTCTGTGGGGCAGGCCGAAGTCCCCTCATGCTTGGTCCGTGTCCTCTGGCCTCCTGGGTCTTCTGGAGCTGCCAGTGCTCCCTCCTCCACCAGCCTCTCCTGGGTGCTCTCCCTGCACCGGGGTGGCCGCGGGCTCCCCTGACTGTGTGTGTCCTCATGGCCCTTCGTGACTGGCGTCTGGTCCTGACAAGCACCGCCTCATAGGTTTCGTAGGAGGGTCTGGCTGCTTCAGGAGGGAGGGCCTTGACCAGCAGCACCACACTTGCTTGTGTCCCCGCAGGGTGCACGGCTGCTCCTGGGCCGGTGACCGTGTGGCAGAGTAGAGCAGGGCCGATCCCTGTCTGTCCCAAGGTGCCTCCTGCGCTGACTCCCGCTCCTGAACTCTCCCTGTGGGGCGCACCTGACGAGTTCGCTTGCTGGCCTGCCTTTCCACCGTGTCAGGAAGGGTGACGGCAGGAGGTGGTGGCAGGTGCCCGGTCCTTTTGGCGGCTCTCAGGCCGTCCCTTCACTGACTGTGCCAGAACATAGTACAGGTTCTGAATGGGCACCAGCTTTTACATTCCGTCTTCGTAAGGTGACCGAGTTTCTCATGATGTCCTAGGAAGAGTGCGATGACTTTTGGGCGTCTGGCTCCTGAGCAGGTCACCATTTATTGAGTACCTGCTGCATTCCAGACACCGTGGACTGACATTGGGTCCCTGCCTTTCACTTCGCACTTCCCCTTCTTCGTGGAGCCCCGTCCTGGAGACATGGCCCCCACGGCGCCCCTGCAGCCTGTCTCGGGAGCTTGGGCGGCCGACCCCTGACCTGCGTCGCGCGCACACGCACCGTACCGTCTTCTGGCTCCGCCGCCTCTGCTGGCTTGCCTTCTCCTCACGTTCTAGATACCTGCATGGTTTGGTCCAAAGTCCCTTTTCGAGACTTCTGAGCTCACCTCTTTGGCAAGCTCATCACACCTGTTGCTGAGAAAGGCGTTTGTGTGCCGGGAAAGCCCAAACGTGGACTCTGCTCCAAGCGTCCCCCGCGCCGCACACCCCCTGGGCCGTGAGGTGGCACCCCAGCTGGCCATGTCCAGAACACGTCTCGTGGCTTGCCCCCACACCTTCTTGTCCCCTGTCATCCTCACCTCAGTGGACGTCCCTGCAGTTCTGCCTCGCAGGTCGCTGTGGAACACCCTCTTACCCCGTGTGTCCACGAGCAGCTCAAGTCTCCCTGCACACCCTTCTCGGGTCCAGGTGCTTCTCGGGACCCACCGCTGCCCGCTCGGCAGACGCACCACCTCCAGCCCCCGCAGCGCCTGCTGTGTGCTGCCCTCCAGTCAGACAGGGCCGACCACAGGGCTGGGCTCGCTTGCCGGCTCACCCGCAGAGCCTTCCTGCCCCACTGTGGGATCCCCCCAGGCCCCTCGGGCCAGGCTCAGGCCGTCGCCCCGCCCATTGGCCACCACACCTCCTTGCTCATTGCTGGCCTCCTGCTGCCCGAGCGTGCACCCTCTCCTCGGGTCTTGGCCCTGGGTTGCTTTTCTGATGCTGCACTGCACTCAGCCCGCACCCGAGTCCAGCCAGGGACATCCCCGGAGCGGCACTTCCAGCTGCCAGCACAGCACCCGCCGCCCTGGCGGCGCAGCACGAGGCTGTCGTCTACCCTCCCGCTGCCAGGGGTCCTGGTGCTCCCGTGGCTCCGCACGCGTGAAGTCCTTACTGTGGAGTCGCTCGGCCAGCACGTGCACCTTTTGTTCCGACAGAGGGCGCCATGCGCCCCCCGCCTCAGGGGCCAGTGCGCGTTTCCGTGTTCCTGACCTGACGTGTGCGCCGCGCTCTGTGTAGCTTGCTGAGCATTTTAGAAAGGAGGGCTTCAAATTTCTTCTCAGACGTTTAAGAGTCGTTCACGGTTCCATTTTGGGGAGAACCGTGTGTCTCGTGCCCGGGGCCTTCTCAGCCCTTTCCTGATGGGTGCAGGAGACCACAGTGGTGCATTTCTGCGTCCCACGCTGTGCTTGGCCCCCAGAGGCCGAGTGCTGGTCTGATCACCCCACGCCTGGTGGACTGCCCGGTGACCGGCCCCCTCCGCGCCCCAGGTTCCCATCTCCCCGACTTGTTGTGGGGCGCCTCCACACCCTAACAGGTCTGTCTTTGTGGTTGGCGTGTTTCTCCCGGGCCAACGGACCCCAGTGTTCATGAACTTGTCTTCTAATCAAGCTACTTGGGAAGTTTCTGGTGCATCAGGACCTCTTAGGGCCGCTGCGTTGCCCATATAGCACCTGGTGCCCACCTGATGCTTAGAGTGGTGGGTGCAGCTTCATTAGGTATGTGTCAAGCAATCACCTGCTGGGTGACAGGGATGGGCACAGCCAGCCCAAGGCCATCTGAGCCCACGCCACCTGCCGGCTCTCGCCGTGCAGGCCGCTGCAGCTCGGCATTGCAGATCCAGTTTTGCGTCCCTCTTTTAGGATGCTGAGGAGTGTGACAAGGCTGGCAGTGTGGCCACCTGCCAGGCAGTCATGCGCGCCGTGATTGGCATTGGGATCGAGGAGGAAGACCGGAAGCACACGTGGATGGAAGATGCTGACAGCGTGAGTGTGGCCCCGCGGGTTGGGGCTCGGGGGTGGCAGGTGGCACAGGTGGGCTGGGGCCCGGCCACCTCTTGGCTCTGTTGCAGCCTTACAGAGCAGTTCCTTCAGCCCGAGGGTATGAGCGCAGTGCCTGCGTGGGCGCTTACTGACTGCAGTGTGGTCGGTCTCTGTTTTCCACGAGTCTGACGGTTTTGAGGAATGCCAGTGTTCTGCGGAGACCCTCGGCCCGGCTGCCCCCACCCGGCTCGCTGTCGGGTTGAGGGTCTGCGTCTTGGCGGGGTCCGTGTCCTATAGGTAGGCTGCACTGGGAGATGGATGTGCCCATGACACTGCCCAGCTCGGGGACCATCTGCAGTTTTCTTCCTAGAAGGTCACTTTTTTTTTTTTTAAGTTAGTATTTTGTAGGGAGACACTTTGAGACTAAGTAAATGTCCCATTTCTTGCCAAACTCTGACTTGTTAGTTTGCGGGTCCATTAACGAACGACCTTTTTGGCTCGTATCAGTTATTCCTGTGACGTTTGCTAAGTGCCAATTCTTGTCCACATTTAATTTGAGTCTATTCACGGGAATGTACAGTGTCACGAGCCTCCCTCTCTCCTTCCCTCGTGTGGGCACTCGCTCGTTCACCTCGGGAGAGACCGAGCCCTGCCTGCGCTGGGGGCGCGCATGCTCCCCGGCGTCACCCACGTGGGCCTCATGCAAACAGCTTGAGTCCCGCGTATGCTCACTCTGCTCATCAGGGGTCAAGACACGGCCACCCGCAGTGGCTTTTAACAGCTCTTTATCACGTGATGTTCACGATGTCTGAACACACAGGGGTGGCTCAGGGAGCAGTGACACGCGGACAGTGGAGGGCGCCCTGCCGGCGACCCATGCGGCCTGCTGGAAGAGAATCCTGGGCGTGCGCGCTGCCCTGGACCCCATGCCTCCTCTTGCGCAGCCTGCGGCGAGATGCTTCGCCGCTGCCTGCTTTCCTTCCTGCTTCTGACAGCGTTGGAGGCCAGGGCGGCGTCCCCTGCGGGTGGCACGGGGGCGAAGGAAACAAGTCAGCTCAGGCGTATTTTGAAGAGCGAGACTTGAGTCGTTGGTGTGCTCTCACCGTCCAGGCCTGGCCTGGCCCAGCCTGCCCACACCTGAGGCACTGGGCACACTGTCCCTTGATCCTGTGGGTCCGTGGAGGTCATGGTCTTCAGGACCTTGGTCAGGAGTCACGGGGAGGGGCACAGAGCAGTCTGGGGCTGGCAGGCAGTGGGCATCTTCCCTCACCTCCCCTGACTCTCCTGGTTAGGACATGCGCAGGGCAGGGCCCTTCCTGGTTCCTGTGTTGGTTGACTCGGATGAGGCCATGTGACCAAGGAGGACCCCGGTCTGAATGGGGAAGACTTAGCTGTGTCCCTGCTCTTGTTCCTCCTTCACACCCGTTTCCTCCCTGGTGACCTTCAACGCCAGGAGGCTTGCTAGTGGTCTCAGAGAAGGCAACGGTTGGTCTGGCAAGTGGTCTTGGGTGGCTCGGGTGCCCTCCATGTCCCACTGCATGCCATGTTTACATTACTTCCCGGCGGCTTGTCACTCACTCCAAGACACAAAACCCGTTGCTGGCAGGAGAGGGCTTTCAGCACCTGCAGGGTGTGGAGGGTGGCAGGTTCTCTTGAGTGGTCAGTGTGGGTCCAGCGTTGAGGCCTGTGCTGGGCACTGGCCCGCATCCTGTGTGAGGCTCAGCGTTCCAGTGAGCATCTGGGGTCAGGTCATCGGGGGGATCATCACTGCCCGTCGTGACTGCTGTCTTGTGGTGCCACTGGCTCAATGCTAGCCAGGGAGTAAAATCACTCTAGAGTAGGGGAAACGTGTGTGCAGCACTGTCTTCCATGTTCGAGGAGGTTTTTCTCTGTCCTTTGTCTTCACCTGTGTTTTACAGGTTTCCATTGAACATGACTTTTATCAGAGAAAATACATATCACGCCTGGTTTTTGTGAAGGGACCACTGTGCGTGACGTGCAGTGACCCTGTCTCTCCACCCTAGTGTGTGGCCCACAACGCCCTGGAATGCGCACGCGCCATCTACGCCTACGCCCTGCAGGTGTTCCCCAGCAAGAAGAGCGTGTGGTTGCGCGCCGCGTACTTCGAGAAGAACCACGGCACCCGGTACGTCGGGGCGGGCTCTCGTGGCACTTGGAACTGGGCAGCAAGCACTGTCCTCGTGGCTGCTTCTGTGGCAGGATGGTCCCTGTTCTGTGTTGAGAAACTGAGGCACCGAAGGGCCTCTGGCTCAGCGCCTGTGCTGCTGAGCCCGTGAGGGCTGGGCAGGCGCGCGGGGCCCGGGCAGGCATGTTTTCACGCAGGCTGGGCTGCTTGTGCTCCGAGGAGGTCCTCGACAGTTTTCTCTAATTGTACTCTTTAATTGAAAAAACCTTTCGGGCCTGCCTTACTGGCGGCAACTGCTGATCCGATGAGGTGTCGCAATGCCTGGTGTGAGGGGCCCGCCCAGGCGTGGGGCTCACAGCGCCGCCCCCGGGTGCTGGGGTGGCGGCCGGGCCCCGCGGGGCGCGCTGAGTGCTCGCTCCTCTCCTTCCTGGCGTTGTCCCCCCTCAGTCTTTTCGGGGTGTCTTTCTGTGTTGCTGAAGCTCTTGTGTGCTCCCCTCTCCTGCCAGCTGGTGTGGTCATCTTAAGTTAACTCCTTTGGGGACATTTTGAGATAGTCGTGCTGGCTCCACCTGGACGAGTTCACCTCAGACAGTTCAGGCTCGAAGCAGCACCTCTCCTGCCAGCGGTGGCCTCGGTGGCGCTGCTGCTATTGGTCCTGGGCTCAGAAAGCACTTCCCAGCCCCCGTCCCTCATGGCCTTCCGTCTGGCTGGCTCCCAGAGCGATGGGGACAGAGGGCTGGGGGTCCGGCCTTGGTTCTGGTGCTGTTGGGCTTTCCTCTGTCCTGGCCTCGCCTCCATGCGCTCACTCTGTCTTGCTGATGTGGCCCAGAGAGTCACCCGCGCCCAGTGTCTGGCAGCTGTTGGGCAGCGTGAAGGAGGGGGGGGGCTTCGCACCTGGTCCCCAGTCTGACAGTCTTGCTCAATAGTGACCTAAAATAACTTTCTTCCAAAAAGACAGTTTCTCTGGATGCCACAGAATAGACTGGGGTCATAATCCTTATCAGCGGATCTGCGGTTGAAGATGAAAAGGTCTCTCCTGTCACCCAGGCCGTGACGTTATTGCCCCGTCCGGGACACACGGCTATAAACGGGTCTCCGGAGCAGCCCTCCCCCCGACTCTGCTATTCGAACAATGCGTCGCTTTGTGGCTCTCCGCCCCGTGGATGTGAGGGCCTTTATGGAGACGGACGGTTCCCCCGTTCTCTCCCCGCTGTAAAACCTGGTCAATCATTGATGGGGCCGGACTTTGGAGCAATAACTGTCTTTCTAGTGCCCACGCCATGGCTACGCATGCCCCGTGTGCTCTGGTGGTGACTGTGGCCCTCTGTCTTGCAGGGAGTCCCTGGAAGCACTTCTGCAGAGGGCCGTGGCCCACTGCCCCAAAGCAGAGGTGCTGTGGCTCATGGGCGCCAAGTCCAAGTGGCTGGCAGGAGACGTGCCCGCGGCGAGGAGCATCCTGGCTCTGGCCTTCCAGGTGGGTGAGGGGCAGCTGGAGCCTCAGGGCTCCGGAGAGCACACCTCCCAGCTCACACCCCGCTCAGTGCTGGGCGCCAGCCCAAGGGGATGAGCACGCTCTGGCTACACAGGACTCGGGCTGCTGTCCTGGCCAAGGGGCCTGAGAAGAGGAAAAATGGCCCAGCTGGTGGACGCTTACCTCTTGATCACCTGCACTCAGTGCGACCACCAGCTAAATGTACCAGAACACAGAGCACAGGGCATCAGGTGGCACTCCCCTGGTGGGGGAGTGGAAGAGCAGGTGGCAGCCACACTCCTCCACAGAAGTCAGGCTGTGCCCCACAGCCTGAGCGCAGGGATGGGCGCTGGGCTCACACGCGGCCCCTGGATGGGCGGGGTTAAGCTCAGGCAGCTGCACCCAGCCAGGTTCGCTGTGGCTAATGCCACGAGCCGTGCAGTTTTTTCAAAGTGCCTGACTTCCGTTGTTGCACACAACACCCTGATACTGCATGGCGAAGCGGGCGTCCGTGGCTTGTAGCTTCTCATAGGCTACGCAGCGTTGCAGATGTCGATCTGCGTGGCGCAGGCCGGCCTAGCACTTTGTTGTTTCTTGAGTGAGCTGCGTGAGCGGGGACTAGCCTCGAGCTGGCCTTTGCTCTCCGCTGTCTGTCTGAGGGCGTTGCTTCTCTGGGCAGTCACAGATTCTCCCGCCATCTGTCTGGGCACTGCTTCCTGTCACTAGGGCTGCGCCCCAGGCTTGTGGCCGCGGTCAGCCTGCCTGTGGCCAGTGGGTGGCCATGCTTTCAGGAGGCTGCAAGGGCACTGCCAAGTGTCCGCTGGACTCTGGGGTGTATGTGGCAGAGCTCTGACCCTCGGGAGTCCTCTCCACACTGTCAGCGGTCCCTTGGGCATCCTTCTGTGCTGCCCATATGGACTCTGCAGCAGCCAGTTCCTCGTCACCACGCACGGGAAAGAGCAGGTCGGGCCCACATGGGAAGGGTGACAGTGACACCCTCTGGCTTTGAGAGGCCGCAGAGGCTCAGGGCATCCCGGAGGGGAAGGCTGCGCACCCGCCAGCCTCATTCCCCAGCGCTGTGGGGGCCCTGTGTCTGCACTGGTGATGCGGGCCAGCTCGTGCCGAGGTACGTCCGCATTCTCGGGCTGGATGCGGCTTTGTCCCATTGGCCCCGGAAGTGCTGGGATCAAACTGTCAGCAGCAGAGCGAGGCCTGGCTTGGCTCCGGGCTGGCTGCTCTCGGTGAAGTGTGCTCTAGCCCTGACTGCTTCTGTTCCGAGCCCATCTCGGTGTCACCGTGTCATCCTGCAGGCCAACCCCAACAGTGAGGAGATCTGGCTGGCGGCCGTGAAGCTGGAGTCCGAGAACAATGAGTATGAGCGGGCCCGGAGGCTGCTGGCCAAGGCGCGGAGCAGCGCCCCCACCGCCCGGGTGAGCCTCTGGCCCTGCGGCGCTGGGGGTGGGGGTGCCGAGGCCGAGATGCTCTGGCTCCCTGTTCAGGCGCCACTTAAAAATGTCCTCGGGTTTGTGTACCCCACCTGTCCTACAAGCTCGCACAGTACATCAGGTACAGCAGGGTAGACAGCATGTACGTGACCTGTTGTGTGATCTTGACCATGCTGGAGGCTGGGCCCAAGCCAGGGGGACTGGCCATCATGTCCCGACGGGCGGGGGCAGGGCCAGACTGACTGATGGCGTGCCCGCCGTAGGTGTTCATGAAGTCTGTGAAGCTGGAGTGGGTGCTGGGCAACATCGAGGCTGCTCAGGAGCTGTGCGAGGAGGCCCTGAGGCACTACGAGGACTTCCCCAAGCTGTGGATGATGAAGGGGCAGATCGAGGAGCAGGAGGGACTCACGGAGAAGGCGCGAGAAGCCTACAGCCAAGGGGTGAGCCTCTTCCGCACTGCACACCCTGGAGTAGAGTGGCGGCCTTGGGGGCAGATGGAGGCTGGGCCCCAGTCCCCTCACTCAGGTCCGTGCTTTTCCTTCCGGACCCTGCTGATGTCCCCAAGTCCCGGGACTCCCAGAGTCCCTCAAAGCTGTATGTGCTGCTGTCAGTGAGGTATAGGCTACGGCATCTCTGACACACAGGCGGCTGGTTGCATGCCCCATACGCGCACACACACATGGCGTGCACATCTCGCTCCCACTCAAGTGTGAAGTGGGTGGGTCTCCAGGACACGGGCAGCCCCGGCTCCTGGCTTGAGGAGCCGGCCACAGTGCTCGCAACCCCTCCTAGATGCCAGCCGAGGCTGTCTTGTTGTCTTTGTTGGCCATAGTTGAAGAAGTGTCCCCACTCCACCCCGCTGTGGCTCTTGCTTTCCCGGCTGGAGGAGAAGATTGGGCAGCTGACCCGGGCTCGGGCCATTTTGGAGAAGTCTCGCCTGAAGAACCCGAAGAACCCCGGCCTGTGGTGAGTCCTTGCCCAGCCGCCCCTTGGTCGGCTGCCCACACTTGGGCTCTGCAGTGTCACTTGTGCAGCACCTCCAGCTCAGGCCCCCTGGCAAGAGTGGCCGCTGCTGGCTGGGGGCTCACAGCCTGCTCAGTGGGCCTGCGGATGGTTTGGTGGCATCTCTGTCCTGACAGAGGCCGGGCAGGGCAGTCAGCTCACAAATGAGGGGTCAGGGGTGGATGACACCAAGAAAGCCACTCCACAGAAGGACTGACGCCTGGACAGGGTCCGTCTGTGAGCCGGCATTCTTTCCCTAGGGACCCCCAGAGTACAGGGTAGGTCCCTGTCGGCTGGGGCGTGAGGGGGGACCTGAAGGAGACTTTAGCTGGGCAGGTCCCAAGCGCCACTGTGGCTTCTTTCTGCCAGCAGCCCCCAGCACGCCAGTGTGCCCTAACCCTGCCCATCCTCACGTGCACCTGCACGAGTTCAGGGTCCCAGGGCTCGGCTGGGGAGTACCCACCAGTGGCCTGACAGCAGGTGGCCCCAGCATCTCCCTGCTCCACTGGGCGGGCAGCTCCGGGCCCGTGGCTCCCCGGGGCTTCCAGAGCTGCAGCTGGGCCTGTGGCCAGGCTGTCAGTAGACGGCGCTGGACCTCCCTCTCCGGCCTCTGTCCCAGGTTGGAGTCCGTGAGGCTGGAGTACCGTGCGGGGCTGAAGAACATCGCCAACACGCTCATGGCCAAGGCGCTGCAGGAGTGCCCCAGCTCCGGTGAGGCTCCCGCGTCCCGGCCCAGGCCGGCTTGCTCTGCTCACGGCACCCAGTCCCCTGCCGAGGCGCGCCGCCCCGCGCCGGGCACTGCGGCCTCTGAGGCCAAGGCCCAGCTGCAGTGGGGGAGCTGGGCGTCCACGTCCTTTTCCTTCAGAGTTTAGCTGTTGCCCTTCGCCCTGAGTGTGAGTAGGGCGTGCGTGTGCAGGGCCACCGCCGGGAGCGCACAGCAGCTCCGTGGCCCCACCGCACCGGAAGTCGCTGCTCCAAGCTCATTTGCGTTTTTACGACTTGTGTTGTTGCGCAAAGGTAAAGTCACACTGGTTTAGTTTTGTGTCTTTTTTTAAAGCTGAAAGTTTTCCGAGAATTTTCCGTTACCGTTGATTCCAAAAAGCGTAATCATTTTGGTGACTTCGTAGTTCTTTGTGGGAATGTGCTAGAAGCACACCGCTCACTTGTTGCTTGATTTTAATCTGATGTTAATTTGATGGTGGTTGTTCTCCGTGCATCTGTATTAGCACTTCTGGTTGGTTTGTTCTAATAAATTCTCAGATGTGAAATTATTGAGTCAGTGGGAATGAACCCAAGACGGTTATTGGCACTTCCAAGCCAGTCACCCCCAGAAGGTTCTCCACTGTGTGCCGCTGCGGCCGCGGTGGGTCTGGGCGCCAGCGGGCTGGGTGGGCGTGTGTGGCCTTTGTGGCTCACGGCTCTCCCCTAAGCAGGTCTGTGGACATCCCAGGTCCTTCGCAGGCCCTGCTTGGGGCAGCCTGCGTGTGGACAGGTACGTCTCAGACCTTACGGAAGTGTCTTTGTGCCCGATTCCAGGCGTCCTGTGGTCTGAGGCCGTCTTCCTCGAGGCAAGGCCCCAGAGGAAGACCAAGAGCGTGGATGCCCTGAAGAAGTGCGAGCATGACCCCCACGTGCTCCTCGCTGTGGCCAAGTGAGTGAGGTTCTCAGGGGGCTGCCGACCCTCAGACCCAACGGGGCCTCTCGCCAGGGTCTCCCTGGCCCCTGGAACAGGGCAGGCTCCCCTGGACCTTGACCCTCGAAGCTCTGTGACGAAGTGATTTGGTTTTAGCTGGGGCTGGCACATCCCCGAGCAAGGGACATGGGACGCCTGGGCTGTCTCGGACCCCTCCCTGAGCCCCTCTGCCCCAGGCTTGCTTGGATGGGACTGCCCTTCTGTCTCCGCCCCTTTTTAGCCTAGATCTCCATGCGTCCCGGCTGCAAGACAGAAGGAAAATTGCGGATGGGGCACGTAGAGTTTACACAATAAGCATAGTTCCTTTGCTTGAGAAGGGCCGTTGACGAGAAAATCATTCTCTCTGTGCCACGGGAAGAACCGTCGGGGACCTGGGGATCCAGGGCCTTCTGGGCAGGCCCAGTTGGTGTCCTGGGTTGCAGAGACACACGTGCCAGAGGCCGCCTCCCCTTTGGTGTGCCTGGTCTTAAGGGCTTGAGTGTCGTGCTGGGTCAGGCTCCCTGGGGAGGCGTGCAGGGCATGGGAGGGAGCTTGGGGGCCTTGGGAAAATTGGGCGAGGTCATAGCCAGTGAGTAGAGGGCTTTGAGAGCCGCCCTGACCTCACAGGGTCTCTGTTCTCCTAGAAGGGGGTGGCATTCTGCGAGGAGTGGGACCTGAGTGCAGGGCAGGGGTTGCGTGTGGTCAGAGGAGGCTGGGAAGTGACCAGGGTGCGTGGGGAGGAGGGTCTCAGGCAGAGTCTGGGAGGGGGTCAGCACATGTTGCCCGGAGCTCCCGCATGCCTTTGAAGCCTGACCAGGACCCCGGCTCCTCTACCTCGTGTCCCACCTGGCACTCCTCTTGTGCTGTTTGAGCCAAGGGCTCCTCACAGGCTCCTGAGGCCCCGCCAAGGCTCCCTGCCTCCTGCCCGGTGCTTCCGCCTCTCAGAGGGACTTGTCGGTGTGCCCCTCGGACAGGCGGCCATAAAACCTTGTAAAAGGCTTTGCTAAAGTCAACACGGCCCTTCTTGCTGTGCCCAGGCTGGCGCTGTGTGTGCATGTTATCAGGGTTTGTGCTCTTTAAATTACAGTTTATCTAACACCAAGCAATTAAGAATTCCACAAGGCTTAAAAAACAATCAAGCTATCAGAGTGTAAAACTATCCTGTTTTCTGCCTGTGCCCAGCCAAGGCAGCTGCCCGGGAGAGGCAGGCGGTGCTGCCCTCCGCGCTGGTGCCTCTGGCTGCAGAGGGAGGCCAAGCTGGGCACAGGGTGGACCCTCGTCCTGTCCCGCCAGACTCAGCAGGGCTCCTATGGCCCTAACCTGGCCTCCGAGATCCTCACATGGGCCTGGCGTCCAGTGTCTGCGTCTGCTGTGGGCCCCGGTCCTCAGTGTGGCAGAGTGACCTAGAAGTGTCCCCAAGGGGAATGCTGACATTTCACAAACAAAAGCCTCAGTTTAGTGCTTCAGGGTAACCTTCCCCTCTTGTCTTTCCCGGCAGAAGTAGTCGTTTAAAAGCTTGCAGATCTCGCTGTGTGTGGACTTTTTAGGAAGCACTTGGGCCACTTGGAGGATGGTTTGGGTCTGTGGTCTGGAGCGGTTTCCAGGTGGCCCCATTCCTTGGCCCCCGTGGTGGGAGCCCAATGGCTAGACAGGAGGACGGAAGTGAGGGTGCCAGACCCACAGGGGGCGCTGTGCTCGTCCGCCCTACAGGGCCGCGGGTTCTGGTCTGAGGAGGCCAGCGCTGGGCCTCTGCGAGGCCGTCTGTCGCTCACGCGGCCTGTCCCCAGAGCAGCCCCTCACCACGGGCCACACTGTGCTCCCCACAGGCTGTTCTGGAGCGAGCGGAAGATCACCAAGGCCAGGGAGTGGTTTCACCGCACAGTCAAGATCGACTCAGACCTGGGGACGCCTGGGCGCTCTTCTACAAGTTTGAGCTGCAGCACGGCTCAGAGGTGAGGCGCCCGCGTGTCGCCCCACACGCCGCCCACGGGGGAGCACGGCACTCGCCGCTGATGGCCCTGCCCTCGGTTATGGCTGCTGCTTCCCTGTCAGCATCTCTCAGTGGCTCAGCTGGTCCCAGGGCCTAGGGCCACTGTAGAAATGGGACTGGAGGCTGGGCCCTGAGGACAACCTTGTACTGCTGTCCTCCCAGGCCTGAGGCCAGTGTGGCTTCCAGGGGACCCTGGGCAGATGTCCCCTCACAGAGTGGGGGGCGGCCAGGCTGACCTGGGGTGCCCATGGGAAGCTGCCTGTTCAGGAAAGGCGGGCTCTGGGCCCTCGTGCGAGGTGCAGACAGAGTGCGCTTGGCTGGGCTCCGCACCTGTGTGTCCCAGGTCCCGTGGGGGGTAGTGGGGACGTCCCCAGAGCCTGGGGCTGTGCATCAAGCAGGAGAAGGGGCCTGGCAGGAGCCGTGCCTCATGAGCGCCGGGTCCCCACCAGGAGCAGCGGGAGGAGGTGAGGCGGCGCTGTGAGAATGCGGAGCCGCGGCACGGGGAGCTGTGGTGCGCCGTGTCCAAGGACATCGCCCACTGGCAGAGGAAGGTCGGCGAGGTCCTCGTGCTGGTGGCCGCCCGCATCAAGAACACCTTCTGACTGTGGTCCCTGCGGGCGGTGGGGGAGAGGCGTGGTTCTGAGCTGTCATCTGCTCTGATTAAAGCTGTTCTAGGGAGTAGTTAGGGTCTGGTGACCTGTTGGTGTTCCCTTGCTCCTGGCATGCCCCAGTCCAGTCTCCTTTGGGGCTCAGGTGTTCTTGTTTGGGAGGATGCCTCCTGCCCCCAGCGATAGCCGGGCCTGCAGAGGAAGCTGCATGACCTGGCACCGTCTTGTGGGGAAGGCGGGGCCTTTCACATTTCCTGGTGACTCGGTGTCCCCTCCGGAGCCGCAGAGCTGCGTGAAAGCACCCGCGGGCTGTGCGTTCACGCAGCTCACTTCCCGAGGTGCCTCCTGGGCCTGTTGCGCAGGGCCGCAGGGCCGCCTCAGGCCGTGCTGGAGGCAGGGTCGCCAGGAGGAGGTTTTCTCACGACTCAGGTGGACTTGTTCTTTCTACTTTATAACCAGCGAGCACCCTAAACCACTAGTAACTTCTCGTCTCTGACCTGAGAGGTGCACGCCGGGCAGGAGGGGGCCCATGCGCGTGCCTGCGCTGTCGGAGTCCTGCCCGTTCTCTGGGGCGGGGGGCATGCGCCATGGCCGGAGCGTCCTGTGGAGGCAGCGGAGGGGTCTCCTTGTTACCCTAAAGGGCGGGGCCTGAAGTGTTCAGGGCCTGAAAGCCCACGGCCTCTGCAGGCGTGAAAGCCAACGCCCAGGAAGGGTGGCGACGTGACCATCACGGGGCTCCTGGTGGCATTCTGTGCCCTGAGTGGGGCGTGGCTTCTCCCGGGTTCTTCCTCTGGCCTTGATGTCAGGTGAGGCCTCCTGCAGGGCCTTGGAAAGTTCCAGAGCCTCTGGAGTACCCTCACGTGACTGCCTTGGGGTTTTCTCAGATGCTTTGAGTTAGCCTCCACTTCTCTGCGGTGAAAATGCAGTCAGCCTCTCTTTCACCGACATTGCTTCAGCTCCAGCTCAAGGCTCCTGGGTCCCAGGGGCCACTGTCTGAGGCGCTGCTGGGGAGGGTAGCAGCCCTAGATGGGCGGCCCAGTCCCAGCGCCCCCGCCCGCGAGCCTCTTTGGGCAAGCAGCCATGGCCTCCCCCAAGGAAAGACCCCCTGAGCCAGGAGGGGCTGGCAGCAGGCGGCACCTCTCAGCCGAGTGCTGGCCAGCGGGAAGTCCCGCGCCTGGGACCTTGCTGAGGCAGGACCCCGGGGTGTCAGGCTGCTAGGGCTGGCTGCTGTGGGGCGATTGGGTCCTGCTCACCTGCCTCTGCCAGTGGCCAGTTCCTGGGAGGGCAGTAGTACTCGCAGACCACGAAGAGGACCCGGAGGAGGGGTGCAGGCAGCCCCCACTTGTCTGGCTCTCCCACCCCCCGGTTGTCTGCCCTCTACCTCCTGGGCACCCCACCCCCTCCTCCACAGAGCACTGGGGCTGATGGCTTAGTCCAAGACCCACTAGGTGGGAAGAGAGCCCAGCGCGGCTGGGCTCCAGGGTCAGGTTAATTGAAGAAGCGATTGGATAGGGGTGGGGAGGGGAGGGGGCAGGGCTGGGACCTGGGCCTCCCTCCCGCTCCCTCCCGCCTTTGCGCAGAGGAGCCAACTTCAAAAGCCGAGTCCGCCTGCCGCCAGCCGCCTTGCTGCTGCCCGTCCAGGGCTCGGAGTGGGGCCTGGAGTGGCCACTGCACCGCCCCCCAGGACCCCGGGATCATGTTCCCGTCGCACTGGCAGGAGTAGGGGAGGGCCTGACTGGAGAGGCTCATGGTGAGCAGCTCGGCCACTGGGGAGGGGGGTCGCTTGGGCCCTGGGGCTGGGAGCACACACAGTCCTGCTTGTTCCGTTGTGCCCCACTGACCGGGAAATCCCCCTTGGTTCCCGTCACGGCCACTGAGGCCTGGCCCTGGGTGCCCGGCCTGGCCTTTCCCGGCAGTGAGTGTTGGGGGATGGGGGTGGCCCAAGCCTTGGGACCCTGTGTGTGTGTGGCTGTGGGGGGCCGGGGGACAGGTCCTCAGGCGAGGACCTCTGGGCAACCAGCCTGCCCCACTTGGACACCCTTCCAGTGCCAGTGTTGTCCTCTCCTTCTTACTGTGACCTCTGACCCATAGCAGGCACAGGGGCAACTGGGCTTGGCGTCACGACCAGCGCGTTTGGCCTCGTGACCAGCACATTGGGGGTCGAGAGGGGCACAGCTAGCCATAGCCCCTCCAGCAGGCGCCCCGCTGACGCTGGGTCTAGGAGCTGGCCGGGCTATGCCGAGGCCCCCGGCCAGGGCTGGGAAGCCGAGTCCTGGTCTCCCTCGGTTCACATGACTGAGTTTCCTGTCCCTGTCTGACTCTGGCGGCTTGGGGGCTGGGGGCCTGGGGACAGCTGCTCTTTCTCTTTGGTGTGTGGACTGCTGGGGGTGGGGGCTTCTACCCACGAGAGCTGGTCCCCTCTCAGGGCAGGAGGTGGCCTTCAAGTGGAGTGCTTGCTGTCCCCTTCCATCATCTCTGGGGGTTTCCCCAAGCCTTCCCCTTCCAGGGGGGTGTGGCCTTGAGCTCAGCCCTCACTCCTGTCCTGGTTGGGTTGAGGGTGCAAGGGGGCCCCAGTTCCCACGCCTCTTAGCTGATCGCAGCAGAGCCTTTGATGGTGGGAGCTGCCCCAGCCTCCGGTGGAGAGGGCAGAGCCACCGCCCAACAGCCTCGTGCTGTGGGCACCCAGAAGTGAGTAGTGTGTGGCGCATGGGGGCGCTGTGCCTGGGAGGGGGCGGGTGGGTCAGGGCACAGCCAGGGGCGAGGCTGTGCCCCAGACCTAGGCCAGCCATACTGTCCAGTCTTGTGGACACTTGGCTTCTGGCTTCCACACATGCCAGGTGCTCCTGCCTCTGGAACTCTCCCCTCCAGCCCCTCACCCTGTGATCTCAGCACCAGCTGTGGGTCTGCAGGCCTGTGTCTCTCTTTCTTTAAAGCCTAAAACAGTAGGGTTGTGTCCTGCCAGACCTGTGCCAAGGCCCTTCACTGGACACACAGTGCCACCTCCGTTTCATGAGACCTGCTCAGAAATTCCGCGCTGGTGGGGCGGGCACTGGAGCAAACTGCAGGCTGCTGGAGGGGAAGCCCCTGCACAGGCCTGGGTGACCCTCCCTGACCTGGGGACCCTTCCAGGTGCCCCCCAGGCCTGCACTCTGGGCGCTCCTGCTGGTGCTGCTGGGAACCGCACCAGTCTGGGCCAGGCTCCGTGCCTGCAGCGTCCCAGACGTGCTGCGTCACTACCGCGCTGTCATCTTCGAGGACCTCCAGGCCGCTGTGAGGCGAGGTGGGACAGGTTTCAGACACTTCCATTTCACTCAGAAAAACCAGACTGGAGCAACGGCCCCCGACGGCGGGGTCGGGTGGGAGCCACTTGTGGCGCCCAGAAGGTATGGGGGCCTGCCCCATCCTCGCCCTGCAGCCCGCCTTTCCCTGGCGTCCCATAGGGCTCTTTCCCCAGGCCCGGGTTTCCTCTTCCCTGCCAGGAACATAGTATCCTGCTGTCCATCGCGGCCCTGGGGCGGACTCTGCGCGGCGTGGCGGCTGCCGGCCGCCGCGGGGCGCTAGAGAAAGCGGCGTGGACCGTGGCCCTGCGCACGGAGGCGGTGATGCGGCGCCACTGCTGGACCCTGCGCCAGGTGTGCGTCCCCGAGCGTGTGGCGGTCCAGACCCTCTCCTCCCACGGTTCGGGGGCCCACTAACCAGGCCGCGGTCCCCTCGGGCTGGATGCGCGTTGCGGGGGTCGGGCGCGGGGCCCGTGCGCGTGCACTGACCGCCTCGTCTCCCGACAGAGGAGCCCGCGGCCGCAGTCGCGCCGTGTCCTTGGCCGGCGCCGCGGTCGGAGGCGGCTCTTATTGCGCGCGCTGGACGCCGTCGCCACCTGCTGGGAGAAGCTGTTCGCGCTGCGCGCCTCGGCCGTGGACGGCTCCTAGTGCGCCTGCGCGGGGCCTGGGCTGGGTCCTCGTCGCTGCCCAGGACTTAAACATGCGAAAGCCTGCGAGGCCTCAATAAACGGAGCTGGCGCTGCGGTCCGGTTCTTCCCTTCGCCTGCTGGCCATGGGCTGGGCCACCTCGGGTGGGCTCCTTGGAGGGAGCCGTTGCTGTGCCGTTGTGGTGCGCACGCACGTTTGGGCCCCTGCGGGGTAGACTTCACGGGGACAGGCACGCTCCCAGCCTTGAGCAGCAGGGGGCAGCTTGCTACGCGGGCTGGCTGGGGGGAGGGGGGCGGGGGACACTCCTGGGCCCTAAAACGCCGCATATCGCCGCCTCTGGAACTGGAGGGGAGTGGAAGTGGAGCGGGGGAGGGCCAAGCTGTGAGAACCCAGAGCAAAACAACCGGATAAAGGAAACGGGCCTGAAGGGAAGCCGGAGTCGCTGGCCCTGGCTGCAGGCGAGGCCGGGCCGTTTCCTGCGGCCCTGGGAGGGTGGCCATGGCCCCTTTGTGGGGCTGGACAGGCTGGCCTGGGAGCCTGCATGTGCTTGGGAGACAGGGGCGCGGAACCCTGGCCTCCCTTCACAGCTGTGTAGGCTTGGGGGTCTGCACCTCGGCTCCCCATCCAGCCTGTGGCAGATGGAGCACCTGGCGTCATCAGGCTTCTTTCTGCCAGGTGGACGGGCTCAGGGGGCGCCAGAGCGGGCCTTGTCCCTGGGGTCCTGGCAGAGCAGGGGTGCAGGGGGCCTTCACGGTGGAGCCGTCAGCAGGGACATGAGAGCTGACCCTGACGCAGCTCCTGTCAGCCTGTGCGACAGGAACTACTGCCCTGTTCTAGAGATGAGGAAACTGAGGCACCAGGAGGTTCCAGGATGGGCCCCAAGTCACACAGCCGGGAAGTGTAAGGGTGGGGTGAGACCCGGGCCACCAGCACCCAGCCACCCGCTGCACTACCACAGGCCTGCCGGCCACGGGTGCAGCTGACCTGGGGCCGCTGGCGCATGCAGGGACACCTGCAGCGCAGGCCCCGGGGGCTGCAGCGGGGCCGGAATGCGTGGGGAGGAGCGTGGACTGGCGCCGAAGCAGTGTGGTCGCGGGGGGTGACTGTGTGGCCCGTGGGCTGCGGGAGTGAAGGGGCTGCGGTCCTTCCTGAGCAGCTGGATGCGTCCTGTCGAACTTGAGGGGACACGTGGAAGGCCAAGCCGAGGGAAGCAGCCTTGTTTGGTGGAGCGGTCGCACTCCTGGGCTCCTCCCAAGTGAGCCGTGGGGTGTGGCCCTGTGTCCAGCCAGGGAAACAGGCCCAGTTTGCTTAGAGCATGAGGTGGGGGCAGCCCAGTGGGGGGCTGGCAGTCAGTAAGAGTCCAGGGACCGTGGCGAAGGGACAGGAGTAGGGTGGCCCTCTGTGGAGGTTTCCTCCGGGCAGCTGGCCCTTGGCACCTGGACCTGTCCCAGCGCTCCTCTCCAGTGGTACCTGGGCATGGCCTCTGGTGGTCTTGGTTGCTGCCCACCCCCAGTACTCCCACCCTGCTGCTGAGGCCAATCTGGCTGTGCTGGGGGAGGGGGGACAAGGGGTAGCCCCTCTGTCCATCTGTTGCTGAGGAAGGTTCAAACCAATCAGAATTTTGGGGTGCGGGGGCCAGACACCTCAGAGTTTTAGGGTCACAGTCCTCTCCTAAGCCCCAGACCACAACCACAGGTGTGGGCAGGGTATATCCACACCCTGGCCCCACTGTCCCTCCCCGTGGGCTCCTGTCACAGTGGGCCTGGTGGCGTTCGTGTGTGTGTGTGTGTGTGTGTGTGTGTGTGTGTGCACAGGCCCAGCCCCCTCTCCTGCCCCCCCTTTCCTGCCTTCCTCCACCCAGCAGGGCTCCCCTCAGGCAGGCCCTTGCTGTCTGTCCTGGTGAATTGGGTGCCCAGGGGTGGGTCCTGGAGGCCTTTGGCCTGAGCCAGCAGAACCGAGCCCCACCCCACCCCTTCACCCTCTACCCCTTCTATAGAAGCCTCAGACACGTCTGGTGGCTCTGGCCCTGAGCAGAGGCTCAGCACATCTTGCCTAGTTCTGTCCTGCCAAGCCCTGGATGATGGGGGACCTGAGCCCTGTCCCCATTTCTCAGAGGCTATCTGTATTTGTTTCCTGTGGTTGCTGTAAAAATTAGCAGAAACCAGGTGGCTTAACACAGTGGAAATTTTACTCACAGTTCTGGAGGCCAGAAAGCCAAAATCAATGTCACTGCCCACAATCAAGATGTCAAGTTCAAGCTCCCTCCCAGGGAGAACCCCTTCTTGCTTCTAGTGGCTCCATTGCTCCAATCCCTGCCTCCTTCTCTTACAAGGGTCACGTCTTGGGGGAAGGGAGCACAGTGGGCTTCTGGGACAAAGTTCACTTGTCTAGCATGGGGATATCCCAACTGGACCAGGTGTGGGTGCAGGTGCAGAGCCACCCCTCGCTGCTGAAGACATGGTGGGAGGAAAGCGGGGTGCCCTGCCCAGCCCTGTGACATGCTCTTCCGGCTCAGCGCAGGGACCCCTTTGCGGCCTGTTCACCACAGCACAGAGGCTGCTGGAACTGATCGGAACTGACCCTGATGGAAAGAGATTCAGCCATGGGACTGGGCCTTTGGCCATGGAGCCACCGAGGCAGAGTGCTGGTGGCAGAGCTCCATGGGCGGGCCCTGTGTGAGGCCCTGGCGTGTGGCTTGAGCCTGGTTCTTCCCGTGGAGAACACTGTTTCTGGGGCTCACACATGGCCGGGTGGGGGCTTGCACTCAGTGGTGTCCTGTCCCACACACAGCCTTCTCAGCAGCTTCCAGACGGGTGGGGGCTGGGACACAGGAGGGGCTGTGCCAGGCCTGCAGATGGGGCCTCAGGGCACTGGCCAGGGTTGTGTAACTTCCCAAAGCAGGGAGCCAGACCCCCCCATGTACAGTGCCGAAAGGAGCCGGCCAGGCCGACTTTAAAGGGCAGCCCGGGTCCCACGGTCTCCCCAGACTGGGAGCCTTTGAAAGAACATCTGGAACAGGGGCGAGCCGCAAACTAGTTTCTGGATTCAGAAAACCAAACCGTTAATTCCGCCCTCACCACTGTGTGCTTCCCACCCCCGCCACACACGCCCCTCTCCCTGCCCCCGCCCCACCCACGCCCCTTCCCAAGCTGCCTCCTGGGGTCCCTCCATTCCAGCCCAGTGCCTGGCCCCTCTGTTTGCCCCTCCTGGGGTCCTCTCCTGGGCTCTGGCAGCAGCTCCCCCATGTCCTCCCCACACGGACCACCACCCCAGCTGGACTGAGCAAGGGGAGGTGGAGGGAAAGATGCGGGCCGGCCAGCCCGGGCCCTTGGAGAGACAGCTCCACGTGCAGGGAGCCAGGGCCCAGGACCAAGCGTGTCAGCCAGGCCTCCCCCCGTGCGGGGTGCTGAGGAGGCGTGTGGCCGTCTGTGGCCACACTCAGCTGGGAGGCCCAGGAGGAAGCACCTGCACCCAGGCCTGGAGGGGGCGCTGGCCTTGCCCTGCACTTGGCCGTGGCATGAGCCTCAGTGTGGGGTCCCCATCCCTGCAGGTGGGCGAGGAGGACGCCTGTTCCAGCTGTGCTCGTGCGGAAACAAACAAGGCCCCCCACTCCAGGAAGCAAAGCAAATGCTCATGGGGTGGGGGAAGCGCCAGGTGCTGGAGCCCATTGTCCCTGCCAGTGGCCTGTGGGACCCGGGGGGGGGGGTGCCCAGGGACAGTCCCCATCCTGGCCCCTCCCTAGGAAAAGACCCAGCTTTGTGAACGCTGAAACAAACAACCTTCATACCTCCCCCACTACCCCCTTCAGAACCAGCAGCGTGCGGGCACCTGCTGGGGGAGCAGTCCTTTTTTTCGGGGGTCAGGGTGGGTGGCGGGGGCAGGGTAGTGTGTGCTGTGGGAGAGGTGGGGTGTCCTGGGGTGGGATGCAGGCCACTGGGTCACCTGCTCGCGTCTCGGGGGCTGGGGGGGGTACAGCCTGGCTCAGTGAAGTCCTGTTGCTCTCCTCGGCACCTCCCTCCTTAGCCCAGTTGTGACAGTTGTGGCTTGAGGCGAGGCGGGCAGGGCTCCCCGCCAGGTGATCAAGCCCTGTGCTCCCACTGCCCTCATCCCCTGTCCAGCCTGAGCAGGGCATGAGGCCAGGGGTCCGGCTGCGGCCCCAGATAAGCTCCGCACCCGCGGCGACTTCCTGAGCTTCCGCCAGCGCCGCCGCCGCGCACCCCTTCCTGTTTCCTCAAGGGGGCGGCGGCGTGGGCAGGGGGCGTGGGCTGCCCGCCGGTGGGGGCTCTCAGCACCTGGCTTCCTTGCCGTCCGCACCGTGCCCCCTGGGTGGCCCGGGAGGCCGGCGCAAGCTGCGCGGGCTGCGGCTGAAACAGGCGGAGAGGCAGGGTTCGCGCCCCTTCACCTGGGTCCTGGGCTCGAACTGCTGCTCTCTTGGCCAAACCCCTGCACAGACTGGATTGCAGTCCCATCCTTGGAGCCCCTCCCCATCCTGGCGCAGAAGTAGGGGGTTAGCCTGGGCGGGGGGATTGAGTCTTGGTTTTGGGGCACAGTTGGGATTGGAGGTCAGTGGCTCTGGACCTCCCCCGCCCCCGCTCTTAGGGCGCATGTGGATGGAATTGAGGTACTTAACCTACTTGCTTACATTTGGTCATTAGAGATACAAATTTGTGTAATTTTAATAAACTCATACATCCCCACAAAATGTGCACACAAGTGTTCACAGCAGCATTATTCACAGCCACCAAAACATGGAAGCAGCCTAAATTGTCCACCAAATAGTGAACTGACGGTCTATCCCCACGTGGGACAATGATTCAGCCTTAAAAAGGAATGCAGCACGGTGCTGATAAACGCTGCAAAACTGATGAACCTTGAGAAATGCTGCTCGCCCACAAAGCAAGACCCCAAGGGCCACTTGCGTGTGACTCCACTTGCGTGAAATGTCCAGAAGGGGCCCATCTGCCAAGACAGAGACGAGGTCAGCGTTCTGGGGGGCTGGGAGCAAGGGAGAGTGGGAGTGACCGCTCAGGGGCACAGGTTTCGTTTGGGAGTGATGGAAAAGTGGTGATAGTCATAAAGCCCTGTGAATACACTAAAAAGCACTGACTTGTCCACTTACAAATGTATGTGGATTTTGCAGAGTACGCTGTGAGTGGATTGTCTAGAGTGTTTGTCCAGTGGAGTGGAGGGTGACTTAGGTCCCTCCTGGCCCGCCTAGCATGGCCTTGGGGTTGGGTGTGTGAGCACAGCCTTGGTCCTGGTGTGTCCCTTGGTGTGGGGTGTGGCTGGTTGTGTGTATACTGTTCCGTGGGTGTCTGCGGGGCGGGGGTGGGGAAGGGGTGCACCTTACCTGCTCTCTGCCCCACACCCCTGACCTCCTCCCCTGGGCTGCCTGCTGGGGACAGTTCAGCACCTCCACCCAGGTCAGGCCAGGGCCAGGCCTGGTCCCGGCGTGGGAGCTGTGGCTTGTGCCAGGCTCCGCTGCTGGAACTTCCCGCCAGGAGCCAGGCGGCAGGGGTCTGTTCCTGGCTGGCTTGACTCAGCGGGAGCTGGGGGTGGGGACTTCCCTTCTCTGACCCTTGGGGAAGCAGGTGGGTGGAGCCGGTGGCGGTGGCGGGGAGAGGGGGGAGCCTGACCTCGGGCTGGAGCCACCCAGGCCTGGGGCTGTGGTCCTGCCTAGTGGGGCAGAGCCGCCCTGTGGGGGCTCCCCAGGCCGGGCACTGGCAAAGGGTCCTCTGAGGGGACCCACACCCACCCAGGGCTACTGCTGAGGAGTCACTATCGGCAACAGCTGCCTTTGCTGGGAGGCCTTTTTGTGTCCTCGGCCTGATCCTGCTCCTGGACACCACCGGTTCCTGGACCTGAGACTCTTCCACATTGAGCCCACATTGGCCTCCTCCCTACTTGAGCAACGGGGGTGCCACCCCAAGGCACCCTGGTGGCTCCCTGTCCCAGGGACCGGGGGAGGGGGGATGGGGAGTAATATTCTCACATCAAGAATGCTTAATGTGAGAATATTACTCCAGCCACACCAGAAAACAGGAGAGGCAGACACAGATGGTCCCCTCTGCTTGCCTGCACCTTCCTGTGTCCAGTGGCATCTCTGGGGGGGTCATCAGTGGGACAATGCTTGAGTCCAGGCAGGGAGGTTCTCAGAGGGCTGTTCACATGACCCTATGCGGAGGGCCAGCTGGGCTGGCCCTCCCTCCCCTGTGCCTGGCCTGGGAGGAGGTGAGAGGGGGGGAGGGACTACATCTGGCCAGAGGCTCTTGGACTCCAGCTGCTGTGGGTTGCAGTGGGAGGGGGCGCTGGGGGTGGGACGTGCCACCCCCACAGCGGGTGCACCTGGGCCCAGCTGGCCCAGGGCTCCAAGAAGGGTCACCTCTTCTCCCAGAAGGAGTAGGCCCAGAGCAGGAGCTGGAGGGCCGTAAGGGCTGGGTGGGGCTTGCACACCCATGGGTGGTATGTACTTCTCCCCATGCGTGAGCCCAGGACTCGACATTGGTGTCTCAGAGCCCCCCTATCCCCGTGACAAAGGTGCCTTGACGGGACTACCCTTGTCCCCTTGGGTCTCACCTTCCTTGCCTCCTGCTATGAGCTCGTATGCGCTTCGCAGGAGCAGGTCATGCCCTTGGCGTCATATGGGCTATTTCTATCCCTCTGCCCACTGGGGGCCATCTATGCTCTTCTCAGCTTGTCTGTTCCTGTCCCTTTTGGTGTGTCTGTCTCTGTCCCATGGTCAGCCCTCTGCCCCATGCTGCCAGCGGAGGCGTGGGACTCATGACAATTAACACAGAGGCGACATCAGCCACACCAAGAGGCAGGACACCTGTAACACCCTGCTCACCTCCCCACACGCACTCGGGCAGCAGACCCATGCGTGTGGACACCCAGGCTTACACACAGGCTGGCTGCACACCCATGTGTGCACGCAGTCTCAGACACACTGGGGCCCCACATGCAGTCACCTTCACGAATGGTCAGTCACATGGTCGGTCAGTAGCATCATAGCCACGCTCAGAGCCTCATGGGCTCACACATGTCGTCAGAGTGAGTCTCATTCGCAGAGCCCACCCAAGTCCCAGACAGCTGCGCCCTTCACAGGGGTGCATGTTCAGACACAGGGGAGACTGTCAGTGGCTTTCCCACGTCCCTATTGGCAGGGATCAGCCGGAACCCCATATGCTATGGGGGTCAGAAGCTCGGGCAGGACAGAGCTGGGGGACCCCTCCTGTTGCTGAGAAGCCCTGCTGGGCCCCGAGAACTGCACGTGTGCAGGGAGGCTTCTGGGGGTGCTCAGGGACCCTGTCCCAAGAAAGAAGAATCACGATTGTTGCAGCCTTTTCTGAACTTGTGGGCTCTTTGTTCAGAGGGTGCCAGAAAGGAGCTGGGGGACCAAGGAGGCAGCGTGGAGAGATGGTGTCCAGTCCTGGGAGGAGGGGGCACCGGGCTAGTGAAGCAGGTCCAGAGCTGGGGGCTGGCGATATGAGGCTTGAGCCCCCTACTCTGGTAGTGACTTTGTCACTGGGCAGAGCCCGGACAGGCTACGCTGGGAGCAGTGTGGCTGCATTGCGGCGCTGCCCTCGCTGCCCACACTGGGTTGAGGACAGACAGGGTCCCCGAGGGCCAGGTCTGCATGCAGGTGTCAGTCCCACCAGCCTCCTGTGGAGAGGACACTGGGGCAGTCCCCGGGCTGGGAAGTCTTGAGATGAGCTTGAGGAAACCTGGGTGGGGGTGGGGGGGATTGCTCAGTGTAGTCTGACCCCCGTTAGGCTTGAGCTGAAATGGGGGGACAGAGGGGAATGGGGGGATGGGAGTACCCACACTTCCTGTCTCCCTCCAACTCTGGCTGGGGGAAGGATGAAGTGGTGCTAGGAGTCCGGGCTGGGGGGCAGGCTCTCTGGGGGAGACTGGGAGGGATGGAGACATCTAAAGCCCTGGGGGAAACTGCTCCTTCCTCCCCTAGCAACCACAGACCACCAGGTGTTCAGAGCTTTATTGTGGCCTCGCCTGGCCCCGGGGGCCAGCTCCAGGCTCCTCCTTTACAGCAAATACACATAGTTATTCCTCATACAGTAAAGCCCTTGCCACTGATGCTTTTGATCACTGAACTCCCTTGGAAGAGAAGGTTTAAAAGTTGAACTAAAAATTAAATATAGTGTATTATGTATATAAAAAAGGCAAAGTAAAAAACACAGCCTGATTCTAGAAAATACAATGCAGGAAAAGGATGAGGCACTTCAAAAAACGTAACCCTGGCAGGGCCAGCCAGCAGGTCCTGGAAAAGCCCCCGACACGCGGGAACCACCCTTGCAGGGCGCCCAGGGCGGGTGGCCTAGCAGGAGCGTCGTGGTTCCGATTGGACTGCTACAAGTGGCCGCAGCATACACCTGCGACAGCGACAGAGCGGTGATGCACAGCGATGCGGCCGCCGCGGCTGCGGGGGGGAGGCGCGCGGTGGCCTAGCCGGAGATGCACGCGCTGTAGTACACCGCGCTGCTGGCGTCGGACAGCGCGGCGATCAGGCTGCTCTCCTCGGGGCAGGACATGGCTCGCGGGCCCAGCTTGGCCAGCGCCACGTGGTACGGGAGCCCGGCGGCGTCGGGCCGAGTCCGGCCGCAGTTGAGGTACTGGTCGAACTCGGTGAGGTCCACGTCGGACCACAGGTCGGCGGTGGGCCCCAGCGGCTCGGCGCTCTCCAGCGGCGTGGCCTCAGGCGGCGGCGACAGCGGGCCAGGGTAGGGGCCCGGGCCGGGCGCGCCCAGGGCGCCGTAGTAGAGGCCGGGGAGCGGCGCGTTGGGGGCGGGCGCGGTCCTGAGCGCCTCGGCCAGCGGCGCCCCGTAGCAGCCGCCGGGGTCCGGGGCAACTCGGCGGGGGTGTAGGGCGCGCGGAAGGCCCGCAACGCGCAGTCCTCGGCGGCGGGAAGAAGGCGGCCTCTCCGGGCTCCAGGCCGTCCAGCGGCGAGCGCTCGGGCGTGGGCAGCCCCAGGCCGTCGAGCTCGGCGCCCAGCGGAGGCAGCTCGCGGAAGGCCCGGGCCGCACCCGGCGCCGCAGGGTAGGACTCCGGCGGCGGCGGCGGCGGCGGCGCCAGGCCCTGGAGCAAGAGGCCGGGCTCCAGCCGCCGGGCCTTGCGCGCCTGCTTCTTGCGGCGCGGCCGGTACTTGTAGTTGGGGTGGTCGCGCAGGTGCTGCACGCGCAGCCGCTCCGCCTCCTCCACGAAGGGCCGCTTGTCCGCCGTGCTCAGCTCCTTCCACGCCTTGCCTGCGGGCGCGGGCGCGGGTCAGTGGGCGCCCCCCGCCCGGCCCTCCCCACGCGAGCCCCGCCCGGCCGCGCGCGCCACTCACCCAGCATCTTGCTGAGCACCGCGTTGTGCAGGTCCGGGTTCTGCTGCGCCAGTCGCTTGCGCTCGTCCTTCGCCCACACCATGAAGGCGTTCATGGGTCGCCGGATGCGCGACTCGTCGGCCGCCTGGCGCTCCCGCGGCCAGCTGGGCTGAGGCCATAGCGCCCCGGCTCGGGGCTGCGCGGCGGGCTGCGCGGCGGGCTGGGCGGCGAGGCGGGCGCGGCGACGGCGGCGGGGGCGGCGGGGAGGCCGCGCGGCTCAGCGGCGGCCCCGGGTCCCGGGGCCCATGCACAGTCGCGGCGGGCGGGCGGGTCGTCCTGTGCGCCGTAGCCGGTCGGCGATCTCTGCATTCCAGCTGGGCGCGGCCTGGGCGGAACGAAGCGCGGGAGCGCGGACGGCGGGCGGCGGGCACTTCGGGGCCGGGACGAGCGGGTGGACGGCGGTGGGGACGCGGTGGCCTCGCGCCGGGTGGGCGCCCAGATATAGCGGCGCGGGGCCAATAGGCGGCGGCGGGCGGGGCGGGCGCGGCGGCCAAGCCGGGCCGCCCCTCCCCGGGGCTCCCTTTCTTCCGCGCCCGGACGCATTCCGCCGCGGCCTCCTGCGCGCAGCGCCCCCCGCGCCCGCTCTGAAGGAGACCCCCCAATGGCAGAGGGCCACTGATGTGGGCTGCAGCTTGGAAGGGGGCGTCCCCGTGGGGCTGTCAGACTTTCAGAGCTGAGCCGCCGCCCCCACCCACGGAGTCAGACCCCCCGGGCGGTAATTGGAGGGTGGCCGCCCTCCCCGCGGAGGTTATGGGAGGAGGGGGCCATGTCTTAACATTGAATCCTTGGGAGGCCGCTTTCCCAAGGCGTCTAGCTCAAAGGTGAGGGGCACTTTGAGAACAGCGCCCTGCATCCTGGGGGAGCAGCTCTGGGTAACCCCCTGCCTCTTGGCAAACATGGTGACCTTACGGCACTGGGGGCTTGGAGCCCTACTCAAGCCTGTCTTTGGGGTAAAAGGGGAAGATAGTATTCGCGCCCCCTTCCCAACTCCTGAGCCAACTCAGAATAAGACAGAACGGGGCAAAGGGGGGCTGGAGGGCTGAGGAGGGTGGGGAAGCGCAGAGCCACAGGCCCGGCTCCCCCTCCTCAGGACCCTGTGCCTGCAGGGCGGGGGTGGGAGGGAGGTTGGCACAAGTCACCCTGCAGGGAGGGGATGGGGGCCCTCCACAGGGGCATTTGCCTTGGGAGGGTCTTCAAAAGGGCTTCCAGCCCTGTCCCACTCCCCACCCTCTCCCAGCTGGAGGGTGCTGGGCTCCAGAAGCTGAGGGTCCCTGGAGTCTCCTGCTCCTGCTCCGCTCCTCCACCTCGCTGTAGCCTGGAAGCTACGCAGCCCCTTACAATGCCAGAAGCCCCCACCCCCACCCCAAGTGTTGGGAGCTTCGTGGTGCTCAACCACAGGTGTTGGTGGGCCTGTGTGGCCAGAGGCTCTCAGTGCTGTGTTCCTGGAAGTCCCTCCAGGCCTCATTCCGTGGGCGCTTGTCAATGGGGTGGACTCTGCATGAGTCCCACAGCTTCCCCCAGGGGCCCTCCTGCCAGGGGCAGAGGCCAGCACCTCCACAGAGGTCCTGTGGGCTGTTGGATGCCCCCACATCAGGTTCTGTCACATCAGGTCTCATCTATCTGCAGGAGGAGTAAGTGGCCCAATTCACTGCCCCTGAGCCCAAGTGCTGCTACTGGGCCGTGGGGGCACCAGCGGGGCTCCCTGGCCTGGGAAGACGGGGTTTTCCGGGGGGCGAGCCAGAATGAGGGCGCTGGGCCAGACGATGCAGGGGCTGCTCCCAGGGGGGCCAGCTTTCCTCTGAGTGCTGTGAGTGGCCAGACCCAGTGGCCTGGGCGCGAGGCAATGCGTGTGGGAGGGAGGCTTCAGGGCGCAGGATGGCGTCGAGGGCCAGCACCTGGCAGAGGCTGCCCCTGCTCCTGGGTGTGCTCTGGGGTCACCAGGCCTGGCGGATCCTGGGCTGCTCTGGGAGGATGGCCACTGGGTCTTGAGAAGGAGGCCTCCACCGCCCTCCACTGCAGTGACGCCTGCAGTGGGACAGTTTTCAGCTCCCCTAGGGGCCCTCTGGCCTGCCTGGCCCTCTGCCGCCCCCAGCAGCCCATGGTGGTCCGGGCTGCCCCAGATGCAGCAGGCATCACCTCACCGCCCCACCACCCCTCCATAGCTGCCTCACCAGCACCAGCCAGCGACCCTCCCTCCTGGTCACACTGCTCGGCTCAGGTGTCCAGCTGTCATGTCCTGTGGGCTCAGGCTAGGCAGGGCAGGGGAGAGAGAGCCCCTGGGCGCCCCCTGCTTCTTTGGGGTCAGGCTGCCCACCCTTGTGTGCTGCCTGGCGGGAGCGGGACCACCGCTCTGGCCCACTGTCCGGATGGGAAGGCGAGGGGGTGGGGACGGCAGTCGGGGTGGCCTGGACCCAGGAGCCGCAGGGCTGAGGGGCCCCTCGTGCTGTGCAGGGCTGGTGTGGTGTGGGTGTGGCCGCCATGCGGGGGGGGGGGAGGGGCCTCAGATGTGTGTGTCTGTGTCTGTGTGTGGTCTGTTTGTGTGTCTGCCTGGGTTTGGGGGTGAGTGGACTCTAGACATGAGGTCCCCCAGGGCCCTAGGGCTCTGCCATGAGGAGATGGGACCCCAAGGGACTTAGAATGGGGCTCCCAGTTCACTGAAGTCCCGGCCCTCAATACCACCAAGGGAGGGGTCCCCAAGACTTCTCTGGCCACCAAGCTGTGGCCCCAGCTCCATCCAAAGTGTGGGTGATTCATAAGTTGAGGGCTTTTCTTATGCCTCCAGAACCTACCCCAGGCTGTCCTGGCCCAGGCTGGCTGTCGCCTCACCTTGGGGGGCCTTGTCTGTAGCCCCCAACCCCCAGACAGAAAGGTGGGGTGGAGGGCAAGCCGGCTCTGCAAATGCAGGGCTGGCTTGGGTGGCGATGGATGCTGCTCTCTCTGCCCTCTGCCCTCTCCCTCCCTCAGCCTCAATGGACCCCCAGCCTCTGGGTGAAGCCTGCAGAGGATGCTGGGTAATCCCCCTCAGTGGCTCTGGGTGGGGGCTTGGCTGGGCTGGGGGGGGTGGCGGACCTCCCACGCACTGCACTGCCCTGGGCGCAGACTTCACAGGCTCCCACCCACCCAGCCGGGCTGCTGCAGGAGCAGCGAGGCTGGGACCAGTTACTGAGTCCCTCAAGGCTGGGCCCTCTGCTCCCCCTGGAGGGTGGAGGCGGGGTCCAGGTGGAGGGACCCTCCAGTTCAGATTCCGCAGCATGGTCCTTGAGACCAGGGCTGCAGGCTGGGCCCCCCATCGTCACGTCTCCTGCTTGTCCTAGAGGGCCGGGGGCTGCAGGGGCTGGAGCGGGGGATGTGAGGTGGGGGCCAGCCGCAACCTCAGCCTCGGTGGCCTCTGCGGAGGTCCCCCCCCCACTAGAATCCAGTGGGCACACGTGAGTGCGTGTGTGCCTCTTGCCCAGAGGCACGTCTGGACTAGGCAGACACGGCGCGTGCCCCACACCCGCCTCCTGCTGGTGTGCGCGGAGCCGCTGGGCTCAGAAGCGTTGTGGGCCCCTCTCCGGGGAGAGGGTGGTGGGCGCCACTCTCAAGAGTGTAGAGTTCGGGGTCATGCGTGGGTCGCCAGGTGGGCCCAGCGTGAGGCAGAGCTGAGTGTCGATGCTCAGGGCCTCCTGAGCGAGCAGTGGGCCGTGTGGCTGCCCACCTCAGGCGATGGTGCCGGGGTCACATCTGCCACGGGAGCTGTGAGACCCCCAGGTCCCGGTGGGTGGGGCTTCTCTGGGTCCAGGTCCTGGTGGGTAGGAGCGCCAGTGCGTGGCGGTGGGAGCCGGGCACCTGTGGCAGGAGTGACTTTCGTGGGTGCTCCCAGGGTCTAGTTGGGGCGTCGCGCTGTGCGAGCCCTCGGGGCCTCGTGTGACCGCCTGTGCCCTGGGGTGTTGCTGCGAGCTGTGTGGGCCCGGCTCCGGCCCAGCGGGGGCTCCATGGGAACCGGCTGCTCTAGGTCTCCGCGGCAACAGCAGGGCGGGGCCAGGAAACAGCAGCTCAGGAAGGAAGGCTGCAGCCCCAGGAGCGGCCCTGGCTGAGCAGGCGCCAGACGCTCTGTCTGTCCAGCGGTCGTCCGTCCGGCGTTCCCGCGCCGGCTCTGCCCCCGCGCTGCCCGTCTGTGCATGGGACAGTTGCTGGCCCGGCTGTTTGCTTGGATCCCAGTGCCCTGAGCCTGGGCCTGCGGGAGTCTGGTCCTACAGCAGTTGCACCCTGGTCCCCCTTGGTAGCTCTTGGTGGCATGAGGGGCCATGTGGTGGCTCACAGGGTATCCTGGGTCCTCAGGAGTACAGTGCCTGTTCTGACCTCCCTGCCCTGGGCTGGCCTGTCCCCTCACTCCCCAGGAAGGTTCTGGTGACAGTCCTCAGCTGCCCCGAATCATGGAAAGCAGGCATAGTCTCGCAGGTAGCCAGTGCCCAGCTAGCCCGGGCAGGCACTGCTGCTGCCCTGGCTTTGGTGACAGTTGGCTTTGATGGCCCAACTGGCTGGGGCTGTCCAATGGGCGGGGGGCGGGGGGCAGGTCTGTGTTCCTCGGGACCACTCGCCCCTTGCTGGGGGCCAGGAGTCCTTCCCTTACCCAACTGCTTGCATGCTGGGGAGCACCTGTGTGCGCCAGGCCCTGTTCTGCGAGGTCTTGGGGGCAGTAAACGAGTCAGACAGGTCCCCACGGTGCAAGTGCCAGTTCCTGGTAGGCAGAGGTGATCAGGAGTCTCCCATCCGAATGCAGGCCCCTGGCTGTGATGTGTGCTGCGGGGAAGGTGCTGGCAGGCATGGAGCAGAGGGGGGCTGTGTCAGGGTGCCTGTGACTGTCCTTTTGTTAGGTGACTTTTGAGCCAGACCTTGAAGAAAATGTGGGCACAGATGGGGAAGACGGACCGGCATGTGCAGATGCCCGGGGCAGGGACCTGTGCGGTAGGCAAGGGAGGAGGGACTCTGTGGGGCCTGGAGGGGTCTTGCTTGGTTCTCTGGAGGAGACTTAGCGACTTGGGAGGGCTTTGCGCTGTCCCTCCCCACAGCCTCAGCACAGTGCTGTGGACATGGGCCTGAGCGGAAGGATGGGCTCTCCTCCAGGTGGGAAGGCCAAGGGCGGCTCCTGAGGCCTGGCTCTTCAGCCCCAGTCAGGGTCCCCCAGGGGCTTCCTTGGTCTCTCTGAGAGGACAGGGCTGGAGAGCCTGGCCCCCCAGGGCTGCTGCTCTGTGAGCTCAGCCCTTCCTTTGGCCCACAGCTTCTGACCCGCACCTTGGCCTGGGGCCCCTGGGGAGGGCGAGGGGGAGTGGCCACCAGGAGGGCTGCAGGGCAGGGAGGGCGAGTTTCTGGGAATTGTGTGGGGGAAGCCATTGTTAGAGCAGCCTAGAGCAGCCACTGGCCTCTGGGGATGCCTTTGCCTCCCCCAAGTGCTGCCTCTGGGGGGAGGGAACTGGGCTCGGGACTTTCCGGCAGATACTGGCCCGGGCGGGAGCCCTTCCCATTCTGCAGACTGGGAGACTGAGGCCCGAGAGAGGACGGCTGCCGTGGCCAGGACATCCACTGGAGCATGGGACAGGGGCCTCCTGCTATATCTGAGTCCCTGTTCTCTGCCCTGCTTGACCTCAAGGCCAGGACCTGGGGGAGATATCTAGATGGCGTTGGCTGGGTCACAGTCCCACGGCGTCCCTGTGGTGGGGACCCATGGACCCCGTGCAGGGCTGGAGGCTCTGACGGAATGAGTGAAGGAACAGCTGTGTGCTGGCCGGGGAAGAGGGGCCTGCAGGCGTGGGCGGGGGCTTCTGAGGCTGCAGGGTCCCCGTGCCTACTGGGAATGAGGGGGGCTCTGTGTGAGTTTGGCCGCACGGGCCTTCCCACCCAGGCCCCTGCCCCGGCCAGCGGGAAGCAAGGGTGCGAGCACCAGGGCCACGCGGGCTTTGTGCTGGGGCGGCCAGGACACGAGCAGCAAAACAAATGGCCTGAGCTCCCCAGTTCCCTGCACTGAGGGGAGGTGAGAGGAGGCCTCTGGGCCAAAGGTGTGGCCTGGGCCCTGGGGTTGTCGCGGGGGTGTCTGCCCCTCAGAGGCCCCAGGACAGGGCCAGGCTTCCGCGGACCCCATAGGTCTCCCTCCATGAAGGGAGGGCATACAGTCTCTGGGTGAGCCGAGAGGAATCAGCCCTGGGGCGGGGGGAGGGGTGTACCTTGGGACCAATGTGGGAACTGAGGGAGGACCCTGGCAGTGGGTCCGAGAAGGTAAGTGCGCAGTCCCCACCCCGGGGGGGTCCCCTACCCAGCTCCTTGCTGATGCCTCTTCACCCCTGACCTCTAATCAGGAGCATCCCCCAATACACATTTCTGGGTTTAAAGCCTCCAAACCCGGCCTGGCCCCCCTTGACTCGGCGACTGTTGCTGGGTTCACCTGGTCCTCAGCTCTCCCCCACACCCACCCCTCTGCCGGCCTCAGCAGGAGGGGAGAGGCTGTGGTCTTGGACATGGAGCCTGCTCCTCGCAGGGGCCTGTGTCGGCCCTTCAGCCCTGAGCAGCAGGGGTGGTCAGTGGAGCTGGCCTTCTCTGGAGGTCGGCCTCAGGCCGTCTGAGGGCTCCTCTGCTGGGCAGTGGGTCCCTTCCCACGAGCTCTTGCTTCTTCCTTCATGTGGCATGTATTTACTGAGCACCCACTGGGTGTCTTGGGGCTGGGGATGTGGCAGAGGGTGGCACACAGGCCCTGTTCTTAGATTTGCATGTGCCTGAAAGGCCCTTGGGTGTGCCCAGTGTGGCACGTGTGATCACTTTCCTGTGTCCCTGTGTGACTCGGGTCGAGTGTATGTGCACGCCCAGGACGTGCCAGAGGAAGTGAGGTTCCTCACCTGCAGAAGGGGCGGCGGGACCCGGAAGGGCCTAGCCCTGGTGGCCCCATTAGGCTTTGGCCAGCCTCACGTGAGGGCCTGGAAGAGTTCCCCAGGCGCAGCAATCTGCAGGTGCGGTTGGGGTGGGGGCCCAGGCAGCTCGTTGGGGAAAGCTCCTTCGAGGAGGAGGTTCCCACGGTTGGGAAGGTCCACAAGGGGCCTGGGGTGAGCTGTGAAAGTCCTGAGCAGGGTTCTGGGGCCATGCCCTCATAAGGGCCCTGGGGACCAGGAACTTCTAGGTGGGACGTTGGGAGTTTGGGGTTGGCCAGTACTACTCCAGCCTAAGCCCCGGTGAGGGTGGGACCGACCTACAGCATCCACGGGCACGGGCTCCTCTGCAGAACTAAGCACAGCCTAATTCCCAGGACTTCGCCCCTGTGGCCAGAACCCACTGGACCTCCCTCAGGGTTGGGTGGTGGATAGCTGGCCGGCAGGCCGGTCTGTGGCTCACTCCCGCCACCTAGAGGCCAATGCTTATGGCAGGCCCTGGGCCTGGGAGCAGGGTTACCCTACCCACTGGGACCCTAGACTCCAGCTCAAGTAGTGGCTTCCATGTAGGACTGCACTGTCAGGGTTCCAGGTTCCCATCGTGGGGGAAGAGCTGTGGCCCCTAGGGGCCCAGCATGGAAGCCACCTGCCTCCTCTGCCACCCACTCCTACCTGTCCTGTCTACTTCCTCATCACCTGCCCTGCCCTGGGCCAGGCTCCCTGGAAGCCCTGCTTCAGCCCCCCAGGCTAAGCCCTCTGCTGGGCAAGCCCCCTGGCCATTGTCCTTGAGGGGCCATGGCATCTTATCTCCTGTCTGGAGCCTCAGTGGGTCTCCGAGATCCTCCGAGCTGCGCAGGGCTCCTGTCCGGCTGTCTCTGTGTCCCTCCTTCGCCGCCCCCGCCCCCCCAGCTCCCAGAGGCAGAGAGCACCTGGCTTCTCAAGGGGGAGGAGAAAGGACCCAGGTGGGCACCTCCACCCTGGCCGGGCAGGAAGGGCCCAGTTCTCAGCCGACGGCCCCCTCTCCTGTGCCCTTGGGGCAGTGCACAGTCAGACTCACAGGGTCACCGAAACGCAGCGGTGAGCCCCAGCAGCACAGGGCCCGCCGCCTCACTCCCCTCGCAGCCCAGCCACAGACAACCAGCTCTGCTGGACATCAACAGGGAGGGGCCAGCAACTCCTTCCCACCTGCCCAGGTTCTCTTCTGACAGGGCTTGGTCCCTGCCCCAGGTTGAGGCCGTCTGTCCTCTCAGCTCCCAGACCTGCTGTCTCCACCTCCCCCACCGCCACCCTCCCTCTTCTGTGACTCCCTCGGCTTCCTTGGATGAGGGCAGGCCCCCATCCACCTCCCAGTCCTGGAACCTCCTCTTTACCTTTGGATGCAACCGCCGCCCCCCCCCCCGCCCTCCCTGAAGTCTGCCACCTGTAGACAAAGACCCCAGTGCCCCCCCAGGGGAATAGGAGGGCTCTTCTTAACCAGCTCCTTAGTCACACTTGAACACCACGGTTGCTAACACATCTTTGTGGCTTTAAAACATTCAACCCAACCAGACACTCAGAAGCATCCCTCATGCAAAGCCTCTGGCACAGGATGGTGGGGATCTCGCCTCACCAGGGGTCATTGCCCAGGCAGTGTCAGGGTGAGTCCTTGGGCTGGCCTGGGATGTCGGCACGCCCGCTCCCCTCCCCAGCACTGTGACTGTCTGTCCCGTGAAGAGGTAAAATGGGGATTGGCCTTGAGGCTGGCTCCTTGGCAGTGTCCTGCTCCAGGGGGCTGTGCTGACAGCCTGGATCCTGCCCCAGTGATGCCCGGGCCGAAGGTGGGCGTCTAGCACCAGCCCTTCCTGCCAGCCAGGTGGTTCTGAGAGGCCTGTCCTGATCCTTTCGACTCTAATCCTGGGGACCCAAGCTGTTTTGATGTCTCTTGGACACACCTCTCCCTGCTCTGGGGCAGAGGCCAAGCGTTCCGCTCCTCGCTGACCGCTGACTGTATGGGTTTACACTCCCTCCTGTGCTCCAGCCTTTGTAATAGCCGCGGCTGAGTGTGGAGTCTCAGGATCCCATTGTGCTGCTGGGAAGTCTCCAGCATGAGCCATCCTCGAATCAGCTTAACCTTGTCTGTCGGGGGTGCCTGGCTGGGCAGCCTCCATGAACACCTCCCTGTGGGCGGTGGGGGTGGTGAGCCAGTTTTGAAGCCCTTGCAGCCTGATCTGCGTGGGAGGCCGAGTTCTGTGGAGTCCCTGCTGGTTGCTGTTTCACAGGACTCCGGCCAGTGGCCTGTTAGAGGGGTTGAAGGGTGTGCTGGTCCAGCCTCCCTAGTGTCCCTGGTGTGACTGGACCCTCACAGGCTGCACACACTCCCTTACCTGGAGATTCTGGCCATGATGACTCGCTGGGCTGGGCTCAGGGCTGTGGCTCAGGCTCTTGGTGAGGGGCGGGGTCAGAGCTGGTCTATGAACTCAAGGTGCTGTGTCTACCTGCCACAGGGCCTCTGTCCTGGAAAATCTTTGCTTTCTATGAGGGATTCTATCCTTTCTTCCTCATTACTAAGCAATCTCATAACCTGCCATGTTTCCCTTTTTCATTTTGGCTGCCGGGAAGCTCAGTCATGTCTAATCCCACTGAGTCCAAGGCATGGTCAGCCCAGGTCATATGGACACCCATCTGCCACCTGGCCTGTTACTTGGCTTGAGTTTCAGTGACTGTGGGGTCCACAACACTCAACATCAGTCCTCTGGCCTCTACTCTTTCCCTCCAGCAAACCACCCAGCATCTGCGTCGCCGAGCGGGTAGTACACTGTCCCTGCTCCTCCCCTCCTCAGCCCTCCCAGGGTCAGTCTGTCCCTGCCCTCAGTCAGCTCGCACCGCGCTGTGAGGTACACACTACCAACACCCCATTTCACATCCAGGAGGCTAAGGCACAGAGCGGGCAATGACTTGTTCCAAATGACAGCCGGGGACTAGCACCAGAAGGTGGCTCCGGAGGCAGGGTCCTTGGCCTTGCAGCCCCTTGGAGTCCTCCGGCACCTTTGGAAGCCCAGCCCCGGCCGCTTCCGGAATCCGCATCCGGCTCCTGCTGCCTCCCACCTCCAGGCGCCCCACAGGAGGCCTGAGGCCCCAATTCTGGCCAGAGCGCGCAAGGCGTCGCCCGCACGCCTCAGCTCCAGGGCACGGGAATCAGGGTCCGGCCACCCCGGGACGGCCAAAGGTGTTGGAGGAGGGCTCAAGGCGGAGAGACGGGACGCACTCCCGGGGGCCTTCCTGGCCCCGCGCGGACGACCCCTGGCCGCTCAGGGGGGAGAATCGGAAGGGACGACCCGCGATCCAAGCCGCAGGTAGCATGCGCGTCCTGACTCCACAGCCCTGCACCGGCCGTCCGGGCCGCGCCGGGGTTTGTGGGACTGCGAGTCCTTCGGTGCCATAGGCCCCCGGCGACGGCCCGCGTCGGGACTACAACTCCCAAGAAGCCGCGCGCGCCCATGTGACTCCTGGGAGTTGTGGTCCAGGGCGCGGAGGAGGTGCGCGAGGCGAGGGGCGCGGGAACTACGTGTCCCAGGACACAGCGCGGCAGGCGCGGGGGCCGGGGGTTTGAACGGAGGGTCTCCCGCCCCGCGGCAGGGCTGCGTCGGCTGCGGCGGGTGCGGGAGGCGGCGACGGCCGGGGCCGGCGTGCGGGCCGGGAGGCTGAGGCTGGCGCGGTGGGCGCTGGGGGCGCTGCCCGGGAGGTGGTGATGGGCCAGGAGGAGGAGATTGCGCGGATCGCACGGAGGCTGGACAAGATGGTGACCAAGAAGAGCGCGGTGAGGGGCGCGGGCCGCCAGGACCCCGGGACCCCCGCCCCGCCGAGCCCCCGCCGAGCCGCCGAGCCCCCCTCAGGGCCGGGGAGACCACTCGAGGGGCAGGACGAGACCCCTCCCGGGCAGAAACTCCCAGGACAGTGGGAGATCCCTCTGGTGGCCGAGACCCCCGCCCTGGGCCAGCCCTGCCCTCCACCCCCGCACCACCGCAGAGGCCGCGATCGGGCCTGGACCTTTTCCTGGCAGCCACCCGTTCTGGACTCAGACTCCAACTGCCAGGCTGAGACCCTGCAGCCTTGGGATCCGCCCCCTTCTCTGCCCCTATCTCCAGACCCTCGATGAGCGCGGGGCCAGCGGAGACCTCCCTCCGTCCCGCCTCTCCAGGCCTTGCGGACGCCCCAGCCTGTTCAGGCCTTTCTTGCCGGCATGCCTGCCCCTTGCCTCTGTCCACACAGCACCCTCACTGTCCCGCCGCCCCAGGCCCGTGTCCTGCTTTAGGCCTCCACAGCCTCACTCTGCCTGCGACTTTGCAGGGTGAGATCCGACCGCTGTTTTCCCCCCTGAGCCGCAGCCTCTTCTGCCTGCCTGGGGCGGCGGCCCTCCCCGTCCTCCTCACAAGCAGGCCAGAGCCCTTTCCTGGTGGTCAGGTCCCTTCTCTGTGTCCCCTGCCCGCAAGAACCAGGTTTCCGTAATAAATTCTTTCCCTTCTTTAGTTGGGACTCAGCCAGCAGCAACGAGGGAGGGGGAGAGGAGATACGCAGACACCCTGGGGAAGAGTCCCAGGAGCTTGGGGAGTGGGCCTGGGCGTGCCTCGGCCCTGGGGCCCTGGCCAGTGTGCCTGCCAAGGGCCTAGTGAGCCTTTGGAGGTCATTGCACTGTGGTCTCTGCGAGGGGCCAGGCGGATGGGATTCCAATTCCAGCCCCTGGAGGCCTCCGCAACCTTTACCTCACACGGAAGCAAACTTGGGTTTTGGAGGGTAGGGGGTAGTCCTGGCTGGCTCTCCAAGTGGCTCAATACACACTGACCTGCTCTCTTCCCTCAGACTATGAGCTTTTGGGGCCAGCTGAGCGGTGGCTGGCCTGTCACATGCTTTTGAAGCCTCAGCAGCCAACCCTGGGCTGTGCGCTTATACTGGTGGCTTGGGATAGCTCCTTGGGTTGAGCAGGGTTGAATCTGGGTCCCTGCTGACCCCAGTTCTGGACAAGGATCCACACCGGATCTGGGACAGGGCTGGCCCCCTCACTGACCCAGCCAGCTTCCCCCACCCCTGGCTGCATGCAGGCTCTGGGAGGCTGTGGGCAGCACATCAGGGCTGTGGGAACAATCTAGCCTTTTGCAGAAGGAACTTCCCTCATGAAGGGGACAAAACATGACCCTCCACGCTGTGGGGGCGGAGATGGGCCCTGGAGGCCATGCAAGGCTGGCTGGGCCAGGTGGGAGCACAGCATGAAGCCCCAGGTTAGAGTGAGGGGCGCAGCTGTGGCTGGCAAACCTCTGGACTGGGGGGAGGCTGGGTCGTGGTGCTGTGGAGTGGGGAGAGAGCAGGCAAAGGCGCCTGCTGGTTCCTGTGCCTGTGAGGCCCCCAGGGCCCGGGTAGGAATGATGACTGGTCAAGAATTGTGTTTGTGCCTCTGGAGACCAGAGCCCTGGAAAGCTGGCCTCACAAAGCCTCTGGCTCTGTCTCGGGGACGATGATCCAGTGAGCAGCACTGTGCCCTTGGCTCTGGTGACCATCTTTCCCCTCTGAGGAGGTCACCCCCTCAGGGCTGGCCCAGGGCTGGACTCTGCACAGCCTAAGGGGCAAGGCCTGCAAGGGGCGCTGAGGGCGCTGTAGCCTGAACAGAGATGCCACCCAAATTGGGGGGGGAGGGGGAGCAGGCCAAACACTCCCCCGACCTGAGCTGCAGGACATGAGGCTCTCACAGCCTTGGGGGCTGAATTGCATCATCTCTGCTCCTTCTGTCACAGGGGACACACGCACATGCACACGCACACATACACACAGTGCATTAAAACGCGAGTTATCTGTGGAGGAAAGCAAAGCAGGGAGGAGAATGGCGTGTTTCAGTGTTAAGGAGGGTGAGGTCTTGCTGAGAAGGTACAGGGTGAGCACAGCTCTGGAGGGAGGATGGGCACAGCCCGGACATCCTGGGTGATGTGTCTCTGGCAATGGGAGCAGCAGGTGCAAAAGGGCACGCAGCTTGGCACGCTTGAGCTGTGCTGGAGTGGAGAGGTGTGGCCCCAGTGGCCTCGTGTGAGGGCTTTGAGGAAATAGATGAGACAGCAGAGGGAGACCGGTGGTGGGTTCCAGCAGTCCAGGCCGGGGGTGCTCTCCGGCAGACGGCTAAGGCAAGCCCCGCAAGACTGGTGCGGGGGGGGCGAGATGCTGGCATGGGTGTAAGGGGAGGTGCCCTGAGGGTTTGGGCTCGGCAGGGAACACGGGCTCTCCTGGTCAGCCCCTCTCAGTTGGTGGGTGGGCCACTTTGGGAAGAGGCTGCCTGATCCACCTGGGCAGTGGACGTGGGATGGGATGGGAGCGGGCAGCCCTTCTCCCCACTTCTCACCTGGCTGTGGCCCCGGAAGGCTTTTTCCACCATCCTGGTTTGGGGCAAGAAGTCACATAACCTGTGATGCTAGGACTGGGTATACAGCTGCTTCCCTCCTCATTCCCACTCTCCCTGGGCATCTGACCCCAGGTGGAGCTCCAAATTATCACTGCCTTGTGTCCCGCATACTTGTGTGTAGGAGGTGTGGTTGTTGCCTGAGATCTCCAAGTCATTTATGAAGGTGTCCCTTCTCCTCCTAGGAGGGAGCCATGGAGCTGCTGCAGGAGCTGAAGGCCATGCCAGTCACGCTGCACCTGTTGCAGGTAGGGCCCTGCATGTCCCTTGCCCGGGGCAGCTCCAGGGACAGCTCCTCGGCACCTAGCATGGCTTCCTGGTCCCCATCCTGTCCTTGGTCAGCACACTCACCTTCCCTGAGGAGACAGCCCGGCCCTTAGGCGTTGCTGGAGACGAGAGGAGCATCCGAGGGTGACCCGCCCTGGCCTTCACTGAGGCCCCCGAGTCCCACATGGGCACGCAGCCCCCTTGCTGGTCTCCTGCCCCGCCCCGTGGGGGTCAGGGTCCGGTTGCCGCCCCAGCCCGGCCGCTCACCCTGCAGTCCACCCGCGTCGGCGTGTCTGTCAACGCCCTGCGGAAGCACAGCTCGGATGAGGACGTCATTGCGCTGGCCAAGTCACTCATCAAGTCCTGGAAGAAGCTTCTGGGTGCGTGTCTGGCAGCACTGACTGGCTGAGCATGGGGCAAGGGGCCCCCGAGAAGCGTCAGCCTCTGGTTAGGAATGGGGCCAGACAGACCCCGGTCCTGGAAGCCGGGACTCGGGTAAGAGGGAGGGGCGTCTGTGCAGAGCCAGGGGAGGGGAGAGCCGCGAGCCAGAAACCTGAGCAGGGCAGGAGGGCTCCACAGAAGGGTGTCAGGGCAGCAAGGGCAGTGGAGGGTGGGGGGAGGGAGAGGAAAAGGAGGGTGTGGAGGGCCGTTACTGCTGGAGGGGATAGGCACAGTCTCTTCCTGGGGACAGCGCAGTGACTGGGGGCTGCAGACCCAGCCATCTCTGGACCCTGAGGCCCCCGCCCTTCCCAGCCTCTCCTGAGCTCTGTCCAAACCCTTGCAAAATGCAGCTGTGTGTCCTGGGCCTCCCTCCAGTCCTGCGTGGCCATCGGGCCACACGTGGGACAAATGTGTTTATTCTGGTGGCGTGTGGGAAGGTTCCCAGCACAGACCTGGGTTTTGGGAGCCTTTGGGGGGACATGCTCAGTGGATAGTGACTCACTCTGGTACCTTTTGGGGAATGGTCATGTCCTGCCTGCCTGGGGTGACCTGCCTTTGTCCAAGTTCAGATGCTTTCTTTACCTGTGGAGGTTGTCACTGGGGGAGGTATTCGTATTTCAGGATCATCCTGGGTGGATGGCAGCTCGCTGTGCCAGGAGCAGGCCCTGCTTGAGTGGAAGCCATGTATGGGAAAGGGGTGGAGGCTGTTTCGGACCTTGTGAGGTTGGGAGGGAAGGCCTCCATGGGTTCTCAGTGGGAACACCCAGCGGCTGGCCTGGGCCGGCGGGAGGCTGAGGCCACCCCTGCCCTGGGCTGCTTTCCCCTAGCCAGCCTCCCTTTCTGCAAACCTGCAGATGCTTCAGACGCCAAAGCCAGGGAGCACCGGAGGGGCGGGCCTCTGCCCACATCGTCCTCAAAGGAGGCCTCCGAGGCTGGTGATCCCAGGTAGCATACCTGGACGGCAGCGCACACCCTCCTCCGCCCGGGCCCTGCTTGGCCTGCGTGAGGGTGCTGACGTCTGTGCCCTGGGCGGGCCAAGACCACACAAACAGCAGGGCCCTTCCAGCCCCTTGGAGGGGGCTCTTCCCAGGGAGCCACGCCTGGTCCAGTCTGCCTCTTTCTAGAAGCTTCCCTTCCAGAGTTCCTTTGGACACTTGTGTGCAGCCTCTGCCATCTGAGGGGCGAGGCTGTGTTTTGTCTGCTAAGAGCTGCTGCTGCACACCCTGGGTGGACATGTGGGGACCCCTGGCTCCAGGCCTCTGTCCTGGGTCTGCTTCTTGGTGGCCAACTCAGGCTGCAGTCCCTTCAAGCAGTCCCTCCCTCCCTGGGGGCGCCCAGGCTTTAGCCGAGTGTGTCCGAGGCTGCTGTGCCTTGGATCCCATGGGCAGAAGTGACCTCCGGGGCGGCAGGGCTGACCTATGGACTCACCAGTGGCTCATCTGCTATTCCTCTAGGAAGCCATGTCTGCTGACATCGCGGTGTCACAGGGTCATGAGATGCAGGGGCATGAGGGGAGGGCTGGTGGGTGCAGCTGGATGTCAGGCAGCCTGGGGGTGGGGGTACCCAGCCTTGCAATGGGCGTCCATGCTGGATGGCGTGACTCTCAGCCCCGTCTGCCTCTGCCTGACCTGGCAGCTGGTTTTGGGTGGTGTGGCCCTACGGGTGGGGTCCCTCATAGGGGACACATTCCCCATTGTGTCCCTGTCTGGGGAGCGCACACTGCCCAGCAGGCCTCACTGCCTCCGACCAGCTGGGCAGAGCCCTGAGGCATGCTTGGCTGGACCATGGTGGGTGGGGTTCTGGCCCCTCTCAGGGTGGAGCCAGTGGGATTTGGGGGTGATGGACTATGTGTTGGCTTCTCTGAGGACCAGCATCTCACATGGATTCACATGGCCTGAGTGGGTCTCTCTCTCTCCAGCCGCAAGAGGCCAGAGTTGCCCAGGACACTGACCCCGAGAATGACCACGTTTCCCCCAGTGCCGGTCACCTGCGATGCTGTGCGCAGCAAGTGCCGGGAGATGCTGACTGCCGCACTGCAGGCAGACCGTGAGTGTCCCCGGGGCTGCCCGCCCGCGGAGGCCCGAGGTCAGAGGCCCTGGGGCTGGCCTCTCCCCAGACCATTGCTGCTGACCCCCGGTGGGCTCAGGGGGCTTTGGGGACACCAGAGCGCCTGGATCCTGGACTTTGCTGTGGGGCACTGGGTGGGTTGGGGCTGGAGGATGGAGCCCGCAGCGGGGCTAGTCTAGGCCTGTCCCTTTCAGGTGACCACATGGCCATCGATGCAGACTGCGAGCGCCTCTCGGCCCAGATTGAGGAATATATCCTTCGTGTGGGCGCTGGGGCTGGGGCTTCTGGTGGGCTCACAGGCGGCTGGGTCAGCTGCCTTGTGGCCACTGCACTGGTGCCTTTGCCAGGCGGTTGGGCCAGGGGTGGGCTCCCCCTCTTAACCAGGGGGCCCCTCCCTGGGCCTGCTGGTGGGGCCTGAGTTCCTGGGACCCCAAGCCTGCTGCTGGACCTCAGCTGGCAGTAGGTCCACTGGGGGACCTGGCCAGGGGCTCCTCAGCTGGCTGGAGTCAGTCGGCACAGCCCAGGGGGAGGCCCTTGGGCGGAACGGTGGGTGGAGGGAGTGGCTCCCGATGGCTCCTTAAACGCCTGCACGCATCTTCCGCGACGTGGGGAACACAGACATGAAGTACAAGAACCGGGTGCGGAGCCGCATCTCCAATCTCAAGGACGCCAAGAACCCCGGCCTGCGGCGGAAGGTGCTGTGCGGCTCCATAACGCCCCAGCAGATCGCTGTGATGACTTCGGAGGTGAGCCCCGCAGGAGGGGTAGGGTGCCCCGCTGTGCCCTGCCCGCCCGGGCCTGCGCACTGAGCATGCCTCGCTGCAGGAGATGGCCAGCGACGAGCTGAAGGAGATCCGGAAGGCCATGACCAAGGAGGCCATCCGCGAGCACCAGATGGCGCGCACGGGCGGCACGCAGACAGACCTGTTCACCTGCGGAAGTGCAGGAAGAAGAACTGCACCTACACGCAGGTGTGTGGCCCGCCAGATGCCCATGGTCGGGGTGCATGCCGCACTGGTGCCCAGTGAGCAGCATCTCAGGGGTGGGTCCCGCTTGCCTTGGGATGCCAAAGTTGGGGGAACTGGCCGGCCTAGTGTGGAGAAGCCCCCAGGAGTTGTTACTGGCAGGTGGGAGGGTGTGGTGTGCCGCCTGGCGCTGGCTGCGGGACCACACTCAGACCCATGAGACGTGGGGCCTGGTGAGGGGGAAGCGTTCGGGCGGCTGGAAGGTCGGGGTCGCTGGGGCTCCCCGGGTTGCGCCCTTACCACGCCTCCCACAGGTGCAGACCCGCAGCTCTGACGAACCCATGACCACGTTCGTGGTCTGCAACGAGTGTGGGAACCGCTGGAAGGTAGGTGGGTGCACCCAGGCCACCCCAGTCCCGCTCTCTGAAGCGGGTGTCTCCGGCCATTGTGGGGGTCTGTTGTGGTGTGAGTTGCGGGACAGCCCTGTCCAGCCAGCCTCCTGGGAGCTTTGCAGCCAGTGGTAGAGCCCCTGGGGGGGACATGGGGGCCACATGGTCGGACCCCACACCCCACTCCTCACAGTTCTGCTGAGCCCTCGCGCAGATGTGCCTGCAGCCGTGGTCCCTAGCCAGTGCTGGCCGTCGCCCTCCTCCAGTTCTGCCCAGACACAGCCTCTCTGGAGACCCCTGTGCCCGCCTGCCTATCCCGGAAGGCAGTGTGCCCTGCCCAGCCCTGCTGCCTGCAGTGCACCCTTTCCCCTTTTCCCCAAAGTATTAAATGTTTCTTTTTTGCCATTGTGCTTTCCTTGGCCTTTGGTCGTGGTGGGCCATGCACAGGCTGGGGCTTTGAACTGGGTACAGTCACTGGGGACAGCTCTCCATCCTGAGGTCAGGTGACACTTGAGTATGGCCCCAGTGGAGCAGTGCTGGAGGGAGGAGCCCACCCACCCGGCCTGTGTGCCCACACACAAGGAGATTGGGTGGGAGGGGCCTCAGGCAGCCCACCTAGGGTCTCCCTCCCAGGCACTGCTGCTCAGGGCCCAGGGCGGAATCTGGGTCCCGCAGCCCTCATTGGTGGCTGGCCCTCACCCCACGTCTGCCCTGGGGAGGCAGCATGGGTGGCAGTGTGCCGCGGACCGGTTGCAGCATTGAATCGCTTTGTCTCCCAGAAATTCAGATAGGATTGCACGCACATGCCTCATGTGGCCTGAGGGACAGTGGACCCTTGGGGAGGTCACCCCATTAGTGTCTGGCCCCAGCCGGCTAGTCCCCAGGGATGACCTTTGCTGCACCAGGGATTCCTGCCCACCCCAGGCCTGGGCAGTGCTGCTCACTGTATCACCAGCCTCGATGAGGCGCCACGGGGGTCACACCTGCCCGAGGCATGGCACCCTGGCCCACACCCTCACTGAAGGGTGGTGGGGATGGGGCTGGACACGAGCCAGGTTTCCTTTCAGAGCTGGGCTGCTACCCTGTGTTGGGTCTGAGACAATTCCTGATCCTCTAATCTCCCCCAAATGTGGAAAAAGAGGAGACTTTTGGTTTAAAAAATATCTTCAGTAATAAGACATCCAATTTTGTGGGAAGGAGGAATGGAGATAAATATGAAGACAGTTTTTCTTTTTTTTGATAAAATACTAAGGACACATTTCCAGGTTTAAAGTTAAAATAAACATAAGAAACTGGTCCCGTCACCTCGAACCTCGTTCTGAGGTTCTGGGTCTGATTCCGGGGCGCAGACAGCGTGAGTTGGAGGGTCCCTCCAACACACAAAACTAGACAGTATAGAGGTTCTACTCCCACCAAAGGCAACCCGGAGGACCCCCGCCACCTGGGAGGGGGGCCTATGAAGTGAGTGGGTCCAAGATGCTTCCTGGGAGGTTCCTTCTCTGACCAGGAAGGAGCACAGGCTGGCTAGCAGGGGGTGGTGTGGGAGGGGCCGCTTGACCCCAAGGCCCTCACACCTGCCTCTTTGCCGGACCTTGGGGGCACTGGCCTCCCGTTGGGGACTGCGCCAGTGCTGGATCCAGTGTGCCGGACACCTGCTGCCCTCGGGTGAGGACCACTGAGTCTCTGCTCACAGGTCGGGGCCTGTCTGTGCTGCAGCAGGCAGCCTAGGCCTCATGGGAGGACTGGGGGGCCCCTCGGAGCAGCAGGGCACGGTAGGCAGGAGAGCCGAGGAAGCGGGGGTAGGGGTCCCGGTGCATGAGCGTGTAGATCTGCAGCTGCGCGTCGTCGAACGTGTGCGCAGAGGGCTCCTGCATCTTCTTGTTGATGCCTTCCCGGATGCGCGAGTCCAGGCTCACCTGCGGGACAGGTGTGCGGTCAGGGTCCGCGGGCAACCCCCTACCCCCGCGCCCCTGCAGCGGCGCACCTCCTTGGGAGACAGGATGGACACGTAGTCCTCGTAGATGAGCCGCGCCTTCTCGTCCACCGCGTGCTGGTCGGCCTCGGCCTTGAGCTCCTCGCAGGCCAGCCAGAAGAGCATGTTCTCTTCGCTGTACTCCGTGCGCAGAAACTCGCGGAACGCGCTGCGGCCAGCCGGGCTGTGCATCAGCTTGTCGAAGGACTGCGCCCAGCCCTGCACCTCCTCGGGACTCGGTGTGCTGCTGTGGGCACGCGCGCCAGTTCACGCACCAGCCCCTCTGCTCCGCCCCCGCCCCGCCCCAGGGGGCAGATGCGCATGCGCGGCCCACGACTCACCACACTTCGCAGCTGGGGAGGGGCTGCAGCTTGCTCTCCCCGGAGGCCCGCCACGCTCGCCGCCGCTCTTCATTCCTGATGGCACAGGGACAGGTGGCACCAACCTTCTCCACACACACACAGGTACGCTTGTGGACACGAGTCCAGGGCTCTCAGCACTGTGTAAGGCCACTGCAGGTGGCAGCCTTCCGCCCTCCTGCCCCGCCCACCCTGGACCTTCACTGTTTTCTCGCCTGTGGGCCTTTTCCCGGCTCCTGGTACACACGTCCCCCTCCCACTTTGACCCCTTTCTCCCAAAGGCCCACTGATGGTATGGGAAAGCCCCGCCCAAGAATCTGGCTCCCTACTCTCCCTAGGGCAGGGGTCCCCAACACTTGGGCCACAGACCGGTACTGGTCTGTGGCCTGTTAGGAACTGGGCCGCACAGCAGCTGAGCAGTGGGCAAGCAAGTGAAGCTCCATGTGAACGTGCAGCTGCTCCCCGGAGCATCACCGTCTCGGCTCCACAGCAGACCATCAGGTGTCAGATTCTTTCTTATGGGAGCACCGGTCCTTGGTGCCAGAAAGGTTGGGGACCGCTGCTCTAGGGGACCGTCTTCCCTCCTCTACCTCCCAACTCCGAACCTGCAACAGATACCTCAAATCCTGGGGTCCAAACAAAGCCTGGTCCCTTCCCCCTCCTGCCTGCTGGGACTCCAACTTCACCCTTGGTCCCCACGGTCAGACTCTCAGTGAGGCCTCACTGCTCCTCTCCCATCCCAGGCCACCCCCTCCCATCTTGACTCTGGGCTCAGGCCTCGGTCACACACTGGTCAGGTGTCCCCCTTTGGTTCCCACAGCACTGCCCACTCAACAGCCAAGGGCTGGAGCCTGAGGTGGGCCAGGCCCAAAACAGCAGCTTTCCATGGAGAACCTTGGTACCACTGGAAAGCCCCATGCCCCTGCCAGCCGGTTGCCCTGGAAGCTTGTCCCTGTCACCCCCAGGGCCAGGCCTCTGCTCAGCGCCCCTCCACCTTAGTCTGTAGAGCCCTTGGGGACAGCAGGGCTGGCTCACAGCAGCGTCAGTAAGCATGTGCTGAGCAAAGGGACGAGGGACTGCACACATGCAGAGGGGCCTGGGCACTGGTCACCACTGTATGAGTGCTGTGGGTGGCAGGGGCATCCTGCCTGCTGGTGACACCTCTGAAGCCCCTTGAGGGTATGGGAAGCAGGACCTTGGGTCCTACGTCTGTTCAGCTCACCCGTCCGCCCCTCAGGTGCACTGTGTACCCCAGGCCCCACGTACCGGGAGCAGCTGCAGCAGCAACACCACCACAAGCAGCAGGGGTTGCGGCTGGGGGCAGCCGGGGGGGCAACATCATGACTGGACATTGAGGGGGGCTGGTCCGCCTCCTCTGGCCCTGTGTGCTAGGGGAAGATGGGGCACCTCAGCCATGGCTGGAACCACAGGGCCACCGACCTCTCCCACTGCCCGCTGCTAGTAGCCGCCTCCTAGGTGTTGGAGGGCCTCTCAACTCCTGGTTGCTCCCCCAGTCCCCCAAGGGGCAGAGGCGCACCTGGTTCCCAGCCTCATGCAGGGTGGGCATGGGTGGGTGCAGGTTGCCCGGGCTCCGTGGTGCCGGCTCTGGGACCCTTACCACAGCCTGGGGGTTTGAGAAGAGAGGCCAAGGTGCTCAGAGAACCTGAGACCCCAGCCCCTGTGTGCCCCCTGGGAAGGTCCCCAAGAGTCCCACCCTCCTCGTGGGGTCTGCTCCCCACCCAGCCTCCAGCATAGCTAGAAGGGGTGCAGGGCCATGAGGTGGGAGGCCTGCCCAGCTCTTCACAGGAGGTTCCAGGACACCCCCATCTGCCTGGTCCTTGGGAAGCCGGAAGCCTGGTTCCTCTTTCTTGGTTTCCGGCTCCTAGCCCCTCCCAAGGGGGCTGAGGGCCCCAAGAGTCTGGGGCTATCGGGGTGGTGGCTGGACACTCAGAACCCCCATCCCAGCTCGCTCCATCCCGGGCATTCTGTGGGTGTGGGGGGCTTTGGGCAGGGCCGCTTCCCACAGTCCAGAGCTGCTTGCGGGCCACAGAGGCCTGAAGCATGGAGGATTTGAGTAGGACAAGGGGCAGGACTTTCTTGAGAGTGGGGAGGTGGGGTGGCGGCACACACGCGCAGAGGGCTACGAGTCTCCCGGGGTCCCATAGTTCCTCCGTCCTACATGTGGTCCCTGGTGCCCCCTGCCCCAGCCTACCGCCCCGGTCTCCCCTCCCCCATCAGGCTGCGGAAACCGCTGCGGCCTCGCCACAGGGCGGGCGCGCCACGCCAGCCAGGGAAGCGGGGGCGGCAGTGGGCGGGGGCGTCCTGTGCCCAGGTAGGAGCTGCAGGGTCTCTGGGGAAGAACAGGGGTGGGCGCGTCCCGGCAGCGTCAGCGTCGCACCTTCTGGGCTGGAGGCGCGAGGGGGCGCTGGAGGCACGAGCCGCGTGAGCCGACCCCGCGTGCCCCCTGCGAAGCTGATGGAGGATCCCGGCGTCCGCGGGCGCCGGCGGCCAATAGCGCCCTGGAGGCAGTTTTGAACGCCTCCCAACCACCGCCCCAGCCTGTGCCCACCTCGGCCCAGGTGAGCGCCCCCCCCCCGCCACCACACACACCCACACACATTCACACACACACACACACCGCCCCCCCCCCCCACACACACGCCCGCCACGCGGCCCGACCTGGCCTGGAGGCTTTCGACTTGGTTTCACTTTATTTTCCCATCTCTCAGCTTGGCCTTTTAATCCTGTCTGGCCCTTGTTGGCCTCTGGGGTCTCCATGCTCAAGCCGGGAGGGTGAGCAGTGCTCAGAGGTGACAGCACCCAGATAATGCACACTTAGGGCAACCTTGCCTCCAGGACCTGGGCACCCAGAGGCCCCTGCCCTGGCCCGAAGCTGGGGCAAAGTGCAGGGTCCCCGGGACCTATGCTCCTCACCACCTGCCTGCCGCTCCTTGAGACCATGGGGGGGCTCGCAGCAAGGGGCGGGAAGCAGCAGCCTTACAGCCTTTCCCTCAGGGCTCAAGTTTCTAGGGAAAGGGGGTGTGGCAGCCTCTGAGGTCTGGTAGCTGTACCCCAGAGGCACTGCGACTTCCCCAGCAGAGCTGCCCTTCCTCCCTGCACCCCCACCCAGTAAGTGGGGGCAGGGCCCCAGGCTCGTTCCCCCACCATGTCCAACTCAGCTCTAAATTGGCAGAGGGGGCCTGACTGAGGGTGCAGAGCCCAGCTATCTGGGGCCAGGTTTGGGGCAGAGGGGTCACCAGTCCCTTCTGTCTGGGTTGCAGACCCTGGACCTGGTCCATGCCTATCCCTGGACCTGACTCCCTGCACCCTTTTCAGGCTGGCTGCCCTCCCCCCTTATGTGTCCCCAAGGCACCTGCTCTTTCCTGGGGGAGGTATAGGGTCTGACTAGGATTCCTGTCCCTCATCCTGGCATTTGGGAGGGGACTCCTTATCCTCTCCCAACCTCTCCAAGCTCTGGCCCCCAGTCTGGGACAGGAGAGGCCGGACAGGCAGCAAGTCTGGTCTCTGGGGACAGAGGTTCCCTCGGGAGCGGCTGCTACTCTGCTCCACAGAAGGAAAAAGAACGTCCCAGAGCCTACCCAGTCCAAAAAAAGAATAAGAAAACGTGACAATCCCAGAAAAAAAAATGTCATAACCTTTGGAGGGGTTTGACAGAGCGACTCTAATCCCTCCTCTTACCCTAGTCACTACCTTTCCTATCCGCTGCCCCCACCCCCCACAATCTGGCTGGTAGGGGAGCTCCAGCATGGTGCCAGCAAGGCAGGTCAGTTTCCTGAACCCCAGTAACCTTCGCCAATGGCTGGGGCGCCTCACTGCTCTCTGCGGGCAGGGTTTGGCCCCGAGGAGCCTGTCTTCTGCAGTAAGGGCACCTTCCTCCAGTCTCTGACGTCCCCAGCCCTACCTCCAGGTACTCGCCGTGGCGCCCCACTCACCAGCGACCCGATGGCGAGGGGGGCGGAGGGGCCACGCTCGCTCTGGGCCCCACCCTCCCTGTTGAAGGGGCGTGCGCTGCAGCAGCAGGGACTCGAGTCAGACGGCAGGAGGTTCTCCTGCGGCGCTCCGGAGGGCGTCCGGCGCCGGGCCCGATCGGCTGGGGCCGGGGCGCAGCGCCTCCCCTGCGACTCCAGGGCTCGGAGGCTGCCAGATCCAGCGGGGCGGGGGCGGATGGGTGTCCCGCCTCGGCCCCTCCCCGCCAGGCTGAGGGGGGCGGGAGACGCGGAAACCTGGGTTCTTCCGGCCCCCCTTTGAGCAATCACTTCCCCAGGCTGAGCTGCAGAAAAGGGGAACCGGTTGCAGTGCCCCCTCCCCCACGTGCGGGTGGGGGGCGCGCTCAGTCCTGCCGCGGCCCAGGGTCCACGTGGAACCCGCGGCGGGAGTCCTTGGGTGCGGGTCCCGCCAGCCTCCGAGGCTCCCGCCCGCACGGCCCTCGGCCCGGGGCCCGCAGGGGCAGGGCCGCCGTCCTCGGCCCCGCGCGCGCGCGCACACACTCACCGGCCGCGCTCTCGAGCCGCTCGCGCCGCCGCCGCAGGGCCCGCGCGCCGCGAGGTCCGGCCCGATCGTCGGGGAGGGGCGCAGGGCGCAGTGCGCAGGCGCCTCGGCCGCACTTCCCCAAAGCGCGGGGCCGGCACTTCCTCGCGCAGGGAGGCGCCCGGCCCGCCCTGCCCGGCGCGCCCCGCCCCCGCGCTCTTGAGGCCCTGCGCCCCACCAGCCCCCTCCCCAGCGACCCGCAGGTCCGGCTCGGCGCTGCGATCCCCACTGTCCTTAGGGTGGCTAATGGAGATAGATGCTAACAATGGGTCCTCTGGCCTGCGGGCGGCTCGAGCTAGCACTGTAGTGAGTGGGGGTGTGGCCTTGCCCCCGACTCTGCTCAGCCGGGCGGTTCTGGCTTCGCCATTCATGTGGACGGGCCAGGAGCCTGCTACCCGATGCGAGGGCACGAGGACCCTTGAAACGCCAGTGTCCACGTACGCTCCTTGTCCCACCTGCATAAGCAAAGGCCGCTGGAAAGGACAGTCTGGTGATCACTCCCCGCCGAGCCCTAGCCTCCTCCAGACCGGGTGCCCTCACCTGTAAAATGGGGAAACAGCGCGCCGTCCCCGTGCTGTAGAGGGCTTCCCAAGGAAGGGGCGGGCGTCCTGCACTGAAGTGAGTTCTCACATCTGCAGTCACAAAGCCTTCCTATCCGTGGCGCCTGGCTGAGTTCCTTCTGATTGCTCCAGTGGCCTGGCCCCAAGGTGTCCTGCAGTTTAAAGCCACACCCTACCTTTGCCAGGAATGTCCTGTCCCTTCTCTTTGGCTGACTCTCCTCATATTTTATGACCTGGTAAAGCTGCTCAATTCCTTATCCCAGCATGCTTTCGGCCAGTGTCACAGGGGCCCTGACCCTGCTCTGGAAATGGCCCCTGGCTCTCAGACCAGGTGTGGCTCCTGTCCCCAGTGCAAGCACTGCTCCTGGTGCCCTCCTGCAGTCAGCCCTGCTGGTAAGGCCTCACTCCTGCACGGTTCTTAGACGTCCTGGGATGCGAAGGGAGGTTTCCCATGCACTCTGCACCATTCAGCAAGCACCTGGCGCCCCCTGTGTGGCAGGCAGTGGGACCTAGCAACCAGCAAAACAGAGCAGCCTTGGAGCAGACCAGATGCAGACTGCAGACTGGGTGAGAGGTGAGGACGACTAGGGGGAGCAGAGGCGGGAGCATTGCAGGGCTCAGGACTGGGCCTGGAGGGTGGAGGCTAAGCTGGAGGAGAGTAGGGGCCAGGTCAGGGAGGCTGGGGGCCCTGAAGGCTGCGGTGCCTCTTGACGACTATCCCCAAGGGGCTTGGCCAACACGATCACAGGCTGGCCAGGACAAGGCTGAGGCCGGAAGCCTGTCCAGACAGGAGGTGTCTTATTTAGCCCAAGAAACAGCCCTGAGAGGTAGGTCCTACAGAGATGGGCCGCACCTGGTCAAGGTCACACAGCCAGGCTGATCTTGCACTGCTTGGTGTGGCATCTCTACCCACCTCCTAAGAAATATGGGGCTCAGGGGTGCAGCTGGCAGTGGGCGGGTGTCAGCACCCTTCTCTCCCGCATCGGACCATGCCTCATGTCCTCTGGCCGCTTGGGCCTGCTCTCCATCCCTTACCTCCACCCTCTGGGTCTCCTGCGTGTCCTTTGGGGAGTCTCTCTGCAGAGTGTCCCTGTATTGCAGAGGAGGAGCCCTGGTGGGCTGGGCATATGGCAGGTAACCGTGGAGATGGGATTTGAACCAAGGACTCATTCCAGAGTGTGAGCTCATGGCCCAGGACCTACCTGATCCCTCACAGCCTCATGGCGGAAGCGGCCTCCAGGTCCTGTAACTTTCACTGGCCTCCTCTGCAGACCTAGGGCCCACTCCCTGGCGTGGGGGTCAAAGGGCACCCCATGTGTGCAGCCATCTGTGAGGCCACCCTCTTGCTGGCCTTCTCCTCTGGGCCTTGTGTGGGTCTCGTTCCTCTGTTCTCAGGTGCCTGTTTGATGCAGAGTGACCTCTGTTTTATGGAGTAATCACTGTGGTGGCATGGCACCAAGCAAGACCCTGCAGACCGCCTTATTAGAAATGGGGGCTTAGAGAAGTGATGAAATAAAATGTGCTTTTACTAAACAGATGAAATCATCCTAGGCACTCAGTGCATCCCAAGAGACAGAGCACTGGGTCCAGATGGCAGGGAGCTTGGCCAGAGGGGCCAGGGCTGGCTATCACACTGCATGTGTCCCAGTGCAAGTGGCCACCACTTCTGGACACAGACTGCCTTCCTTTCTTTGTCTCTGTCGCTTGCCCAACCACCTTCTGCTGCCTGATCCCATCCCCATCCCTGTCTGAACACCTCCCACCCAGAACCACCATGCATAGCTCTATCTTCCTCCCATGGCGCCGGACTCCAGCCGCACACACAGTTCTGGGTGTGGACGAAGGCCAAGGGCAGCAACTTCCCAAAAGGGGCGCAGGGTCAGTGCCAGGGGAGAAGGGCTTGCTGAGAACACAGAAGGCCCAGGTACCCACGTGGCTGTCCTATCCTGAGCCAGGTCAGGGAGGGGGCAGTACCTGCCACTGAGCAGGATCCCTTGCCAGACCCCAGCTCTGAGCTCTGCCGGTCAAGACTCACTCGCCAGGATCAGTTCTCCCTGCAGTTGACTCTGCAGGGCCTCTGGCCTGCCGCTGAGGGGCTTGTCTGAGTCCCTGCAGCCCCCCGCCCTCCCCCCACAGGTGGTTGATGGAAGTCCTGGGCTCTGCAGGCGGCCTGAGTGGGAGGAGAGAATTCTCGAAGGTCTGTCCAGAAATGTGGAGGCTCTTCAGAATCCAGACTGTTTGCAGGCCATGGGTTTGTCAGAATGAGACAGTGGCAGCTTCCTTCCTTGTCCTCCATGTGTGTGTGTGTGTGGGGGGGGGGCTGGAAAGGGAGGCAGTGGGGGCAGAGGAGGCCATTCAGGATGGAAAGAAAACCAGAGAGCGATTTTCTGTCTGGCACAGCAGGGGCTCTGTGAGGGGGCTCTCCATCCCCAAGCTCCCAGGCCTCTGGAGGACCTCCCAGCACTGCTAACTCCACAGGCCACCTTTGGCTTGCGTAGTCACTTTCCCTGCCCAGAATGTCACCCTGCTCTCTGACTCTCTGACTGGATAACCGGCGATCTGGGGTCCCATTCGGACCCATTTTCTCCCTGAGGCTTTCCGTATTGTCTGGGGGTGACTGTGCTGAGCCAGGCTCTTCCTCCTGGCCCCTGGCCTGGCCTCCATGGACTCACAGAGCACTAGGCCGCCTAATGGGACAGCCCTGGGTTTTGGGGGTGAGGGGTGAGGATGGTGCCGTTAACCACACCCACCCACTAGCACCTTCCTACTTTGTTGGGGAGCCCCACTCTGTTCCCCGATGTCTGATGTGGGAGAGGCAGCACCCACACGCTCCCTTCCCTCCCCGGGGACCTGGAGGGGGAGCATAAACACCAGCAGGCTCTCAGAGGATGAAAACTTTATGTAGGCTGTCGCGCACCGTGGGATCATGGTCAACGTGGGAAGATGCTGCCATCGACTTTCTCCTCCAGGATGGTCTCTATGCGCCTCCGCTGCGGGGGAGAGGAGCTGGGACCAGGGTTGTAGGGATGCGGTGAGGGGGCCCTCGCCCCCCTTCCCGGGCTCGCGGGCACCTCTTGACGGTTCAGGGGGTCGGGGATCCGCGTGGGCTTCAGCTGCGGCGGCAGAAACAGCTCCAGGCGCATGGCGGCGCGCGCGGACTTCTGGCGCAGGATGAGGAGCGAGATCTCCTCCGCCTGCGGGCCGGGCGCGACTGCTGTTTCCGACCCTGGCGCCCCCGTCCTGCCGGGCCGCCCCCGTCCCGCAGCACGACCTTCGCCCCCTCCTCTGGGAGCCCGGCGCCGTCCCGCTCCCCGCTTGCCCCGCGCCGCCCTCCGGCCCGGCCTCACCCGCATGTGCGCGTAGCGCAGCCGCAGCGCGCGGACTCGGCCGCGGGCCTCGGCCGCCTTGAGGACGCCGAGGAGCCGGTCCTGGCGCGCCGCGGGCGGCTCTGACTGCGTCCACGCCCACAGGTCGGGCATATGGTACCCCAGCTCCACCGACTCGCGCGGGAAGATGGAAGTGGCCGCGCCCACGTCCTCAAGCAAGTCGCCAAAGAGCAGGTGGCGGTGGCACTGCGCAGGGTGCATGGCCTCCAGCGCCTCCTGCGTTAGGGTCCAGCCCGGCTTGGGGGGCTCCCCCGTGGGCGCCCCCTTGGCGCGCTCCTCACGGGACCCTGTGCCCTGAGTGCCCTTCCGGGCTCGCTCTCGCGGGTCCTTGTTCCCACCGCCTTGGCTGTGGGTGGTTGCATACTGGGCTCTGCCGAGGGACCAGGCATCCTGTCGTCGGCGCCCGAACGGTGTCCGTGGGCCACCTGCCCGTCCCTCTGGCCTGGCTCGGCCCCCCCAGACTCCCTTCAGCCCACCTGAGGTCCTGTACCTGCAGCCTCTGCGCCTTCGCTCAAGACAAGCACGCGTCCCCGTCAGCTCAGCCTCCCTACTCAGTCCTGCAGTCGGCTAGAACTTTCTGGTCCTCTCAGAGTTTCAGGGCCTTCCCTTCCTGTCCGCGGGCTGCTTCTCTGTCCACTGGCCAAGACCCCCAAGTTGACCTTAGGCCCTACCCAGAATGGAGACCAGGTGGGACGGCTTTTGGTGAGGCCTGGAGTGCCCTGTCTGTGGTCACCAGTCAGCCATCAAACCCCCACCCCTCTGGAGACCCAGGGGAGGCTCAGAGCCGAATGGACAGCTGGCTTGGTTCAGGGAGACCTCATCCCCGGAGCCTGCTCCTAGGTCTAGGTGGAGGAAGGGGCAGCAGAGCCCAGCGAGGAGGTGATGGGGGACACACCCCAGGGGCCTGGTTCAGCCCTGCATGGCTCCTTCTTTCCCAGGGCTCAGCCCCCAGCACCCCAGACTCCAGACCTTGGGTCAGGTCTTCCCCGCAACCCCCACCTAGTCCCCACTCTCCATACTTTCTGCCTTCTTGGTTCTGAGCCTCCCACCAAGCTCCTACTGCTGGGGCTTGTTGACCTCGTTGCCCCAGCAACCTGGAGTTCCGCCCCTCCCCCAACCCTATGAGGGCTAAGGGGAGGGGCAAGGAAGGGGGCATGCCTTGGGTCCCAGGGGGCGAGATGCCTGTAGCTGCCCCAGCCAGTCGAAGACCAAAGGAGACCAAAGACAGTGGTGGTGGTTACCGCCAGCTTTTCTTTCTGGGGAGCCCCAAATGCACTCTTCTGGGGCCTGTGGGGCGGCCTTTGGCGGCTAATTCTGGGGGTGGGGCGCAGCTGACACCCTTTTCTCCCTGCAGGCCCGCAGATGCCTCCACTAGCCGCTGGTGTTCACAGGACGGGAAGCTGGGACAAAACTCAGAACCTCTCACCTCTGCCAGGGCGAGGTTAGGGTCCCAGGGGCCGCACAGGGCCTGACCGGGTTTGCTGGACTCGAAAAGTCTGGGGCCTCGATTTCTGTGATCCATTTGTGTCTGTTAGTTTCACAATGTTCAACTAGTTCACGTCGCAGTTGGCTTGTCCTGCAGTTTGTTCATGCAGTTGGCGGTGTATTCTAGAATTCGTCAGTTGGCGTGCTCGTCCCACAGTTCGCGCCGGGCCATGGCTGGTGAATGTACGGGGGGCTCCCACAGGGGTAGCCAGCTCCCCGCTCCAGTCACGGAGGTGCCCTGAGAGCCAGCGTGGGTGCAGGGGCGCGTGGATGGTGCCTTTTAGGGACCTCTGAGTGGGGAACTGTCCTGCTTTTGGGGTTGGGGTCTCAGTGGAGGTCCTGGCCTCTCTGCAGGAGGCTACTGACTGTTGCCGTTGGTTTGGGGAGCTTGCTCTGGCCTTCTACAGCCTGAGCTCTGTCCCAGCCCCCAGGCCTTTGCACAGCTGTCCCCTGGACGCTCCCCTCTCCTGCCCTACACATGCCTTTGGAGTGTGGACAGAGCCTTGGGATTCAGCACCAACCTGGGGGCTTGTTGAAGACAAAGGCCTCTGGCTCCAGAAGAAGCAGTGAGAATTTAGGAAGGCTAACCTCACAGGCCGCCTCCTCCAGGCCTGTCTCCTGGATGCACATGGCCCAGGCTGGGGCCAGCCCTGGGCCTGACTCTGTGCTCCCACACGGGTGAGTTCTCTGAGGCAAGGCTGTGGACTCTTCGCTTCCTGGGGTCTAGGATGGGGGGGCGCACAAGAAGGGAGTGGCCTGCTGGCTCCTGGGGTTGGAGTGGGGCCACATGGGGCATGGCCTCCTTTGACACCCTCTTTGCCCTAATTCCAGGAGGGCTGGTGCCCACACAGGTCCCTTTCCTGAGCATAGCTTCTTCCTGCTTCTCCTCACTCCTGCATTTCCGCTGAGCGGTGAGATGCTCCCTGCATGTGGGCCCAGCCTCTGCGAAAGACCGCAGTGGGTGTCATCCTGGGAGCCTGAGATTTAAAAGCATGTTGATGGGCGCTGAAGCGTGAAGATAAAACTACAGCACAGCATTATATTGAAAATCTGCAACTCAGTTCTCTTGTTGCTGTACATAAATATTATGAAGTTAAAATCACAAGGACAAAGTAATTTGTTACTATGAAACTCAGAATTATTTAAGTCCTCTCACTTTTTTAACAGCATGAATGGCTGTGTGGCCTGGTGGCTGAACCCCGGGGGTCAGCTACTTTTCGTGAGGCTCCCAGTGACTCTGCTTTGATCCCTGTGCCAGCCCTGGGTTAGCACAGGTATCGGGGTGTAAGGGGAGCAGATGGGGTGCCTGGCCGGTCTGCCACCTGGTGTTTATGGGCCCTAAGTCACAGGGTGCAAGAGAGAGGTGTGCAGGAGTGAATGCCACTCTGGGACATCGGTCCTACCCAGTGCCCATGACCTCTGCATGCAGCCCAGGGTGGGCTCTGACTGACCTGTGGACACACTCCCTACTGTCACACATGTCAGCTGCGTATCTCGGGCTGTCCCCTGTGTTCCCGTGTGTTTGTGTTTTGTGGCCTGCGTGTTTGAGGTTGTCCTGCTTGGATGTAGATGCTCTTACGGAACATGTCCCCTGCTGCCCCCTTTGTGCCACGTATGTTTTGTCTTGCTCCCTTCCTCTTGATACTCAGGGATCAAAAGAGGTCTGGGCCATTTCCTCTGTGCCATCAGGCCCCTTCGTGGGAGCCCTCCAGGGTCCAGGGCTGGGCCACTGCTACCCCAGGGAGTGTAGTCAGCATCCTGGCCTGGCCACCCACCAGCCAGGTGACCGTTCCTGGAGGAGCCAGGTGTGCGCCTTTAGCGGCCCTCCATGCTGGCTTTGTCCAGAACTCACCTCCAGCCCCCAGGCAGCTGCACGGCCCATGGCATCTCGTCTGAGGCTGGAGCAGGCAGCCGCGGAGGGCCTTCAGGAGACGCAGCTCCGCAGGCCTTGGTGGGCCCCGCCGGGCGTGGCTGCAGGACACGAGGCCTCTGGGTCCCTGCCCCCACTGCGCTCCTGAGGTCAGCGGCATAATGTGTGCCTCGTGAGCACCTTGGTGTGAGTAGGTATGTGTGTGGCCCACGTTCGTGCGTCCGTCACTGCGAGGGCACCCATGTCCGTGTGTGTTCCCATGTGCCCGTTCAGGCATCCATGTGTGTCCCTGTTGTGCTGAGTGTCTCTGGACATGCCTCATGTCACACATGGCCTGAGTCGGCTGCAGCGAAGATGCAGAGATAAGTCCTGGGGGACAGGTCGAGATGTTGAGTCCCGGGGCATCTGCCTGCTCTGTCTTCTTCTGATTTGCCAGGTATCCTAGCGACGCCACTGCCAGTCACCTAGCAACCAGGTCCCCATCCTTGGAGATGGATGCTCAGGGAAGGGTCTGGGTTGTGTGGGCAGAGCCCGTGCAGGAAGAATAACCCCCTGAAGAGGTGGGGCTGACAGCTTAGCTCAGGGGTCACCCACATGGCATGTGGCCCCGTGCTGGGAAACAGGCCTCTCGGGGGAGCTGTTCTGCTGTGTGGTCGCTCAGGGCCCCGGCTGTGAGGGGTTGACATGCGGACGCTACTCCGGGACCCAGCTGTGGCAAGGACACCCTTGGTGTGTCTCAGTGACGCATCAGCCTGGGTATGAACCCCGTCTCTGCCACTTCGGTGGCGCTTCGCACCTCTGATGCTGAGTGCTCTTGTCTGCACTAAGGTGACGCTGATAGCAGTGGCCATGCGTGGTGGGGATGGAGGGGCTCGTGGCTGCAAATGGCCTGGAGCACAGTAGGCATCCGGGGCACGCAGGACGCACAGTAGAGACGCAGGGCTCTGATCCACTCAGGGCTGGCCAGGCAGGGACGTGGCTGTGTGTCCACCCCCAGCCGGCCCGTAGTGGCTCAGCTTCCCGGGGAACCCAGCTGAGGGGCGCAGTTCTGGGCACGGAATGCCAGCCAGGGCTGGTCTGAGTGTGTCCACGGCTTGTCTCTGCCTGTGCGACGTGGCCCCATGTCCGTGTCCCGGTTCGAGTGTCTCGCACGCATCTCCCCATGTCTCTGTCCTATGTCTTTATGCGAGTCTCCTTTTACCTTGTGTGTCTGTCCGCAGGTCTGAGCTACCGTGTGCTTCTTTGTGTCCGAGCCTGTCTGTCTGGGCTCTGTGGGCCTGACCTTCTCTCTGTCATTTATCTCCAAACGTGTGCCTTGGTCCTTGTGTGTGTCCCCATCAGCGAGGGGCCTGGTGACCCTCTTGCCAGTGGCCCCCTGCCCCAGCTTGCACAGCCCCTCCCCCTCTGGAGCGGCAGCCTCCTCCCCCTCCCCCGCCCTGAGCGCTCGGCTGCAGCGGCTGCTGCTGCGTCTGGTCTGGCGTCTACTGAGAGGGAGCAGCTGCCACTGCGCGGCAGCCACAGCCCTGCAGCCACAGCCCTGCGCGACCCGGAGGCGAGGCTGGGGCTGGCCCTGCTACCCGACCCGGGCCGCGGCCCCACAGCCCCAGCTCCCGTGGAGACGGCCCAGGTGAGACCCAAGCGGCTCTGTGCTGGGCGCGGGGTGGTGGGCGGCAGCCCTCGCGAGGGCTGTGCTCTAGGCCGCCCTCGGCCCTGCGTCCTGCATCCCAGGTGTGTCTGGGTATGTCTCAGCCCCTTTTGTGCCTGTGTGTGCATGAAGGCAGCTTTGGGCATCTGCGTGTGTGTGTGTGTGTGTGTGTGCGTGCGCACACATGTGTCTCTGTGCCCATGAGCACGCGGGCAGCTGCATGTCTGAGTCCCAGGGGGTGCACACGTGTCCTGCTCGGTGACGCCAGCCACACATTCTGTGTGGGAGTCTGCAAGCCCTGCGTGTGCACGTGTGCTCCGTGTGTGTCCTTGTCGCGCCGCGTGCCTGCACGTCTCCATGTTTCCCCGCGTGCGCACATGGGCTCGTGTCCCTGTGTGCGCGCCTCTGTGACTGCCGGAGGCCTCGGCCGGGTGGGTGTCAGGAGCTGTGGTCACGTGTCCCCATGCCCTCCCAGGTACCGAGGGTGGCAGCATGGAGCCCCTCTTCCCCGCCCCTCTCTGGGAGGTCCTCTACAGCAGCCACCTGCAGGACAACCTGTCCCTCGTGAGCCCCAATCACAGCTTGCCGCCCCCCCACCTGCTGATCAATGCCAGCCACGGCGACTTCCTGTCCCTCGGGCTCAAGGTCACCATCGTGGGGCTCTATCTGGCCGTGTGCATCGGGGGCTGCTGGGGAACTGCCTTGTCATGTATGTCATCCTCAGGTAAGATGCGCCTCCTCTCGGTCCCTGATTGGCGAGTCCCATAGTGCCACAGAGGGAAGGCTGAGGTGGGGGTTGTTCAGGGGGCCTGGCAGGTGGGACTTTCTTGGCCACCCTGTCATAGAGCAGGGTCGGTCCTGAGGCACTTGACTAGGGGAAGAGGCGGGAGGGGACCAGCCCCACTCTGCCCCAGTCCAGGTGTGGAAGGGGCCCAACTCTGTCCCTCAGTCCTGACACAGATGTGCTCTGGTCTGAGCCACTGGCCAGGCCCCCAGCCGAGCTGCTGTGGGGACCTCACAAATTCAGCCGTCACCCTGAGAGACCGCTTTTGTCAGCCCACCCCAGGGCCCGGGCCAGGCAGGGGGTGCAGACCCCTTCTTTTGGCTCTAGGGCCCCTGTTTACTGCCAGCATCTGGTCTGGCTCCAGCCCCTTCTGGTGCTTAGGGTGAGAACGCTGAGGGGCCAGGCGGGGTGGCCAGGCTGCTGGGTTGGGGGGACATCAGAGGGACAGTGTGAGGGAGCGTGGAGGGAGGCCGTGAGGACAAAGGGCAGGGGTGAGAGCGGAGACAGCATGAGGAAGAGTACGGGGAACCGGGGTGGGGGGGATAGTGCAGGGACTGTGGAGGGGAGTGTGGGACACTGGGGGACAGTGAGGGGGCAGCATGGGGAGACAGCGGGGAGACAGGGCAGGGGCGCACACAGGAGCATGTGTGTGCGTGCCCACACATATGCGTGTGCCCACACGTGTGCAAGTGTATGTCTGAGCGTGAGTACACACGTGTACTGTGCGTTTGTATGTTGGTGTGTGTGGCGTGCGTACTCAGACGAGGCACTTGGAGGGGCAGCTGCCTCTTCCCCCAGGCCGAACCTGGTTCCAAGCCTGTTTCTTTCTAAAAGACTTAACTTTTAGAGCATTTTTAGGTTTACAGGAACATTGAGAGGAAGGTGCAGAGCTTCCCACGTGCCCCCACCGGCCCCCGCACGCCGCGGTCTCCCCGCCAGCTCCGCCCCCCCACCGCCAGCGCAGCTCACACCTGACGAGCTGCTTGTGGCACTTCATCGTCATCGTCAGCACCACCACCCAGAGTCTGTAGTTCACGTCGGGGGCCCTCTTGCTCTTGTCTATTCTGTGGGCTTGGACAAATGTGTGAGGACGCACACTCATCATTGTACCGTCACACAGCATGTTCTCACTGCCCTAAAAGGTCCCCTGTGCTCCACCTGCTCATCCCTCCCTTCCCAACCCCGGGCTCCACCGATCTCATCACCGCCATAGTTTCATCTTTTCCTGAATGTAGCCGGGATCACACCGCGTGTGGCCTTTTCAGATCGGCTTCTCTCCCCTAGTGACGCGCTCACGGTCCCTCCGTGTCTCTTGGTGACGCGACAGCTCCTTGCTCCTCAGCGCGGGGCAACATCCCGCCGTCCGGACAGCACAGAGCATTTATCCGCCTGCCGAAGGGCGTCTCGGGGCTTCCAGGTGCTGGCGCCGCTGCGTGAGCTGCTGCAGGCGCCGCGGGCAGGTCTGCGTGTGGACGTGGGTGTCACCTCCTCAGGCCGACGCCAAGGAGCGCGACTGTCAGCTGGCGCGGGAGGGCTGCGTCCGGTTCCGTAGGACCCGCCCGGCCGCCCCGTGTGCGTCCCCCGGCAGGGGCGCGGCGTCTGTGGCCCCGCGTCCTCCCGCGTGTGCTGGCGTCAGTGCCCTGGGTCTGGCCGCTCTGACGGGAGGGCGCTGGCGTCCCCCGTTCTGAGTCGCCTTTCCCTGGTGACACCGGGCGCGCAGCGTCCTCGCGTCCGCGTATCCGCCATCCGCGTGGTCGTCTGCGGCGAGCTGTGCTCAGGTCTTTGACCATTTTTCAAGCGGTTGGTTGTTTTCTTCTTGCTGAATATGACGCGTTCTCTGTGTCTTCTGGATGACAGCCCTGATTCACATGCGTCTTGGCAATTTTTTTCTCATATCTGCGGCTGATCTTCTACTTTTCTTGATCATCTCTGCTTTTTACCAGCTCTCTGGCCTTGTGGAGGCCACTTGGAGCCTCTGAGCCAGAGTGTCCTCCTGCACAGAGTGGTGATCAAAACAGCATTTTTGGAATCTTAAATGAGATAAAACCCGTGTGAAGGGCATGGGACGGGTATCTGCCATCATGGTCATGGCTGTTGTTATTTGGTGACAATAAGGCCTCCGTGCTTATTCTTAACCTCTCTTTAAGAGGCAGAACTAAACCTCAGGTTCCCTCATGGCATCTTAATTGACATGGAACATTGTCGTCTCTGGTGTTGCTGCTGCCACCACCATTACCATGATTATCACTGCCATAACCAGCATGGCCACTGTCACCTCCACCTCCACCATCCTCACTGCTGCCCACACCCCCCCAGCCCTGCCCCGGGTGCCTGGACCCTGTCAGACCCCATTAGTGGTGCTCCCATCATGGTCGCCGTTCCCGTCTTGGTTGCTGGACAGACAGCCTGTGGCCTGGGAGGCCTTGGACATGCTGCCACAGACTCTGTGACCCTCGGAGGCCTCTGGCCCTTGCAGTCCTTGCAGAGTCTCAGGGGAGACTTGAAAGGAAGGAGGACAGGTCCTTTCTCTTACCCTTCCCTGGGCTCCTCTGCCTCCCTCACACCCAACTTTCCAAAGCCAGGCCAGTCTTTGCAACCCTTTGTGTGTGCCAGGGGTACTTGGTGAACTTGTTAAAACGCTGGCCTGCAGGCTCCCTGCCGTCGGGCGGGCCTGGAGTCTGCGCTCCGAACCCTTGCCTTTGTGGCGTGGTCCAGCCAGGGTGGCTGAACGAAGCCTTTCTTCTCCCTAACTCCTCTGCAGACATACCAAGATGAAGACAGCTACCAATATTTACATCTTTAACTTGGCCCTGGCAGACACCTTGGTGCTGCTGACACTGCCCTTCCAGGGCACAGATGTCCTCCTGGGCTTCTGGCCATTTGGGAATGCCCTGTGCAAGACAGTCATCGCCATCGACTATTACAACATGTTCACCAGCACCTTCACCCTGACTGCAATGAGCGTGGATCGCTACGTAGCCATTTGCCACCCTATCCGTGCCCTTGATGTCCGGACGTCCAGCAAGGCCCAGGCTGTCAACGTGGCCATCTGGGCCATGGCCTCTGTGGTGGGCGTTCCTGTTGCCATCATGGGCTCCGCCCAGGTCGAGGACGAAGGTCAGTTGGGCGGCCACTCCCCAATGCCCTGCTGCTCTGCCCCGGGCAGCGGCCCCACCCTCTCCCTGCCCCGCCCCCGCGCCTTCCTGTAGAGCTGGCCCTGACTCCTCCCCACTTCAGGCCCTACACCTGCCTCTGCCTCACCCCCCTGCCCCGCCCCGCCCTGCCCCCTCGGCGGCCTGCCCTGACCCCGCCTCTCTTCCCCACAGAGATCGAGTGTCTAGTGGAGGTCCCCGCCCCGCAGGACTACTGGGGGCCCCTGTTTGCCGTGTGCATCTTCCTCTTCTCCTTCGTCATCCCCGTGCTCATCATCTCCGCCTGCTACAGCCTCATGATCCGCCGGCTGCGCGGCGTCCGCCTGCTCTCGGGCTCCCGCGAGAAGGACCGGAACCTGCGGCGCATCACGCGGCTGGTGCTGGTGGTGGTGGCCGTGTTCGTGGGCTGCTGGACGCCCGTCCAGGTCTTCGTGCTGGTGCAGGGGCTGGGCGTGCAGCCAGGCAGCGAGACGGCCGTGGCGGTCCTGCGCTTCTGCACAGCCCTCGGCTACGTCAACAGCTGCCTCAACCCCATCCTCTACGCCTTCCTGGACGAGAACTTCAAGGCCTGCTTCCGCAGGTTCTGCTGCGCGCCCGCCCTGCGCCGCGAGGCGCCGGCGTCCGACCGCGTGCGCAGCATCGCCAGGGACGTGGCGCTCGCCCGCAAGACCTCCGAGACCGTGCCACGGCCCGCATGACTAGGCGTGGACCTGCCCATGGGGCCTGTCAGCCCGCAGAGCCCGTCAACGCCCAACACGGAGCTCACCCAGGTCACCGCGCTCTAGGCTGACAGCGGCCCGAACTGGGGGCGTCTCCAGCTGCAGAGGGCTTCCCTGTGGCCCAAATGCCGGTGACATGGGACAAGTCAGAGCATTAGGGTTGCCTGTGGCCCTGGTCACACGGAGCCTGACCTCCTGCTCTGTGGGATGAGTGTGCCTGGCCAGAGCCCACACCAGCAAGGCCTCGCCTCATGGGGCTCTGCCAGCCTCTCCCCTGCTTCACCTTGCATGCTGGGGGCGGGCCGCCCCTGCGCTGTCTGCATGGCACTCTGCTGTGTCTCCTGGGGCACCTGGCTGAGCTGGGCGCTGCCTGAAGAGCCCGCCAGGTGTCTAGGCCAAGCGACGCGCCCCGAGCTTGGAGCTGCCATGGGGCCTTGCCTGAGCCATGTGCTGCTGCCGCTTCGCCACCCGCTGCTGCCCCCTTTGGGGACCCCTCAGCAGGCCTTTGTCCTTCGGAGGCGAGTGAACCACCCTGCTGCAGGCATGGACGTCCAGGCGTGTGCAGACTGCTCTGTCGTCCTCAAGCTGCCGCCTGGTCTTGGCTGCTCCGTGCTGGGGTCCCCGCTGCGGGGTCCTGGCCCCTCCCCAGCTCTCCCTCCCAGTCTTTACTATTCTTAAAGTTGGAGGTTTGCCGCTGTGCCGCTGGCAGGACCTGGGTCCTGGCGGCCTCGGAAGGGTGGCGTCAGGATGGGTTTTGCGCTCCATCCCTGTGCCTGGCCCACTGCTTCATCGACAAGTCTCCAGTGTCTGTTGGGGAGACTCGAGCACCGGCACCAGGACTTGTCTTAAACGGTGCCAAGCCAGAGGACGATTTCACCTTCGGACCGAGGTGAGGGGTGAGCCGCGAGGAGCGCCTGGGCTGTGGGGACAGTGGTGGGGGGTGTCTCCTCACCGTGCTCACTGGAGAAGCGCCGTGCCCAGGCTGCAGATGGACGCTGCGGGTTGGTGACTTTGCAGACATTCTTCCTGCCCCGCCGAGAAGACTCTCCAGCTGTGGGCTGCGCCGTGCCGGCCAGGCGACCTTGGCACCCGCGAAGCGCAGGAAGCGCTGACTCTGGGCTGGCTCCTGCTCCGGGGAGCCCGGCCCTGTGGGCTGTGCCCGGGACCTGCAGCTCCGTGACCGGCGCTTTCTTGCCGAGGCTGGAGGGCTTGTGACGCGCCTGTACCGTCACGCACCCGCCCCGCGGCCTGTCTCTCAGAGCCAGGAGCAAGGCCCGTTGCCCAGGTGTTTCTGACACCTGTGGGTGGGGTTGTTGGGGTCACGTCTCTGCCGTTAGCACGTGTGGTCCTTCCGCCTGCTCTGGGCCCCTCGCCTGGCTGTGTCCTGCCATGGGTGGAGGGAACCCCTGGAGGCTCCAGCTTGGTAGGGGGTACGGCTGGTTCATGGCGTGTTGGGGGCTGTTACCTTTTCTTCAACACAGTTTCTCCCTAAACAACCAACCACTATACCTGTTCCTGTGTGGACCCGGTGTGGGGGGTGCCCCTTCCTCGTGGGTCCTGGCTTTTCTTCACCTCAGTCTTAACAGATTCCCGCCCCCCCCCCCCCAGCCGGCCCAGCAGAGCAAGGGGATTTTTGAGGACTGGTGAACAGAGCAGCCTCTCTGGGGCCTTGAGAGGTGGCAGGCAGCCTTCTGGCCTCTGTGGCCCAGCCCCACCCAGGTTGGTGCAGGTGACCCTGTCAGAGAGAAGGGCTTCTGAGGGGGTGGGGCAGGCGACCTTGGGCCAAAATGCTTGGCCTCAGGCAGATGGGCCAAGGTGTGGTTTTAGACAAGTGTTGATGATGGGCACCTTGCTGTTAAAAACTTAGCGTCAAGGGCAAGTCTGGGAGGGGTGCGCCCAGCGGCAGTCAGCGGCAGAGCGCCCAGGGGTCGGTGCACGCAGGCGGAGGGTGGCTGGCTCCTGGGGGTGGCGACCGCACAGACTGCGTCCACGCGGGTGGGCCAGCGTGGTGAGGGGCTGGAGAGCTGCTCAGGGGACCTTGGAAGTGGCCCACTGACGCCCAGCTGTCCCGGGCTCTGCCCACCCCTGGCCTAACCTCACGTTCTGACCCTCAGGCCCGCCCCTCCCCCTCCCGGACCCTGGCCTGGCTGCTGCCCACACCAGCCGCACCAACCCCTGGCCTTGGTGAAGTCTGTCGGCTTCTCTGAGCCTCGGCTTTGTCACATATGCAAAAGGGACCTGTGAACCTTGCTTGCAAGTTTGTAGGGAAGCCTGTGAGGTGGGGCGGGGCCTACGCCTGCTTCCGCTTGGGGAAGCTATGGGCTCAGCTGCTGCTTTGGGCTTTGCTCACCTGGGGTCCTGGCCCCCCAGGAGGCCCTGGTGTGGGGCTGGGGTCTGGGTGGTGGCATTTGGGGACTGGAAGGAGAAGGCCAGGTTCTGCCTGGGACCAGGAGTCCAGAGTGTTGGGGACAGTACCTCCCTAGTGGAGGGGGTGGGTGGCCCGTTTTCCTGGGAGACGGAGCTCCGTGGGGCAGAATCTGGGTGCGGTTTGCCTCTCCCCTGCAGCAGGCAGACCATGGCCTGAGGGATGGGCAGGGGTCTGCACCACTAGGCTTGGTGGCACTGATCTGCCCTGGCCCCGGTCACTCCTGTTGCTGAGCTGTGGATGGGGGTAGGAGCCACCCAAAGGAATACAGGGTCCAGGGTCTTGTGACGAGACTCGGTTGGCACCAGCTCTGCTGGAGCCAGAGGGCAAATTGTGTGGAGTGGGAGACTGGTCTGGTCCGAGGGCTGCGGGGGCCTCTGGCGCCCCCCACCTGCTTCCCCATTCCCTGTCCCCGCCTGTCCCCACCTGTTCCCCCCTCCCGGCGCTACCTCCTCCCCTATACTCCCCCTCCCCAGCGCTCCCCCTTCCCTGCCCGACCCCCACATGGCCCCCCTTCCCGGCGCTCCCTTGTCCCCACGCTCTAGCCCTGTGTCCCCTCTGTGCTCACCGGCTCCTTTGCCCCTCACATCTCCTGTCTTAGCCCTGGTGCCCTGTCTCTGCTCCTCTGCTCAAGGGGCTCCTAGGGCACAGGATGAACTCGAGGTGTGGTTGCTGTTGCTTCAGAGGTGTGAGAGGTGTGACCGCTTGAGCAGACGGGGAGGTGTGGGTGGCAGTGGCGTTTTAGAAGTGTCCAGAGCCGCTGAGTGGGGGCTCACTCCCGCGAACAGCATGTGCCCCCAGCTCGCCTTCAGAGGGGCTGCGGCTGCCTCCTGGCTCACTCCGAGGGCCGGCCCTGGGGACAGGCCTGGGTCGTGAGCAGCCCAGGGAGCCCGTGGTGGGTGTGCAGGAGGAGCCGAGGCCTCCGGCAGGGACGCCACAGCCCACACGACGGCGATGACCGTGGCAGTGGAGGGAGCCGCACCGGCTGCGGCTGCCCGAGCACTCCGGGTGCGTGTGCGCCGTGCTGCAGGCTCGCGAGGGCAGCATGTCGCGTCTAAAGGACGATGCACAAACCTTCATTGAAAGACCGGAGTGCCGACCGTCACCAGAGCCGTCAGCGCGATGTCTTATGTCTCCGGGGTGGGTAAAGTGAGGCCACCTGCGATTCTGGGAGAACTTCTTCACAGCCATGTCACCAACACAGTGTCATCAGGGAAGGTGACAGGATGCAGGTGGCGTTTGGGTTGCTCAGGCAGAGAGAGGAGTGGACGTGGGCCGAGCCCTTTGGGGCCAGATAGGCGAGGACCTGTGTGACTAGAGAGGCCAGTGTGTAGTGGGCAGGCCAGTCAGCCATGTACCCTGGACCAACTGCTCAGAGCTCTGTGTCATGAGGCTGAATGCACCTGGGATGCCAGGAGCCAAGAAGCTTGGGGAGGTGCCAGCGATGCGCCAAATGGCAAGGCTGGAGTCGGGAGGGCAGGGACGACCTCAGGGAGGTGGTCACAGAGCGGCTCTGGCCCCCTCACCTGCACGGGCCCATGGCTGGTGCTGGAGGAGGGAGCCGCTAGGATCGGATGGAGGTACCGTCAGCCAGGGACCCCAGCCATGGCCCTGCCATGCCCTGGACCCTGCCTGCCCCTTTCGCTCACACTCACTGTGCCATCCGTGTGGCAGACACTGGTGCTGGCCCACTGTGTGCCAGGCCCCAGGTTCAGTGCTGGGGGCCAGATGGGGCCGGGACCTGGTGGGCTTGGGGTGTCGTCTCTGTTCGGGGCTCATGGGAGAGGTGCTCTTGCTTACCATGTGGAGAGGGGCTGAAGCTGGGACCCCCAGGTGGGCTCTGCACCCAAAGGCCCGGTGGGGTTCTGTCTGAGGACCAAGGGACACAGGCCAGGCAAGGGGGTGACGACTTGAGTCTAGGAAGCCACTTGTCCCTCCTCTTTCCTCATGTGTCCTGCGAGTCACACACGTCCCTTTCCTGCTGGACCCTCTCCAGAGCCCTGGGCTGGGGTCTGGGGCCATCCTGTCCCATGGTGGCGTGCTTGGCCCAGGCGCCAGGAAGGGCGGAAGGGGCTGGTGGCAGGTGGACGGAGCTTCCGGCGGGAGGGGAGGCCTGGAGAGAGCCGGCCTTCTGAGTCCTGGGGCTGTCGCTGCCCAGGAGGTGCACATGTGCTGTCTGCGCCTGGGCTGGGTGTGCATGGGAGCCCCGGGGAGACGCGGAGCTGGGGCTGTGACACAGGTGAGACATGCGACCTGCTCAGGGCGCAGACTTCCTGCCTGGGGGGGCCTTGGCCCCCTTCCAGTTCCAAAGCATGGCTCTGCAGCAGGGCAGGGGTGTGGGGCGGGGTGGGCCTTGTCCCGACCTGCTGGGCCTCACTGTCTGTGGGGAGAGCCACTGCTTCTGGTGCCCGGGGAGGAGAGGCCGGGGAGGGCAGGTCTAGAGCCAGCACTGCCCTGGCCTTGGGACCTGGGAGAAGCGCCCAGCCTTTCGGATCCTCTGGGCCCCCTTTTGTCAAACGGGGAGTGAGGAGAAAACGCAGCTGAGGGTCCTGTTCTGTTGGGTGCCTGCACGCGTCGGGCGCAGCGCTGGGAGGGGCCACGCCCACGCCCCTGCCTGTGCCCTGTGCTCCTGTGGCAGTGAGCTGCTGGCCGCAGGGGGGAGGGCTTCCTAGAGGAGGTGTGTGGGGATCATCAGCCTGTGCAGGAATGTGGGAGACCAGGTGACCCACCGCTGGCCCAAGGTGTGGGATCCTGTTGTAGAGGTTAAAGCGCCTTGAAGCCCTGCTCTTCCAGGGGGCCCTCCTGGGTTAGCCATTTCCCCAGGGCCGGGGTCAGCAGCAGAGCACCCACGTCCCCAGGCTGGGCCGTTCTGCACAGCGCAGCCCAGCCCTGACCCCCAGTGGCCAGCTCTGAGCACTGCTGCAGAGGGTGCCTGGCTGTCCCCTGGCCGCTGTGGCAGCAGCCCAGACCCCTGTGCTTCGTCCTAGAGGCCACACCCAGAGGAGGCCCCCGTGGCGGAGCCTGGCTCTGGACAGGGCTGCACATGTTTCATTCAACACATTGTGCACCTGAGGATTCAGGGACAAGTGGGTTCCCCACCCACCCTGCCAGGGACTCTATGCTGGAGTTGATGCTCGTGCTAGAGGCTTGTCTGTGATGGGCCTGCCTCGTGGGGGTCGGGGCAGGCCTTCCAGGGAGGGGGCCCTGAGCTGTGCTTCTAAGGGAATGGGGGTGCAGGGGCCGGAAGGAGTGAGCATGAAAGGGAATAAGTGGGTGGGTGACAGAGTTGTAAGTGTTTCAGGTGGCTGGAGTTAGAGGAGGGGGGAGGCTGAGGGCAGGTAGGGCCACCTTGCGAAGGGACTGTAATGGGACTCTATCAGTGGGCAGAGGGGCCTCAGGGGGCTTTAGGCAGAGGAGTGATATGGCTGCGTTTGGGTTTCAAAACAATTATTCTGGCTGCTGGATGGGAGGTGGACAGAAGCGTCGAGGCTGGCAGTGGGTGGCCGGCTGACACCCCAGCCTGGTCCCTGGCAGGGCGCGCGGTTATGAGAGCCACACCCCTGAGGCAGAGGACGGTCCTGGGCTAGAGCCTCAGCTGCCAGCTGGGTGGGGCAGAGGAGGCGCAGAGGGGTCTGTGGGGAGGAGCTGATAGGCCTCAAGGGCCTCAGACTAACCTGGGCCCCTGGGAAGCCTCGGCTGGCCCTGCCTGGCTGGGCAGGGGCAGAGCAGAGGGATGAGGGCCACCTTGGTGGCCAAACTTGACCTCTCAAGGTGGCAGAGGAGAGCACCTGGCAGCCTTTCAAGGGCAGGGAGGTGTCCGGGCAGTGGGCAGTGGCTTGAAGCCAAGAGGGACAGCGGATGAGGCCTGAGAGGGAAATGGCAGCTGGGAGGGCCCCAGGACATGGTGTGTGGAGGTGCTTCGGGGACCCGCCCTCGGCGTCGCTGGTGCGGTGCTGTCAGCCCTGGAGCGGGAGGCACTCCTGCGGTGAGCCGCGTGTGTGCGTGTCCTGTCCGCTCACCCTTCCGGGTTCTCTGTCTCTTGCTGTTCTGAACCATTTTGGAGGCAGCCAGCGCTGGCCCGTGGAAGGCAGCTGTGGCCGGCCCTTTCTCACTGGCTGGTGCCGCCCCTGCCGATGGACCCCCTATTGCCTGTGCTGTGGTCTGCGGTCTCCTCTGTACGAGGTTATAATGCTTTACTACTTTCTTCATTAATGAGTGTTGTAGGTTGGATTGTGTCTCCCAAGAGACATGTTGAAATCCTGACCCCTAGGATCTGCGCGTGTGACCTTACTGGAAGGCAGGTCTCTGCACACACACGCAGTTAGGGTCGAGTTCTTGTAGGTGAAGGGGTTTGGACGCGGATGCAGAAGACGTAGGGAGAATGCCTGGTAGTGCTGGAGTCGGTGACCAGGGTGACCTGTCCACAGGCCAAGGACACCTGGGGCCACCCGGAGCCCCTGGAGGGCGCGGCCTACCCACCCGGGTTTGGAGTTCTGCTGTCCGGCCCGTCAGAGAAAGCACTGCTGCTCTTTAAGGACGCTCGTCATCATGGCCTCAGGACACGTGTGCACTTCGCATGGGAGGGGCGTTCCAGTAGGCACGTCGTGTGTACAAGGCCTGGAGGGGGGTGCCGAGGGAGGGCATGGGTCACAGAGAGGAGTTTGGAGTTTTCCCTGAAGGCAGTGAGTGGGTGCCTTTTGAAAAAAAAATCCAAAACAAAAAACAGCTCATTCTGGATGAGTTTGTGACATTACGACCCTCATGTCAAATATGTCATTTTACTCAGAGTCTGTGTGGAGGGGTCCAGGGGCTGCGTGGAAGACTGCGGGCACCTGGGTGGTGGACGCTGTCGCTCAGTCCATAGACGGCAGAGGAAGTGGCCTCGGGCAGTCCTGGCTGCCGCTGTGCATGTGTGAACACACACTGTTTGTGGGCAGACACAAGGTGGATGCCCCTGAAGTGGGTGTGCTGCAGTGTAGACACAGGTGGGGTGGAAGTGCTGTGTGTGCACTGCAGGGGTCGCATGGGTGTGGTGCAGGTGGGTGTGCTGCAGTGTAGACCATATGGTGGACGAGGTGGCCGTCTGGTCACCCCGTGTGCACCCAGGAGGCTGGCTAGGCCAGTGCTCTGGCTACGAGGCAGTGGCCTGAGCTAGGGCTGGTGGCTGGGAGGGCTGGGCAGCCCGGGAGGGTGGGGCTGAAACTCCACCCTGGACCCAGTGGGGTACCCTGGGAGGGTCTTCATCTCCAAGTCATCCTGCTGGAACCCTCCTCACTGGGAGCCCCCCGGCTGAAGGGGGTCAGGCCAGGTTTCTCCGGGTTCCTGGCCAGCAGACACGGTGGGAAACCTGGATGCTTGTGTTGGCAGCGTTGGGGGCTGGGTTCACCCTCAGACCCCAGGCCTGCGGGGAGGCCCTGGCACGGGCTTTATCTCCTTGTTTCCGGTGGGATCCCAGTGGATACACCCCGGCCCTGGCAGGGAGGCTGAGGGACAATGGGACAGGCTGGGTGCTGGGCTCATCTAGCTCCGGATGGCGAACTGCTTACTTAGTCAACATACTGACTCGGGACAGAGGCCACCCCCCCTTCCCCCGCTCCATGTGTTGGCTCAGAGGCTCCCCCTCCCCCATGGGCAGAGGCCTGAGTGGAGTGAGCTGACCATGACTGGTCTGGAAGGCATGGAGCTGCACGGAGTGGGGTGGGGTGTGCGAGTGAGGGAGCCATGCTGCACCTGTATTCAATTCATTCAATTCATTCACTCACTCATTCATTCATTCACTAATTCATTCAGCACTTGTGTGTCGAGCCCTTGCCTACAATACCATCCTTTTTGATGTAAAATTCAACAAAATCCAACATTTGGCCATAAGTCGGTGTAGCAAAGTCCAAAACAATGATTTCCCCCATGTGACTGTTTGGACCCTTAAGAAAAAACCCAGTTCTCAAAGCCGCTGTTTTTGCTGCCCCCGATAGTTGCTCTGACTGTGGGCGGGGCCTGGACGGGCGGCCGGGGAGCAGGAGGGGCTTGGGCCGCGCCCCGCAGGGGGCGTGACTGTCCCGCGCCCGCCCGCCGCCCTGCTCGCGTTTGGGTCGGGGCCCGCGGTCTGCTGCCCAGTCACAGGAGGAGGGGGCCCGGGGCGCTGGTGGGCAGCTCCTTTGGGGGCACCTGGTGGGACGGGTCCAGGACCACAGAAGGCCTCGCCCGCAAGGCCTTGGGGCAGAGACTGGTCCTGCTGGTGACCGTTGAATTTAGGGAACCCGTGCGGGTCCCCCGGCAGGCGCATAGCGAGGGGCGGGGCCAAGGGCCGCGCAGAAAGCCCCGTGTGGGGTGGGTTGCGGGGCCGACCCTGGGGCCCAAAACCCTGGTCAGCCCCCTTGAAGGTTCCTCAGTTTTAAAAGCAGGACAGTCTGGCAGACGTGAGCTGGCCGCCCCGCCGTGTCTTTGATCCTGGCGTGGTCCAGCGGATCACAGCTGCCCCTGTGTCTGAGGGCCAGAGGCCCCACAGGAGAGCAGGAAAGAAGCTAGGTCGAAGTTCAAGCTGCTTCCCCTGCCCCAAACCAAGGGAGCCGTGGACACCGAGGGCAGCCACAGCTCACAGACAAGGCGTTTCTCCCTGTCCTGCAGGGATTTGGGCCACCTGGACCCCCTGTGCTCCTGGTCAAATCCTGACCACCCGGGTCTCGCGGGTCCTTTGATTTCCTTTGTGTCAGTGGCCCCAGCGTCTGGATGGTGGGGTCACCAGTACCTTGCTTATGGGAGTGAGCCTCATTTCTCTCTGTGCGTGCAAGGTTGGACTGCTCTGTATTTTCACGGCAAATTTGTTTTCCCAGCCATTGTTGAAATTCTGGGAGCAGAGAAAATGCATTCGCTCCATCACCTTTCCGGATGTGACAAGTCTTATAAAATCTATTAAAGCCTTTAATGAAATGCCTGCTCCGAGCTGCTCCGTGAATGAATGTAGAATCTGAATTTAAATTAAAGTGTCGTTTCAGTAGTCTGGAGGGTTTGCCGGGGAGGAAATTAAAGGGACAGCTCACCTTTTTGTCATCGTTCTCAGGCTTGGTGGGTGTGGAGCTTCGTGGCCCTTCTCCCAGCCCTGTGCTGGGCAAGGCATGGGCTGGCGTGGAGGCAGCAGGTGTCCACAGCTTGGGCCCCAGAGAGGATGCCATGCAGAGGGAGGGCAGGTGGGCACCAGGGAAGGAATGAGCAGGTGTGGTCCCGCTGTCACAGAGCCCACGGTGGGGATAGTCATGCCCCATGTGGGTGTCATGGCCCAGAAGGTCTGAGTGTGGGAAGGGCGGTGTGAGGTGGAAACGAGTGAGCTAGGATGGCGGGGGACAGGCATCCCGGACAAAGGGAAGGTGCCAAGCAGTGAGGGCCGCAGTGCGGGTGAGGCACCCCCCCACCCCGCCAGGCCTTCTCTACCCCCAGCTAAGTCCTGCCCTGTGGGCGCCAACCCTCTGGTTTTCACTGAGAGGTAAAGCAAGGCCTTGCTCAGCCTCCGCTCTTCAGGGCGGGCATTCTGGAGAGTCCGCTGGACCCCCGTGCCCACCAGGACCCGCCTACAGGCGAGACAGACACACTTCCGACACCAGAAAGCTGCTTTCTTTTCTGTTTTCTAGGTGGCAATATCACCCCACTTCTATGATGAAAAGATGTTCTAAAAACCACTTGAAATGTGTTTAAAGTCGTAGCAGCAAAGTGCAAGACACACCTGGTTCGCAGAGGGAGGGCCGGGGCCGGTGGAGGGCAGGGGGACGCGCATGCGGGAGCCAGGCAGGTTTGGAGGTTAAGGTACCAAGGTCAGAGCCTGAGGAATGAGAGGAGTCCCCGCTGCATGTGGACGTTTGTCATGCACAGAACCAGCGAGCGTCCCTCCCCCACACGGGGGAGGTGCTTGCAAACCAACAAGGACATCACAGTGGGCAGGAAGGGGGCCATGTCAGTGCAGCAGAGACAAGCTTTCCAGAGACGTGGGGCGGAGGGTGGTTTTTGAGGAGCCTTGCGTGCTGCCTCCATCTCTTCCCAGACATAGAGGTGGGCCTACAGGTGCCTGGCTCCCTGCAAGAGGCAGGAGACCCAAAACCTGCAACCAGGGGGTGGGATCCTCAACAGCTTGAGTGTCCTCAGAGTGTCACGTGTCTGTGTGACACAGAGAACATTCTGGGCCCAGAGGCCCTCAGGGAGCAAGACCCATGAGAAGTCTCCCTGCCCACAACTGTCCTGAGGCTCCCGGTCGTTGAGTGTGGGGTGCCCTCTCCTCCCCATGCGGCTGTCTCCACAGCCCAAAATCCTATGAAAAGACACCTGACCTCAGAGTCACCCAAAAAACACAAGAGGTTGGCAAACTGAAAGTCGGAGACCACAAGTGTGGGCGAGTGGATGTGTGCTGGTGAAGTCCGTGTGTGGCAAGAGGGGCGCCCGCCATGCACCCTGGAGTGCCTCCGCGGGGGCACCTGAGGTCTTCCGTGCTCCTGGGGGCCTCAGCGCTGGGGTGGGGGCTGGAGCTGCTGCAGGGTCCCTGGAACCTCCCCCCGCCACATGCTTGCCAGCCCCTTCCCTTGGGGTCCGGCGGGGGTGGGCGGATCTGGCCCAGGCCTGGTTTCTGGGTCTTGGGTTGAGTGGGGGAACAGATCTGTCCTAAGTGCAGAGAGGCGCTGGCCGGCTGCCGTTCAGACCCCGGACGCTCAGCCAGCTGCTGTGTGGGGTGGATTCCGTCTGTGGAAAGGCCTTTGTTGTAAGGGTGGCCACGGCTGGCTCCCACCCTCGGGCTGGACACTCCGGGATCTGAGTCTGGCCCTTCCCCTGGCCTACCAGCCTCAAGTGTAGATCCAGGCTCAGGCCTGGGGTAAGACAAAGCCGCCCTGCTGAGATCCAGCAGCTGAGGCTAGGGCTGGGGGCTGGGCTGCCCGCTCCTTCGCCCCCACCCACACTCTGCCTCCAATCAGTTCAATTAGTACAACTTTAAAGCAATTAGGGAGAATTAGCAGCCAGGCTGCTGCAGGCTGAATGCGCTCACCCCCACCTGCCCCTAGGCCCCAGCCTCACAGCAGCTGCTTGTCCTGCAGACCGGCCTAGGCCTTGCCTGCTCCGCCAGCTCCACCGATCAAGAAGGTGAATGGCTGAGGAAGGGAGGGGGGCGCCCAGGGGAGAGACCCAGAGACACCAACCTGGGCTGGCTTGTGCAGGTGGCAGAGTGACAAAGCTGGTTAGAGGCTCAGCCCCTGAGGTAAGGTGCTGGGTGCAAATGCAGAGCCTGACCCCACTGTGGGCCTCCTCCGTGCCCACTCAGACCCCCAGGCCTCTGCTTGGAGGAGGAAATTCCTACCCTCAGGGTGGTGAGAGCACTGGGTGAGTTTGCGACATTCCGGCTCACCACAGCTGCTGCTACTTCTGTGGGAAGGGGCGATGTGTCAGCCTCTGCCCCCCAGGTCCCCAGCCTGTTTGGGGCTCTGGCCTCAGCACCTCACACACCAGGGTGAAGGGTGCCCAGCCCTGTGCCCTGCAGACGGCCTCCTGAGCCGCCCTGAGGAGGTGAGCCCGCGCTGTGGGCCTTGTAGGGGGCGCAGATGTTGGCGGGGGTGAGGGCAGGTGCAGGGTCCAACTCTGCAGACAGAACCCTTTGTGCCCAGACCCACCGTGCCTTCCGGCCCTGCCCCTCCCCACTGCCCCGGCCTCTCAAAGGAGGCCTGTTCTCCGGTCTCCTCTGGGGGACCCCCACCCGCTCAGCCTCCTTCAGACGTCTGTGGGGCGTCAGCCGTTCGTCCAGCACCCTTCCTTCCTTCACCCGCCCTCACCAATCTGAGACTGAGCCAGCGCCGTCCTGGGCGGTGGGCAAGATGCTCGCGCTGTCCATTGCCCTCTCCCTGAGGGGTTGGACGCTGGACAAACGATGACACAATCACTTTACGATTCTGTCTGCGTTAAGTCTGCGGGGAGGAGGGGCCAGGAGCCAGGAGAGCTCTGAGGACGCCCTGCCCTCACCGGAGCTTCCCAGAAAGGCTGTAGGAGAGGAGCCAGCGGAAGGAAGGGGTTGGGCAGGGCAAAGCCTGGGAGTGGGCGGGGCAAAGCTGCCAGGGGCTGCGCTGGGGTGGGGGCGCGGCTGTGGCCTGACGGGGCTCCTGCAGGCCGCTGGAGGCCTGGGCCTTTATCCCGAAGGATGGGGCCTGACGGGGCCACATGAAGCTGCTGCCAGGTGGGTGCAGGGCAGGGGCAGGGGCCGTGGTGGGATGGGCCCCACCTGCTCTCCAGCCAAGGAAGGTGCATGCCTGACTCAGCGGAGACACCCGTAGGCCCTGCCATGGCACAGGGGCAAAGCTGGGTGAGCAGCTGAGACGGTCTGGGGTGGGCTCTGGGAGTGTTTGACCCTGGATGGCAGGAAACGAGTGAGCCAGGCTGCCCCACTTGTTAATGCTCCCCCCACCCCAACCCTGTGTCCAGCCACCCCGTCCTGCTGTGCTGTCCAGTACGCAGGTGCCTGTGCTGGGCCTGAGGACATGCGCGTGTCCATGCCCTGTGTCCACACGGCCGCTGCTGAGCAGGCGAGTGCACCCCCGAGGGTCCCCTAAGGAAGGGGTGCCGACGGGTACAAGGCAGTGGGCTCCAGGCGTGGGGACCTCACGCCCCAGTGGGACTGCATTACAAACAGTGGCACCACCCACAGGGCTGCTGGGGACAGTGCTCTTGTCACTGTCAGTTCCAAACAGAGTGTGCTGGACGCTCCGCCTGGGAGGACGCCCTCTCTGTGTCTGGCTTCACACCGGAGACTTCACTTCCCGCACCCCTCTGGCCCTGTGGGTTGGTGCAGGTGGCGAGCCTCTGCTCCACTGGCAGGACGAGACCAGAGGGAGGTGGAGGCATCTCTGGGGCCAGGACCTCCCCTCGCACAGTTCCACTTCCCGATGGAGCAGTTGCCAACGTAATGGCTCTGCACTGCAGGATAGATGTGGAAAGCCATCAAAGAGGCAAGGCGGTGAAGACTTTGGATCAGCCTCTGCAGGGGGCAGATGGCTGCGGCAGCTTGTGGCTGTGGCCTGTGGGTGCACCGCAGGTCAGGCTGACAGGCGCCATGCCAGGCTGCGCTGGGCGCCCAGATGCCTGCCTCGCCGCTCAGTGGGAGAGGCACGTGCAGACGGGGACCACACCCCAGGGGAGGTGCGTGCAGAGGGCTCCACTGACCGGCTGAGGGACTCAGCCAGGCCTCCTGAGGGCTACTTGAGCCGAGATCCTCAGATGCAGCCTCTTCCCTCATTGATGGGCAGCTGGAGACTGTCTCTGCTGTGGCCAGCACGTGCAAGTGTCTGTGGGAGCAGGAGCCCCAAGAGGCCTTAGTCCGGGGCACACACAGCTGCCCTGGCCTCAGAGTCTGAGCAGGGGGGTGCAGGGCGGTGGGATGGGCCTGGGTGGACAGAGATGTAGACACTAGTGGGGGGGGGGAGGCCAGACCTCGGTCCATGTCCAGGTGCATGCCCACTGCATGGGGGCTGTGGGGGCGGGGGCGCTGGGTCCTCTTGTGAGTAAGGGGCTGGACCTGCAGCTCTGTGCTTTCTCCAGCTGGGGGCCCACATGGGGGCAGAGACCACGTGTGCACACAGGTGCGCACGTGCACTCACAGACATGCGCACACATGCGGAGATACACACACACGTGCACACATTGATGCACGTGCACACACATGCAGAGATGCACACACCAATGTGGACACACAGACTACACAACAGGCACGTACACGCACACATATACACTGTACAGAATGCCCGTGTACCCAGATGTGTACAAACATACAGACACACATGCACACATAAATGTGCCTGGACACTTGTACAAGATGTGCACACACAGATATGTAGTGTGCACACAGATGTCTGCACACATGCACACACAGATGCGCACACACACCGAGCTCTGCCAGGGCTCGGTGTGGGGTCTTGCTGGCATGGGGGCTGGGAGGGAGGACACCCGGGTCGGCACTCCTGTTTCTGACTGCAGGGACGTGGTTTTTCTCTGCCACTCGGGGAATGCACGTGTCTCCTGAGATGTGGGTGACTCTGAGCGTGGGGCTCTGCAGACCTCCAGGGCAGCTGGGGACAGGTTGTGAGGGGTCTTGGGCTCCAGCATTTCTTGTTTCTGTTTGTGGCCTCCTCACCCCTTCTCCTGGCTCCACGAGGGACACAGGAACCCAGAGGGCTCCCAGCAGGTGTGAGGCCGAGCCTCCTGAGTAGGTGAGCTGCACCTCTCTTCTCGGTCATTTATTCGGTAAGCCCGCGGTGGCCAGTGTTGCCAGTGTGGGGACCGGGTGAGCACTGTCCGAGACATGGGGTGCCAGAGAACTGGCAGGCCCCTCCCTGAGGGGTGCTGGGAGAGATGGGCCCTGCTTTCTGGAGGGTGGCATGCCATGGAAAACTGCCCTAGGTCATGGGGACTGGGGTGAGTATGTAGACCCAGGAGGGGGCATCTGGGTGGCTGGACAGGTGTCAGGAGGCCTCTGGGGGTGGGGAGGGAAGGGACCTAAGGAGCTGGCTGGCTGGGGGTGGGGGGAGTGTCAGCACAGGGGACTGCAGGGCTGGGGCCATTGTGGGGCAGGCTGGCCAGCAGGGCCTGGCGCTGGAGCCGCATGAGGGCAGGGTCTCTGAGGCCGGCCACAGGGGCGCCTGGGCAGGCGTGCATGACCTGGAAGGACTCACTGGACTGGTGTTGGAGGAGCTGCTCTGGGAGCTCCGGCGTCCAAGCATTCAACCCCTCAGTGGACAGGAGACCCCAACCCATCCAGGTACATTCCTCGTTCAGGGTGCTGAGTGCTGGGGCCAACAGAGTCCAGGTGTCCAAGGGTCTGGGCAGAACCGGCCTTGTTGGGGAGTCAGAACCCAGACCGGGCTTGGCATCCCGCCAAGCAGAGGGCATGGCAGCCCCCCCCTGGCGAGGGGTGGGTCTCAGCCAGCGGCAGCGCTGCCCCAGCCCGTTGCCCTGTGCTTGCGCTGGTGGCCGTCGAGAGCCCCCAGCCTGGCACGAGGGAGCCCGGTCCCTGGCTCTCCACTTGCCATCGCCTCCCATGGCCCCGGAGAGCCCGCTTCTGCAGGTGTCAGCGACACACGTCCCGCTGCACAGAGGGGAGTGAGGGAGTGCGTGGGCTTCGTGCTCAGCTCAGAGCCTAACCGGGGTCTGGGGTCCAGATTTAGAAGCGAGTGCCAGGATGAGCCCCAGGTGTCTGCAGGGTGGGGCGCTTGGACCCTTCTGAGCACCCTGGACGGTGGCTGAGTCTGCTGCTTCTCTGGCCCCAGGGCTGTGCGTGCTGCAGGGCCATGCGTCTGTCGGGCCCCACTCCTGCCCCCGGCCTGCACGGTGTGTCCACGAATGCCTGCCCTGCGCCCTGCGTGTGCCTTACGGGACACGGAAACCTCAGCATGCTTTTCTCGTTTCTGAGCCATTTTGGTGGCTGCAGGATGGGGAACCAGTGCCTCGGCCCCACTGCAGCCGGGCTCTGCAGGCCTCCCAGAAGCCGTTAGCCGTTCTGGGCCCACACAGCGGGCGGACTCAGTGTCCCCTGAAACTCAGAGACGACGCCCAGCCACCGTGGCGTGAGCGGGTGCTGCCGGCCCTGTGCCCATCACCATCGCTGCTGCATGGCACTCAGACTGTCCACTGTGGTGTCGCCAAGTGAGCGGCTTCGAGTTCATGCCGTGACACTGTGCCAAGGTCCAGGGCACGCCCACGCTCCAGGCGCCCTGCCCGTCAGCCCAGGGCTCTCTGGCTCAGAGCGAGGGCTTGCAGCCCCTCCCCACGGTCCTGCTTATCCCCGCTGAGTGCGGGCTTGTCACCCCTGGGTCCCTGGGGCCTGGGCCACCCCACCCTCCCTTGCACCCTGATCAAGTCTGGTCCTCTCAGCCGGCTCCCTCTGCTCCTCCCTCTGCGGGATTTGCATACAGGTGTCCCTGTTTGGTGCAGCTGAAGAGTGGGTGGGGCCAGCAGCACAGGAGCACAGGTGGTGGGACAATGGCCCCTCCAGAAAGCGGGTTCATCCTCCTGCCCCCTCTGCAGAGCTGCGGCCTCGCTCCCACACCGGTGGGGGACGTGAGCTTGGGGGCTTGGGGCCCCTGAGGAGCCTGTGTTCTGCCAGCAGCTCCCCCTGGACCCTTGTCCGAAACTGGGGTGATGGGGCTGAGGGGTGGGATCTGTGAGGGGAACTGCGCCCAGTGCCCGGTGGAGGTGGCCAGGCAGGGTCACCCTTAGGCCCGGGAGGCTTCTGGGGCTCTCTGTGAGCAGAGTGGTGCCCCACCTGGCAGGACAGGGAGGCCTGGTGGGCCCGTCAGCAGACCCTGTGCTGTGTGCCTCAAGTGTTCTTAGGAGCCCGCAGTCACGCATGAGGGGCTCAGCTGTGCAAAGGGACCCACTTCCAGACTTCAGCGTTGGACATGTGTGTGAGTGTGTACGTGTGTGCATATATGTGCATATGAGTGTGTATGTGCATGCGTATATGTGCGCTTGAGTGTGTACAAGCAGGTGTGAGTGCATGTAGGTGTGTACGTGTGTGAGTGTGTATGTGCACATGTGGTTGCATGTGTGTACGTGTGTGCTTGTGAGTGTGCAAGTGCACGGGTAAGTGCGTGTGAAAGCATATGTGTGTGAACGTGTGTAAGTGTGTATGTGCACGCGTGAGTGCACATGAGTGTATATGTGTGTATGTGTGTACGTGTGCGCCTGTATGCGTGAGTATGTGCATGTGTGGTGTGTGTGTGTGTACGTGTGAGTGTGTATGTGCACGTGTGAGTGCATATGAGTGTATGTGTGCATGTCCGTGTGAATGTGTATGTGCACATGTGAGTGCGTGTGTGCGCCCATGAGTGTGTGTATGTGCATGTGTGTATGTGCGTGTGTGTGCATGCATGTGTGAGAGCGTGCATGTGTGTGAGTGAATGTGTGTGGTGGGAGTGTCGCACAGGGCTTACATGGTCCCAGGCTGCTCTAGCCTGTGGAGATGGGACCCTTGATCTGTAGCGCTGGCTGTGGCTGGACCCAGCCCAGGGTCAGCGTGTTCTGAGCTCCACCCGGCGTCCTGGGACTGAGTCTTGGAGGGAGAGTTCCTCCGGACGTGGCCAGGCTGCTGTCCTCACTCCTCAGCCTGTGGCCAGCCGGTACCCTTGGGCTCCACCAAGCTCCACGGCAGGGCCGAGGTGCCAGCGTTCAGGCAGGGGGGCTCCCCTCCACACAAGCTGGTGTGACGTTTGTGGGCGGTGCTCTCATGGCCGATAATGAGCAGACGCCAGGAGCCTGGCCTGCCATGGCAACCGCCCGTGGCCTCGCTCTGTCCAGGCTCCAGGCGGCTTTATCTCTGAGGCCATCTGTTCTGGGAGCAGAATCCCAAAGCCATTTAAACAGACCCTGGCGCAGGGCAAGGTGCGAGTTCCTCCCACGCGTGCACACATACAGGCACGCACGCTCCCATGCTGACGAGGTGTGGCCCTTGCAGGGCACAAGGCCACAGTAGGACAGAACTGGAAGATTCCCACCCAGAGGGCACTGTTTCCAGGGGCCCTGGTGGCCATCTGTCTGTCCCTTTTCTCTGCCCACCTGTTTGTCCCTCCTGGCTGATTTCTGCCTCACCTCTGCCCTCATATCCTGCTGCTCATGTGCACTCTGGGTCTCCTCCCTCAACCTGGGTCCCCAGGCCCTCCCCCGCCTGCCTTGCCTCTTCGGTCTTGTCTCTGTCTCTCTTCCCCACGGGGTCAGCTGCTGTCCCTCTCTTCTCTGTCCTGGCAGACTGGGCCCTGGGGAAGCTTCCGGTCCCTGCTCCCTGTCCTGGACGCACCGAGGACCGTTTGCCCACTCCTCACGTCTGGATCTGTCTGCCTTCTCCCAGCCCACAAAGGCCTGGTCAGGGGCGGGGGCCATCTGACACCGCACCCAGCTTCCGGGGCCCCGCAGCTGGGGTGGCCCTCAGCTTGCACTGCGACCCCTCACTCACTGTGACCCCCTCTGTGGGTAGGCAGCACCCGACGCCAGGCTGTGCGGAGGCTGGCTGGGTGCTCGCTTCTGCGGTGCTGTGCCCCTTCCACTCCTGGCTCAGCCACACTTCTGGAAGTCCCTGGGGCCTTGGGGTGGGGAGGGGAGGCAGGTGGTGTCCTGGACCATGTTTTCTGAGAGGCCTCAGGTAGGCGGGCACAGGAGCCAAAGGGGTCAATCTGAGGGGCTTCTTGGGGGCACATGCTGGGGCTTCACTCAAGCGCCACTGGGTGCCGGTGCCAGTCTGAGCTGCTGATGGCCACGGCACCGGGGTGTCCTCCCCACGGGCAGACCCACCTCCCCATGGGCAGACCCACGGTGCTGGGGTGCCCTCCCTCCAGGCAGACCTGCTGTGCCGTGACCTCCGCCCGCCCTGCAGTGCTGTGTGCTGCTGCCTGCTGGAGTCTCTGTGGGATCACAGCAGTGGCTTCTGGTCAAGGGGGACGGAGGCACCGTGGAGGGAGGCTGCGCGGATCCGCACCCCAAAGCCTGCAGGTGGGAAGCTCTCCAGGTACTGTGGCTCCTCAGACGCAGGTGTTGTCGGCCACCTGCTGGTCTCGCCAGGTCGTGGGTTCTGACCGTGGGCCTGAGACGTGGCCTGCTGGCCCCTGACCTCATGCTGAGTGGGGGATGGAGGGGCCTTGAGGATCCCGTGCCCTGCAGCCCCTCAGGCCTTCAGGGAACCAACTGCTGCTTTGTCTCATCTGACTCTGAACTTGTCCAAGTGGCTTTGCCATGCGATGGATTGGGAGGCTGTTTGGTTTTATTAAAAGAAGACGTGTGCATAGGGTCCCCCCACTGTTTCTTTAAATAATCTTAATTCCTCCATCCGAAGAATGCATTTTCCTAAAGGTCTGGGAAACGGGGTGAGGTAGAGCGGCTAGAGCCGCTGGCTGCAGGCACCTGGTATCTGTGCCGCCAGGAGGGAGGCTTCAGGGCGTCCTGAGGTGTCCAGGGTGGGAGGCCGTCAGCCATGGCTCAGCACCAGCCCATGGCCACCCTGTCTGGGGACCCACAGGGAAGCTGTCCCTGTTGTCTTCACTTTTCAGATGAGGAAACTGAGTCTCAGCAGAGTTGGGTAGCTCGCCCAAGGTCAGTTCTTTGTAAGCACACGTCACTGCAGAAAAGGGACGGTGACAGGCCAGAGGGCACCCCCCCATCCCCCTGCTCTGCCCCTTTCTCCCTTCACCCCGGCCAACCTCCCGGCACGCTTCCCTCGTCGCCTGCTGCCCTCCAACCATACCACTCACCTTTTACTTCCAGCCGGATCTTGGCCCTGAGCCTGAGACTGGAACCCACCCTGGGGACAACTGGGGGACAGCAGATTTGTCGAGTCCCACAGAGCTGCTCCCCCCCCTCGGGAAGTGGCACTGCCCCCACCCAATGGCTCAGGCCAGACCCAGAGTCCCACTGGGCCCTCGTTTTTCCTCCACCCCATATCCAGACCCTGACTTGGGCTTGCTTCCCCTGGGACCAGCCGCCTGTCCACCTGTCCGTCTTCTGCCCAGGGGCCTTACTGCAGACATGGAGACATTCAACTGCTTGCTGTCAGTCACGGGGCTGGGAGGGGTCAAGGGGACAAACTGACCAGCTCTGTTTAGATCCTCCTCCTCCTGGCTCCAGGACAGTGATGTCCGACTCCCAGCACCTGTCCCTGTCACCCACAGCTTCGCTGCTAGGGTGGGCCCGCAGCCCCTTTTCCTGATGCCGCCCCCCGGGGCCAGCTCTGAGGTCTTCTTCTCCAGAGGACCGTCCAGGGAGCCTCGGGTCTCATCCGCCCTCTTCTGCCTCTGGGGTCCGTTCTTGGGCCATGGAACCAGGGAAGCTACGGTTCCAGCCATGGACCCTGCACCTAGGCCCCCACCTGCCAGGGACAGGCTCCTGCACACACACAGGCAAGTGCCCCAGACAGAGGATGGGATGGATTCCTCCCCAGGAGATGACACCTGAGGTCTTTCAGGGGTGAGCAGAACCAGGCTTGAAGCTGAGAGTGTCCAGCAGGGTCTGGGGATGGCCAAGCTAGTCGTCCAAAGGGCCACTGTGGGCAGCAAGGGGTTGCAGGCAGGGGCGAGGCAGGAGGACTCAGCCCAGAAAGACTTCCTACACCCCTCTCAACCCTGGTCTGGACAGACGCTGGAGTGCCCAAACCATCCGCCTCCCCCCAACCCTCAGGCTTTGGCTCCTGGTCCTCCCTTCACCCCGCCAGGGCTCCCTACCTGGGTGGTGCGGAGTCCACCGAGGCCGCAGGGGCCTCCCCCCCCCACCCACCGTGCTGGGGGCAGGCTGGGCTCCCAGACCTGGTCCCACCTTGTCCCGTCCTGACTGGCTTCCCTCCAGGCTTCTGGCCTGACTGGGGGTGAAGCAGGGAGAGAGGGAATGGGAGGAAGAGGGAGGGGGGGAGAGAGAAGGAGAGAGGAGGAGGAGGAGGGGGAGGAGGGAGGAGCAGGGGAGGGGTGGTTGAGGGAGCGGGAGGCGGAGGGAGGGGAGGGTGGCGGGCTCCACCCCCGTCAGCCCCTGGCTCTGGGCTGGGGTCCCCTCTCCCGCCACCTGCAGGCGGACTCATTGTCTCCTCCTGGGACCCATTGTGTGGAGAAGGGGCCTCATTGGCAGGGCATCGATTTGTGATTATCTGCTCCCTGTCTCTGATTGGCTGCAGGGGAAGGGGGCTCCCCAGGCCCTGGGGCACAGAAGTTTTTGCAGCAACTTTTTCCAGCAGGAAGTGACCCTGAGTCCAGGCGTCCGAGCGGAGGCGTGCCAACCCAGCCAGGATGACACCCTGCGGACCTTCCTGGGTGCGTACCCCCGGCCCCGCGCACCCCTCCCTGGTTCCTTCTGCAAGGCCAAGGGGCTGAGGGGTTGTGTTTTGTCAGCACTGAGTGCTCTGCCCTGTGCTGCAGAGGAGGTGACAGACACATGCTCCATCCCGAAGGAGGCCCGGCCCTGGGGGACCAGCCTGCTGCCTCCAGCTCACCCAGCCCTGTCGGCTGCCTGTCCCGGCTGGACTGCAAAGGTCGAAGGCTGGGAGGGCAGAGGCTCTGGGAGCGGTGGTGGAGAGGAGGCCGGCATGTCTCTGCGTCTCCGCGTCTCCGCGTGCGGCCGGGCTGCTCCCTGGGGTGGTGGGGCTCTGGCTGGGCGCTGCTGTTTGTGTTCCCATTACGTGTGCCGTTGCTGTGTGCAACGCTGACAGTGTAGGAGCGACGGTGAGTGTGCGAGCCCCATGATTGCTCCCACACGTTGTGTGCTCACACAGTGTCCAGGGCTGGTGTGTTGATGGCTCGGTGTGAAGCAGTCTCACAGTTCGGCCCATGTGTGTGAGACGGCAGAGTCAGCCCTGGGTGTTGGTGAGAGCGGCTCCCGTTTGTTTGCTCCATCTGCCAGGCCCGCCTGGGGCAGCCCCCCCCGTCCCCCCCTCCTGGCCCTCAGCTGTTCGTATACAATATTAATGCTGACCGTCTCGGCTCCACACACAACGGCCCTAATTGTCGTCTGCAGCTTTAAGGCGGGCGCCCATCTGCAGGACTCTTTCAGAAAAAAAAACAAGAAAACTCTCACCCCCCAGCTGGTCACTGGAGAAGGTGCTGCCAATTACAGATACACAAAGTTTAGCCCAAAATTACTTGAATGAGTTTTTATGACATGAATGAACTGGGGCTTGGGCCGTCCGTGTGCAGAGGTGCACACGCGACCACTCGCCCGGACTGGCCTGCCCCGCGAGGTGGCCACCGAGCCGGCTTCCCCACCAAGCCCCTCTCTGCAAGGACCTGCCATGCGCTCCGCCTGGCCAACCTCTGTCTCTGTGTGGGGTTCTAGGACCCTCCAGTCAGACACCCCACACGCCGCAGTCACGTGGGGCTTCCCCGCAGATTTTATAAAATAAAGCTTAAAGGAACGATCTCAATGCGTAGTTATGCAAAAGAACATTTTTACGATTTAAAACCCCTGTTTTTCAGCTGCGTGAGAAAGCCCTCTCACTTAGGAGCGGCTGGGAGCTGTCCGGCGGCGCCCTTCCCAGCGGCAGTCGGCAGTGCCCGGGCTCCCAGCGCGCAGTCCAGCCCGGCACGGCGCTGTCCAAAGTGCTGATCAGAGCGCCGGGCGCTGGGGCTGAACGGAGCGCAGCGCGCAGGGCTGGCGGGATGAGGCCCCCTCCCCGCCGTTTCTCCTAACTCCCCCTTTGTTCTCTGGACGAGTCAGCGAAGGAGTTTGAACCTACACTCATTAAAACCTATCTTCCGAATCAGCTCCCAGTGTGGGATCCCCCAGGGCGTTGGCCGGTTCTGGGAACTGGCCTGGGTGGGAAGGTTCTGAGCACGCTGGGAACAGTCACCCCAGAGACCCCCGTGGGTCCAGGCCCATCCACCCACCAGAGCCACACAGCTTGAGGGGGAGGCGTGAGACGCGGAGACGCTTCGGTTTGCACAAATACAGTTTCCGTTGCTGAGAAAGCAGCCACACCAGGCCTTCTGGGGTACGTCCTCCTCCCCTCCCCGTGCCCCTCTGTGCCCCCCGTACCCCCCGGTGCCCCCACGCCCCTGTGTGTTGCTTCCTAAGCTTGGCTGCTCTGTGTCGGAGTCAAACACCTCCAGAAACGCCAGCATGTGGGGAGCTGGGCTGACTCAGTGCTCCCCCCCCCCCCTCTCCCCCACCCCCCGGTCTTCAGGAGGCCCGAGCCTGCTGCCTGCCTGCTGCCTGCCACCGATAAGGGTTTGACAGGGTTTCTGAAATGCCAGCGGTCCAGGATGCAGTGTCCCAGCGCTCACGGCACGTCCAGGGAGATAGCAAGTGGCTTTTCAGGAGGCTCCCGACTGGCTGTGTCCTTCTGTGCCAGCGGACACGAGCTTGCGGGGGAATGAAAACAATGGTGGGCTGTCCTTGTGGGAGCCTCCAGCGGTCTCATTAGCATCGCCTCCCAGCTGCACCAGTGAAGGCTCGGCTCCCCTTCCCGGCGCTCAGCCCAGAGGACGGCCCATGGCGCACATCACGCTCTACTCGTCGAGAACACACGCGTGTTCGTGCGTGCATGTGTGTGCACACACGTGTTTGTGCACATGTGCACATGTGTGTTTGTGTGTGCATGTCTGGGAACTGAACGCACTTGCTTTCAGGATGAGGTTCATTGCCTCACGTGCTATGTGGACAGCAGCACCGCACATTGAAAATAATTGCGTGTGGCAGTTTTAGCTGGCTTTCCAAACGTGCTTTCTCAGAGAAGACTGAATGTTCCAGTCCTTTCTCACTCGTGATCTTGCGGGCCTGGGCCCGTTACCAGTTACTGTGTCTCTGAATAACTCACCAAGAAATGATATTTGTATCTGTTGAAATGTGTGCACTGAGCTTCCGAGCTGTGGCAGGCTGGCCTGGGACAGCTGTCCTTTGCAGGGCTCTGAAATTCAGCTTGTGCTGTGCATCACAGTGCACTTTCTAACAACCTGATCAGACCAATGGACAGGTGTGTGCCTGAGCTGTCGGTGAGAGGAGAGGATTTTCATAGTGGGTGGGAGAACCCTGGCTCCTCGGAGCTTGTACCGAGGCAGCCAGCACATCTGCCCTGTGTGCGGGAGCAATCCCAAAGTGGCAGACGAGAGCGTGTGCGGCGGGCGGCCTCGGGAGGGGTGTGCCTCCGGCGTGCGTGTCTGGCGCTCTCCTCCTGCTTTTCATTGGACAGCTCCGTGCAGGCAGCTTAAAAAAGCCTCAAAAGTCCTGAGCAGAGAACTTGAGTGCGTTCGTCCCTCTGGCTGGGACAAACAGCAGTTTGTAGGCGCAGTGTGCGTGTGCCGTGGGGAGATTGCAGGGTCTTTGCAGGAGGGTCCTACTCTTTCAAAACCCAGGACAAAGAGGGAATGTCCGCTAAAAGAAAGGCATCTCCTCCAGATCTGTCCTCTGTGTCCATGCCTCTGTTTTCTGGTCTGTGGCTATGGGTGCTATTTTATGCACTAAAAAATGCACGTGGGTCTGAGCCGCCAGCCCTGGGACATGCAGATGCGGCCTGCCGCCCTCTGAGAGATGGATCTGCAGTCCACTCTTTCTGACGGTGGGTCACACTCCTAACCACCCATAAATATTGTGAAGCACTTTCGCAGCAGCCGTGCTGGCCCAGGGCATCTGTCATTCCGGTTGTGCTATTAGGAATTACCGGACTGAACCACTGCTGGAGAAGGCAGAGGGGGTGAGCATGGCGGCGGTGACGCTCTCTGCCCTTCTGTGTGTTTTGCATAAAAAAAACCCCATCATGCTGCATATCAATTATAAACCAGGGTGGGCAAGTGCAGGCACCTTCTGCCGGCTGAGGCTCGGAGCAGGGACAGCGGCTCTGCCGGCCTGGGCACCCATCACCCCCAAGTCAGCAGACCCATCTCTCTGATGCTGCACTGTAAATTTATTTCACCTCGGAGAGTAAACAGATATATTGGAGCCCCAAGGGTTCATGGGTAGCGTATTTACAAAGGAGCCTCTCTGCCAGCCCGTGCCACCGCCGCTAATGAGAGCGGTCATTAAGTAGATGAGACGTCGCCCGTGTTGGCTTGGAGCTCGCACAGAGGGGAGAAGACGTTTAATTGAAACCCGCACACAGGCTTCCCCGCGTGTGACGCTGTCAGGAGGCAGCTGCCTCCCCCGCCCCCGGCCGCCCACACCCCCATGTAAATTTCATGATTGCTTTCCGTGATGTCATTTTGAAAGAGGACAGACAATAGCTCGGGGAAAGGTAAGTCAACGTTACGTTCTTTCTTTCGCTGACAAAGGCGGATGTCCAGTGCCCGGCTTCTCTCATCTGACGGACGGGGCTGGGGACAGGGACGGGGCTGGGAACAGGGCGCAGGCAGCTCCTGTCCCAGAGGAAGCCTCTCTCTGCGAGGTACGCTGAGGCTGCCTGCTGGGCCGAGGCTCCCTGCTCCCCCCCCACCCCCTGGTCTGCCGGCCGCCTCCGCCCCTCGCTGTCCCTCCCTGGCTGGCTCGAGGGGCCTCTCTGAGAGTCTAGTTGTGTGTCTGGCAGAGACATTGGGGGACCTTGTGTCGCGCCGAGAAACTTCAGTGCCTTTCTGGAAGAGAACGCAGATGCAGCTGCAGCTGTGGGACCTGCGCTCTGTGCCCGGGCCGGCGTGGCGCTTCCAGCCGGAGACCCCCGCACGGGGTCGCCTGACACGGGGCGGGGGTGGGGGAACAGCGTGCGAGCCTTCTGTGTGTCGCCCGTCCCCCGTCCAGGGACCACCCCGGGGCCCGCGTCTGTGGGGTGGGTGTGCGGAAGGAAACAGCGCTGCCCCTCAGCCTGCTTCTCGCGTGTGGTGTGCCGGCCACGGGAGCGGCTGTCTGCGTGTCGGCGTGACTGTTTCTGACCACTTCACACGCGCCCTCAGGGCCGGCCAGGCCGCTGGCGTGAGCTCCGAACCATGTCGGGCTGCTGCCTGTAGGTAGCGTGTTCTGTCCACTGGATTTACTTTCTTCTTTGTGACTCTGAGAAATTGCTGAGCCCATGGTGGCTCTCGAGTTGTGGGGTGCTGGGTCCTCCCCCGCCGAGTCCCTCTTTCTGAGCTGCTACAGGCTTCCATGTGTCAGCGTCCATGTCTCCTGTGGACAGCACTGGCTGCTAAAGTTGTGTTGAATTTCTGAGCCGAGCGTACGGGAGGCGGGCTGGGTGTGGGCTTGGTCCCAGGCCACCAACTGTGTCACTGTGGTGGCGATGACGGCATCGGTTGTTAGTGTCACCCTTTGGGGACAGGGGGGTGAGAAATTTTGCCCCAGTGGTTGAAAAAAACCCCAAGAAACCTGAGAAGGTCTCTGAGGCTGGTGGCTGCATGAACAAAGGCAGGCGACTAAGCCCTTGGCGGGGGCCTGAGGCTGCTCACAGGCCTGCCCTGCTCTGGCCTGGGGAGGGGTGTCCTCACCCCAGGCTCCCGTCCCATTGGTTCCCGGCTGCGGTTATCACCTCCTTCCGTGCGGCCTGTAATTACTGGTAAACAAAAGACTGGGAGAGCAGGGAGTGGAGGTGTGTGGTGCCGGCAGCAACAGGGAAGGACCCTGCCTGCCCCCGGAGCTGTCCTGTGCGGAGCAGGTGGGGCCAGGGCTCAGAGGGCAGTGTGTTTGCAAAGAGGGGGCCCCTCCAGAGCCACTGGTACGGGGCAGTGCTGGGCGTCAGGGGGCTGCGGGGCAGGGGCTGAGCTGGTGCCGGGAAGGCCTCTCTGTCCTGGGTCCTGCTGGGCTCACCCCCTGGGCTGCGGGGCCCAGACGTGGTTTGAGAGCTCGTGCGGGCAGCAGGGGCCTCTGTCTAAAGTGTGGCCAGGGGCCTGTGTGACCCTTACGTGTTGCCCGTGGGTCTGGTGGCAGCCCCAGTGCTCAGAGCCAAGGCACTGGAAGGTTCTGGTGAAGACGGCGGGGAGCCTGCTCAGGGGCAGAGCCTCTGGGTGCCGGGCGCTGGGTGTCAGAGCGGCTTCCATTGAGGACTGTGAGTGCCGGAGGCCTCGGGAGAGGCCGGCAGAGGCGCTGGCACAGGCGTGCACACTGGGCACTGCCCGCAGCTGGCCGGCAGCGGGGCTACGTCCGGCTCCAGCGGGCGGGTGTGCGGGCGCTCTCCCTGGTGCTGCCCAGAGCCTGGGCCTCTGGGCCCTACTGTCCCCTCGGGCCTGGGGCGCCCATGTGCCCACAAGGACATTGTGACTCTGAGAATGTCGGGGGGAGGGGATCTGTGCCTGCTCTGGTCAGGGGGGCTGCACGGTGCAGGCAGCCAGGGCTGGGCCCCCAGCCCCCCGCTTCTGCCCACACCTGGCCGATGGCGCACAGTGTGCACTCTGGGTGCACGGCCAGCACTGGGCAGAGGTGCAGGACGGGGCTCTGCAGACCGGCAGGCCCCTGAGCTCCCAGATGACGTGCTGGAGAGAAGTGAGCGAGGTGCGGGGCCGCTGGGAAGGCTTCAGCCAGCAGTGGCCAGAGCACCTCGGTCAGCACTGGGCTGCAGGGACGGGAGGCAGGGAACTGGCCAGCGGGCGGGGCTGCAGACAGTCACCTGATCGCGGCAGGCAGGGCACTGGGCCCAGGCACACTTGCTGTCACTCAGGCTGAGGAGATAAAGGCCACCCCGTCTGGATCCCCTTTCTGCTGGCTTCATCTGGAAAGCTGGGCAGCAGGGGTGGGGGGACCTGCCCGGGGGCCTCCGCTCTGGCTCCTGGCTCTCCCCGTGCTCCCACTATGAACTCGCTCATGAATAAACCAGGAGTTCAGTGACTACGAATGTAATTTTAACGGGAATTCTGCAGTGCAAGTTTACAGGAACGCTGTCTCTGGAGCGGGCACCACCAGGGTTCAGTGGGCCCGGGGAGCGGAGTGCCGCTTCCTGGGGGTGGGAGCCCCGTCCGGGACCCTCTCTGGGGCAGCCGCCGCCTAGTCTGGAGTGTGGGGGCTTTGGGGTGGACCATCTTTAGGTTCTCAGCATATTTTGTCTTTCATGGACATTCATCAAATGTAGCTTAAAAAACACTCAAAACAATGAGAGAGAGACGTTTGTCAGCTGACTTGAGACACTTTTGCATGGAGCTTGCTCCGGAGAGGATAGATGACACTTGCAAACAAAGTGCCTGTTTCTGGGGCAGAGGGGCAGGTCTGAGCCTTCGCTGCCTGCCCGCTGTGGCTGGACCCACCTTCATCTCGCTCTCATTTGTAAATTTGCACTTGAAAAATGCGAGGTCACTTTAATCAGAGGGAATGACAGTGACACAGGCTGTTCTTAACCCGGTGTGAGTGGAGGCCTCTGTCGGGGTCAGCAGGGGGCGTCCAGCATGGGGCAGGAGAGTGGCAGCCGGCTTTAGCGCACTAGGCAGTGGTGAGGGTCGTCTAGCCCCTGGGAGCTGGGGGCTGTGCCCAGGCACAGTGGGGTCGGCCGTGACCCCCTGGCGTCTGCGTGGCCCGTGGTGCAGGGCAGCTGCGAACCTGCGTGCGAGGTTTCAGTGTCAGGAGGTGCGGCAGGGGCACCATCTGGCCTGAGCTGCTGACAGACTCCCCCTCACACTGGGCTTCACACCTTGACCCTGTCTGAGGGCTCTGGACAAAGTCATCTATGTCCTCACCTCTCCCATTTTGTTGGGCCCCTGGGCTCCAAGGCTGGGGAGGCCCCTGGATGCGAGCAGCAACCTGGGGAGGGCTCCCAAGGGCCCCGCTGTGCCCTGGCCACAGCCTGGCTCCCCCCGCCCCCTGCCACCCTTGTGTTCCTCCTCGCTGTCTGCAGACACCCTCGGTCCGGCAGCACCCTGCCCTGCAGCCTCCTCTCTCCCAAGTAAGGTCCCTGGCCTGCTTCCCAGCCTCCGTCCTCCCCTGTGGCCAAACTTCAGTTCCGAGCCCCCCTGGGCGCCTCAGCCTTGAACTCCTGTTATCACCCTGCCTGAGCCTGGCTGTAGCCCGCTTGCCTCTGAGGAGAGCTGTGGGCCACTGGGTCCAGCCCGCCTGGCTGGGGGCACCAAGGTTTGGTCCTGGTCCGAATGCTGGTGTTGCTGCGGGTCCCTTGTGGACGTGGCCGCCGAACTGAGTGCTGAGCTGGACGTGCCAGGGAAGGTCCTTGGGGCCGGTTCCGAGGCCGGAAGGAGCTGGGGTGGGAAGAAGAGCCCCTGGGACGCCAGGCTGAGCAGGTCCAGGCCCGAGTTCTGCTCCTTCTTGACGCAGAGCCTCTGGGGGCCGGGACGCCGTCCTCCTGGAGAGTCACACTGTGTGGCTGAGACCCATGCTGCCTCCTCGGGGCGCTTTCTGAGGTCTGAGTTGGCTCTGGGCAGAGCGTGTGCTGTGGGTGGTGGCTCGAAGCGTCCACGGCAGGGCGCCAGGCAGCTGGCTCCCCAACCCCACCCGCACACCAGCAGCGTCCACAGTCTGGGGGACTACGATGCGTGGTGGACTTGCTGCCCTCCGGGACCTGATGCCACCAGGCGCAGGAGTGTCACACGAGCCCAGAGGCTCCGCGTCCTCGGCGCTGCGGCCCTCGGAGGGGCGGAGGCTGCTGTCCAGGCCGCGTCCAGCTGGCGTCATGGCCCTTCGAGCCTGCGGCCGCTGTGGCTCAGGGGCTGGCTGCCATGCTCGGGCTCCCTGCACCTCTGGCACCCAGGGACCCCAAATGGGCTCAGGGAATGCAAGGCCAGAACTGATGGGGTTTCCCTCGCCCCAGCCCGCCCCTCCTGCTGCAGCCCGCCCTGCCCAGAGCCAGGCCCTGTCCCACGGGGCAGCAGAGAGCATTGTCGCTGGGCAGAGCCGGGGGCTGACGGGTGCCCTCACCCCTCGGTCACTCGGGGCCTGTGGCTGGGCCACGGTCGGACTCTCCAGGGAGCAGCCACTGACCAGCCACCTGGCCACTGCCCCGAGCAGATGTGCTTCCCCTTCCTGGAGGCAGAGGAGCCGGGGGAGACAGTTGTCCTGCACCCCGGGACTTTGCTGCCCCAGAGCTGCCCGGAGTGTCCTTTCTTAACTGGACACGAGCCAGGACACAGACAGACCCGGCGGGAGCCCCGAGCCTGTGGCCAGGCCTCTGCACGAGAGCCCATCCTGGGCGGCTGTCAGGGGCCCAAGCCAAGGGCGACCTCAGGGCAGGCAGTGGCCGCCGCCCTTCCTCCCAGGCAGACCATGCTGAGCAGCATAGGGGTCCCAGAACTCGGGGACCAGTGGCATGGGACCAAGATTCCAGAGAAGGCCCCAGATCCAGAGAGAAGGCCCCGGCCCCGTGCTCTTGGCTCCCTGCCTGTGGGACGAAGCCTGTGCTCTCCCTGTCCCTTCCCATAGCCTGTCCTCCTCTGCACCCCATCTGCACCCCAGAATTGAGACGTCAGCTCTCATGCACCTGCTCTGAACGGTCTCTGGCAGCAGCTCGGTGAGGAGGCCAGGGGTGAGCGTGGCCGTCCACCACCTCTTTCCTGAGCACCTAGGGGTGGCCCAGGCTCCAGGTGCTGCAGGTGGCTGCAGGTAACACCTGGCCTGTGGCCCGGCTTAGTCAAGGGAGTGGGACGGGTGGCCGAGTCTGTGCCCCTTGGTCCCCCTTGCCCCGTTTTCCTGGCTTTTCCTGCTGGCCTAGGGGTCACCTCCCTGTCTCCTCCTCCGAGGAGCATCCTGGGTGGAGATCAGGGTGGAGGTTCACAGCTGGACCCCCTGGGGTGGAAACCTGTATGTCGGGGTGGGGGAGGAGCAGCACCTACTGTGGTGTCAGGTGACTGACCAGCCGCTGACACTAGGGGGCCTTTCCCGGGACCCTCACCCCCTCCCCGCAGGCTGGGCCCCTCCCCCTGCCGCGTAGCTCCGTGGCAGGCACGGCCCGGGGAGTCGTCCTGCAATGTGGCTGGGATGTTGTGATTACTAGCTGTGCTTTTCACAGTGCCGGTGAGGCTGAGAGAAATAATCATAATAACACGTGAAAGACTGCCTGCAACATGCTATTTGCATTTTTAAGGAAACGCTTCTTTGAGACAGCCTGGGTGAAAGGTCACTATTTGCATATAAATGGAAAAGAAAGTGTACAGGCTGGAAGTCCCATCTGTATTATTTTCTCAGTGGTGAGCTGCTGTTGGAGCGATTAAGGGACATGGCTTGCGTTTGGCTTTTACTGAATAGAGAAAGTACCAGTGAGGCTGATTTAGGAGCAAAATAATGAGGGAAACGTGCAAAGCCGAGGACTCGCCAGCACCCTGCCCCCACGGCCTCCCTGTTTCCACCCAACCTCAGCAGAAGCAGGTCTGTCTCTGCTCTGATCAGCAAGTCTTCATTTTGCTTCTCCCTGAATTCCGGCTTCAAAAAATGGAAGGAAAAAGAGCAAAACCTGCCTTGCTATGCCCCTTGGCTCTATTCGTGTTTCCTGCCCGAAGCTGGCCCATGGGCGGGGTGCCAGTGCCACCCGAGACCTCGAGACCCTGAAGCCGGCAGGCAACAGAGCCCCGTTGGCTCCGCATGGGGCAGGGGCCAGGTGAGGGGCGCAGGGACCGCTGGTGGCCCACGGGCACTCTCGTGGGCATGCCACAGCTGCCACTTCCCTCTGGACCTTCTGGGCTGTCAGGCTCTCCTGAGGGCAGTACCAGCATCTGGGGAAGCCGGTCACGGCCAGGGCGTTTCGGCCATGCTGGGCTTCGGGGACTGGCCCTGAGGGGCCAGCAGCCGAGGGGCCTGAGGATGTGGGGCTGGCTGCTTCAGCGACTCCTCATAGAGGCCCCCATGGGCCACTGCTACCAAATCACGCATCACATTTAAAAGCAGATTCTGAAACAGTGTCAGACTCACAGAAACAGTGCGGATTCGGGATGAAAGTGCCTTTTTGGGCCGCCTGAGAGTCCGCCCCGGAGTCCAGGCCCGTGGCCCAGGCCCCGCTGGGCACTCCCACAGAGCTGCTGGCGCCCGGTGCCCAGGTCTCGCCCGGGCTCCTGCCCCGCCCGGTCCTGGTGGCCAGCCGCCTCCTCAGCCGTGACCTTGCCCTTTGTGGAGCTTCGATCTGTGTTTGTCAGTGGACCCCGTGACCTGGGTGAATCGGGGACACCCGGGTGTGAGGTCAGTGGTTTACGTGGTGCCATCCCAGCAGCCCTTGAGGCCATGTCACTGTCCCTCTGCGAGCAGTGGTGGGCACTCCGAAGTGGCCAGTCTGCTCACCGTGCTGACACCTGAGCGGACACAGTCCAGGTGACCTGCGGAGTTAGAACGTCACTCTGGTGCTCACGGTGCCCTACGTCCTGGCACACGTCACCGCATCGGGCCTCCATGTCCTGAACCGGTGCCACTGCCCTCAGAGACCCCCGCCGCCGTGGCTAGCCCCATGGCGCCCGCTGCCTTCCGGGGAGGGGCCCGGTGCTGCGTGTGCCCTGGCCCCGCTGCACGCACGCACACGCCCACGCGCCCCCGCATCTGTGCCGACTCACACGGGTGCCCCCTTCTCCAGCCCCCTGCAGGCTGCGGTCCGTACTCCTCCCTTCTGTGCGTGTGGCTTTCCCCCAGCAGCAAGAAGTTGGGGGCTGTGACCCTCAGCGCATTTAGGTACTGGCTCAAACCCCTCCTGCACCCAGCGCTGACTCCCACACTGGCCCCCTCCTCGCCCTGCAGGGCCCCCGACACCCACACTTCGTGGGACACCCCACGGCACTCCGGGCCAGACCGGAACTGGGCTCACAAGATGCGGGACAGGAGAGACCTCGCTGGCACGGCCTTGGACCGGCTTCTGCCAGTCATGGCCGTCTCTTTGCTCCCGAACACCGAATGCCATCGTCATTCGTTCATTCTCACTGCCGGGCCAAGCAGTGCAAACCAGGACTGTTCGTGGGATAGGTTTTCCTCTGGTGGGTAATGGTCCCCGTCCCTCCCCTGAATGACCCATGCCCGGCGGGCAGTGTGGTTTGGGGCTGTCTCTCTGGAGGTGTTTTGTTCTGTTTTCCATTGGGTGCTTTGTCTGGGCGAGGGCAGAGGGAGGACGGGCTGACCGCTGACGCCGTGGTCTGGATGGTCTCGCTTTGCTGTGGGCAGCCCGACGCTCCACGGATGGCGTCTTCCTGCCGGGGCTTTTCCCTGGGGAAGTTCTCCCGCGTCTTGACGTTGGCTTTGCCCAGTGCCACTCACGGTACTAGGCAGCTCGGGGGCCTTTAAATCTAAACACGTAACGCCTTAGTTCTGGGAAATCCCGTTTATCATCGAATCTGCCCTTTTCCCTCTCGTTTTTTCGGGGACCCTGGAGTCAGGGTGGGCCCACTCGCTGTGCCTCCTTATCTCCCGTCTCTGTGTCTCTCGTTCACTTTTCTATTTATTTACTTCAGTTTTATATTTTATTTCCAAATTGGAGAAGAAAGACAAGGCAGTATTAACTCTTCCCCACAAATAACTCCCCTCCCCTCCCCCATATCTGCTCTGCCCAGCTGTCGCCAGCCCTGTCGTGCTCCGGGCCACTGTCCACTCGTGAGGGGAGGAAGCTTTCTAAGACGCCCACCTGTTCATACCACGTGGGCTTCTGGCACCCCCCACCCCCGCCCGGCCCCACAAGGCCTCGGCGTCCGGGACCCTCACAGAGCTTATGGAGATGGGACCCCTCCCTTCCGTGGCCCGCAGGAACCGTGTGACAGGTGTGGGCCCCTGTCACCCCCAAGGGCCTGTGTTCCCACCTCCAGGCTTTGAGGTCAGAGGTTCCTTGGGCCCAGAGTGTGGGATTCTGGGCTGTGGGCCCCAAACTGTCTCCTGCGACCTGTGGTTGGTTCTGTGTGGCTTCCAATTGTTTCTACATGTTTGTTCCAACCTTTCTTCCTGCCTTTCTGGGCTTTGCCTTGAACCTGAGTAGCAGTGAAAATGGGGCGAATGGCAGGAAAACGTTTTTCCCCCTTAAACGAAGAGACGTGTGCACACTGACTCCCAGGGCCCGGCTTTGCAACCGAGGTGTTCGCTGTGCAGCTCTGGGGTGCAGTGGGGCGTGTGGGGTGCGTGGGGTGCAGGGCCGGGGGCTGCAGAGGGCGTGCGTGCCTGACAGTTACCAGGGTGACGTGGGCCGCGCCCCGCCCCCACCTCCCTCGCCCGTCGGGGCGTCCGCGGCTCCCACGTGGCGGTCGCAGGGACGCAGCTGCGCAGGGCGTGTGGGGCCCCGGGTCGGGGCCAAGGGCGCAGTGCCGGCCCCCGCATGCTGTGCTTCACCTGGCCCCGCGAACGGCTCTTTTTATTGTCGGGTTTGTTTAAAAGCAAATTGTGGCCTCTTGAGTGGGCGTGAAGTGGTGTCTTGTAGTTTCCACGTGCGTTTACCTGATGGTGAGACAGGAGCGTCTTTTCGTGCTGTCTTCCAGCCCGGACGGGGGCGGGGCAGGGGGGGGGGGTCCATGTAGTCTCAGCCCCAGTCCCTTGCCAGACATTTGCAAACATTTTCTCCCCGTCCCTGGCTTGCCTTTTCAACTTCTTAACAGTGTTTGACATGCAGGAGTTTAAAATTTGGATGCAGCCCAATTTATCCATTTTTTCTTTTATTGCTTGTGCTTTTGGTGTCGTAGCTAAGAAACCATCCCCAACTCAAAGCCAGGAGATTTACTCCTGCTTTCTAAGAGTTTTAGCTCCTACGTTGAGATCAGTTTTTGTGTATGCTGTGAGAGGGGTTTTTCTGAATTGCCACAGGAATTTTAGAATCGGCTTGTCAGTTTTTTGCAAATAAAACAGCTGGAGAGGCAGAAATGGTCAGAGTCTGCTGAGATTCAGAAAGTGACAGTGGCCCCTGGTCCACACTCCCTGGCAGGAAGCCTGAGTCCTGTGAGAAGCAGCTGTCGGGAGTGGGGTGCCCGAGTCAGAGAGGAGTGGGGAGGTGGCGGGAGGTGTGGGAGCGGCCTGGGGTTCCGGGGAGGGCAGAGATGGAGCGTGGGTGTGATGCGGGTGTGGTGGGGATCCCCAGGGGTCGCTGTTGGGGGAACCAGTGGGACTGGGGGAGGGGTGGTAGCAGTAGCTTTGGTCCTTCGAGAGATATGGCTGTGATGGGGGACACACGTGTACAGTCCACGCGGACAGTGTTTTTAGACGCGATGCCCGAGCCTGTGCGGGGGTGGCAAAGCTCCAGGCAAGGTCTACAGTGAGGCTGTGGCTGTGCCTGAGGCTCCTGGTGGGAGGAGGGGACATCAAGCCTGAATAGAGAGGTGGGCTCAGCCCAGATACAAGGTGGCCCTGCCTTGAGGGACAGAGTGGTGACACATGGGGCGGGACACAGGGCCCCAGGCTCAGTGCTGCCACCACTGGGTCTGCTGGGTGGCGAGCTGGGCGAGGTGACATTGCCTGGGGGTGCCCTGGAGACCCAGTACAGGGGACCCAGCCTGCACCCCGCACGCACCCGCTCACAGGCCTCGTTTCTCTTCTGAGCTTGTCCTCCTGCCAATTTCATAAAAGTGAGCTTGGGGCCCCTGTGGGGTCAGACAGGGCATCCAGGACCGGGTTCCAGAGTGGGGTCACGGCCAGCACCCCATCCTCGCCACCTGCCCCCAGTGGCCGTGTGTTCAGTCTGGATGCACTTGTCAGAGACCCAGGAGGGCTCATCCTGATGATGCAGGTGGGGCCAGCCCTTCTCTCACCTGCCCTGAGCCTCCCGCAGCAATTCCCCACCTGGTTGTGGGTGAAGAAGGAGCCACACAGGTCAGGCGAGGACCCTCCGCCCGGCATCCAGCGGCAGCGTGACCCCTGGACGGGGCATCTTGATGGGACCCCCAGCAGGGCCTTTCTTCACCCGGGGACTCTGTTGGCATTTGGGGTGCAGGGCCCAGAAGGGGACCAAGAGAGCAGCCCCGGGGCGTTTGACTGGCTCCTGGTGGTGACCACAGTTTGCTGCAAAAATTCCCCAGAAAAGGAGAGACTCGCATCCTGGTAGAGCTGGTCCTCATCCACGAGGGGCTGGTCTTGCTCGACCTTGCTCCATACCCAAGGGCCACCGAGGTGTGAGCTGCTTCTCCGCAGGAGGGTCTTGGAGGGTAGGTGCTGCAGCTGATGCCCCTGAGGCCCCAGAGGACGGATGTGGGGACCAGGGCGCGTGAGCGGGCACTCCATGCTTCACTCCCAGATTCCCTGGCAGGTGAGAAGCACCTGTGAGCAGGTCATCGCCAGAGGCCCCTATGCAGAGGCCCGGCCAGTTCACCTCTGCTGGACAGAAAGCCTGGGGCAGGGGTTGCGCAGGGTGGGGGGTCGTGCAGGGCAGGGGGTTGCGCAGGGTGGGGGGTCGTGCAGGGCAGGGGGATCGCGCAGGGCAGGGTGCTTCTAGGACTCTGTGGGGTGCCCAGGGGCAGGGACAGCCCTGCTGGTGGTGCAGATTCTAGGATCTCAGCTTCGCCGTCCCAGCCATCACTGACACTTGCTGTGGTTACCTCACACTGGTTCGCACGCCGCCATGACAGTGACCTCTGCGTGCGCCTTGCACACCAGCCGGGGGCCGCTTTCGGTGGTGCCCTCTCTGGGAGGTGCGTGTGGCAAGCGAAGCCTTGTGCCTCCCAGCTCCCGCCGCCACCACCCAGGCGGGCGAACGCTCTCCTCGCCCCGGTGTGAAATGCACCAGACCCCGGCTGGTCTGGTCCCATCGGCCCCGCCCCATGTCTGAGGCTGTCTGTCCCCCACAGGCAGCATCTGCCTGAGTCCTGTGCTGTGTGAGCCGTGCTGCCCGCACACACCTGCCATGCCCGTGGGCGGGCCTGGCCCCGTTTGCAGCAAGCTGATGACTAGTGGGGGTCAAGGTCCCAGAGAGTCCACCCGCGGGCACCGCTGTCGTCCAGACCGGTCCTCGTCCCACAGGCGACCTGCAGCTCCGTGAGGGGGAGGGACGCAGGAGGGACTAAACCATCCCTTTGAAGACTTTGCCTGAGGTGCCCCCAGACGGCCAGTCTGCTTCCCCCTGTGCCTGTGCTCCTGGAGGTCACCAGAGGCCCTTTGGTGGCATGCGACCTTCCAGGTGAGAGGACACCGTGGCGGGAGCCACCGCGCTGCCCGGGGCCAGAGCGGGGGCATTCTGGAGAAGCTTTTGGGGATGCGCATCCAAGACAGGAGGGGAGGACAGTGTGCGGCTCTGACCTGTCCTCAGCAGCACCCAAGTGCCGGATCTCCATTTCCTGCTTTATTGTCGGTTACTTGATGACCCTTCCTGGGAGACACCGGGTTGTAGAAAGCAGGTTGTCATGGAAACGGGGAGTGCAGAGCAGGACCAGGGACACAGTGCACTTCTTTGTTGTGTCCAGCCGATGTCTTCCTTCAGCCTCTGCTTGGAAGTGTGCATTTATGCGAGGGAGGCATTGCCTTGGAGGGGCGGAGGCAACAGAGGAAGGCTCTAGAGCCAGGCGAGGGGCAGGCGCAGGCGTGGCCCTGCCAGAGACTGATTTCCTCACAGAGCTCGGGTCTCTGTCCCTGAGAGGCGTGGGCCTGGCCTCACCTGTCTCCGTGGATTCTGGCAAGGGGGTGGGGCCGGGGGCCGTGTGAGAGTGAACGTGCCCCCAGCCTCGGTTCTCCAGCGGTGCAGCTGGCATTCATTAGGTTTCTTCTTCTGACCCTCAGAAAATGAGTTCCGGGGTGAGCTGCTGAGTCAGAGGTGGACACACGGGGACAAGGCCAACGACTGTAGGACCTTGAGGCTCCTGGCTGGACGTGGCAAGGTGAGGCACTCAGGGAGGCAGCTGCTCCCTGGGCCCTGGGTCTGGGCATAGGTCCTCCTGACCCCAGCGTGCAGTACAGAGCTCCGTCTGTCCACTCAGCACCTGTCTAGACCAGGTGAAGCACAGGTGGGGCCACCAGTGACCTATTCACTTCAAAATTAAAAGAAGGAAGGTGACCGAGTGGAATAAATCTAAAATGAGACGAGAGAGTCCGACTTCGGCCAGGCTCCTGCTCCGCAGTCGGTTACACTGGGCTCCTAAAGCGCCTCAGCCACTATCGTCATTCTCCCCTCTGTGACCTGGGCAGGCTGACAATCCCTAGGAACTTGTGATGTCTGTTGACCTTTTTTATTTTGATCTCCCCAAGTAGAAGCAGGTGGTCCCTGCCTGTCTAAAACTCAGCGATGGCGGCGACATAGGCCCCCTCCCCAGGCCACTCCTCAAACCGGGACTTCATATGTGCTCACAGCCACGACAAAGCCCTCGCGCTAGACCCTCCATAACATGCCTGGTGAAGCCGGTGCAGGCTCAGGTGTCCCTTAGAGACGGAAGTGGAGGCGGCAGCGGCCCCGTGGGCATGCCTTCCCAGGTCCCAGGAGTGGGTCTCTCGTTTTCCTGGTAGATAGACGCTGTCACTGAGCCGAGCCGTAACCCAGGGCATGGCCGCCGGGATGTGGACGGCAAGGGCCGTAGGGCTTCAGGTGACGCTTGTGTTTTGCCCTCGAAGCCCAACATGTTTCTTTTGAGCCTGGCGACTGGGATGTTGACCTTCGTGAGTCTGTTGTAGCACCTTGTTAGACACCTCTGTTCACGCTTTCATTCCCGTGGGGCTGTCAGCACCCTGCCCAGCCCCGCTGGAGCCCGGGGCAAAGGGGAAGCTCAGGAACACCAATTAGGTCTTTATTTAAATTTTTGGCATTTTGTTCATCGTGGATCTTTTGCATAAATTTTGATGTTTTAAAATGTTGCATTAAACTCTTATGTAATCTTGATCGCTGTAAGTTTGCGCCTGGACAAATGTGGGGCTTGCCTCAGCCCGTTCTCGGCGTGAGCAGTTAAGCAGGGATCGCATGAGTGCTGTGGGCTGGGTCAGAGGCCACCACAGCGGAGTGAAGTTTGCAAAGACACGGATTACGTGAATTTTTTTCACAGTCAAGACACATGCAACAGTGATCAATTAGGTTCTCCATCTTACGTGGCCTGGTTCATGCCCCCGAACGATTACAGTCATAACCTCGAAGAAAATGGGTCCAGATCAGCGTAACAAATATAATGGTGATGAAAAGCTTGAAACACCACAGCACTTGCCATCACGGGTCACAGAGACACAGGCAGGTCCCCCAAACCTGCAAGCTGTGAAAAACGCAGCTCCCTGCGAAGTGCGGTGAAATGGGGCTGGGGGCCAAGGCGCTGAGTGACGGGGCGACTGGCAGTTGCCGGAGCTGAGTCGGGGGGGCGGGGGTGTGTCTCCATGGCTCTGGGTGACGAGCTCGGCTGGTGACAGCCAGGCCTGGGTCCCTGCTCTGGGCAGAGAGGCTCAGGGGGAAGGCCCAGGAGGGGCATGTTGTGGCTGGGGCAGGCATAAGCTTCCGACCAAGGAGGCTGCTGCCTCCGAGAGCAGAGTGTCACCTTGGTGGCGGGGCTGACCTCTCGCAGCAGGTGGTGAGGCGAGGGACTTGGGCCTGGAGGGCAGTGGCAGCCCAGCAGTCCCCCGAGCGGGTTTGCAGCCGCCTCCGAGTTCAGCACCAGAGGCGGACAGCTCAGAGGGGTCAGGAGGGCCCAGAGCCAGAACCCCTGGCTGTGGTCTGGGGGTGCTGGGTGGGGCCTGTGTGTGTGCGTGTGTGAGTGTGTGCACATGCATGTGCGTGTGTGTCTGGGGGATGCTGGGTGTGCGTGCGCACATGTGCACATGCACGTGTGTGTGTGTGTGCATTTGCATGGATCTGGGCAGTTGTGCATGTGTGTTTAATCATAAGGAGAAGAGCTGTGGGCATTGATGGGCCCTTAGACCTCTTCTTGACCTTGATGCGTGAACCGTGTGGCTCATCTCGCACTCGGAAGGTGAGCAGTGGGGTGGGGGCGCATAGACGGTGCACGGGCCTCCCTTCTCCCCGCTCCTGGACAGGGCGCACCGGATGCGGGAGGCAGGGGCCGCCGGGTGTGACCTTCCCGTTCACCTCGCAGGCATTGCTGGGCCCCCCCGCTGTGGGCAGGGGAGAGTGTTCGTGCTGGGGCTTTGAGCAGATGCACCTCACAGGGCTGCTCCCTCGGGTGTCACTATGCGGCTGTAATCTTCAGCCTGGGGCTGGTGGGGGACGGCCGCCCAGACACACTGCGCGGGTGTCCTTTCTGCAACCCGGGGGGCCAGTCAGGAGAGTTTCAGATGGAGTGGGACGCTCCCACGGGGGCAGAACGGCCACTGCAGGGAACCAGGGCGCCACGATGGCCGGGGTGCAGGGGTGCAGCGTGCAGCCCAGCCTCAGAGACCAGCGACCGAGAAGCCGGCCGGAGCGGGGGGCTCTGGGGGGACCCAGGATGGTGTGTGGCACGTGCTCAGCTCACACAAGGGGGGCCAGGAGGCCTGTGCAGGCAGCAGCAGGAACAGGGCTGGGTGGGGGCCCTGGAGGGTCTGGGGGCCTGGCGGGGGAGGCAGCTGCCCTCGAGTCCTGCAGTGGGGCTTCTCCTGGGGGTGGGGACAGGGTCTGCCACAGCACTGTGGCCTGGAAAACCAGCCAGGCTCGCCCCCACGCAGGGGAGGCAGGGCGGGTGCTGCCGGAGCCCACAAAGCAAGCGGCTCCCGGCCATGTCCTGTGTCCCCCATGGCGCTCGCTCCTCCTAGGCAGGGTTGCCGCATGTCCTGGGGACCAGCACGTGCCCCTTCCCTTCCTCTAGGTTGCCCTGGAGAAGCACCCCTCCCCTCAGGGACACTGTACCACATGATCTTGTGGATTTGAAAATGGTCCCAAGTCCCCAGCTTTGCTAGCCGTTGGGACGAACTCTGAAGTTGAGAGGATGCTGCCTTCTGCTCATCCAGTGGGGCTGGTCGAAGAACACGCCCTGTGGGCTCGGCCTAGCGGTCCCTCCCCGGGGCTGCCGGCCCCTTCCCCAGCTCCGGGAGCGCAGAGGCGCCATTAGTCCATCCAGCCGCCCGTACGCAACACGCACTCATCAGCGGCTGAGGCCGTGGCCCCCCACTCCCCGCAGGGCAGACCGTGGCCCCGAAGCGGCCCCCCACCCCCCGCAGGGCAGACCGTGGCCCCGAAGCGGCCCCCCACTCCCCGCAGGGCAGACCGTGGCCCCGAAGCGGCCCCCCACTCCCCGCAGGCAGACCGTGGCCCCGAAGCAGGCCCCCCACTCCCCGCAGGGCAGACCGTGGCCCCGAAGCGGCCCCCCGCCCCCGCAGGGCAGACCGTGGCCCCGAAGCAGGCCCCCCACTCCCCGCAGGGCAGACCGTGGCCCCGAAGCGGCCCCCCACTCCCCGCAGGGCGGACCGTGGCCCCGAAGCAGGCGTGTGCACGCTTATTCCCCACTCCCCGCAGGGCAGACCGTGGCCCCGAAGCGGCCCCCCGACCCCCACAGGGCGGACCGTGGCCCCGAAGCGGCCCCCCGCCCCCCGCAGGGCGGACCGTGGCCCCGAAGCGGCCCCCCGCCCCCCGCAGGGCGGACCGTGGCCCCGAAGCAGGCGTGTGCACGCTTATTCCCCACTCCCCGCAGGGCAGACCGTGGCCCCGAAGCGGCCCCCCGACCCCCACAGGGCGGACCGTGGCCCCGAAGCGGCCCCCGCCCCCCGCAGGGCGGACCGTGGCCCCGAAGCGGCCCCCCGCCCCCCGCAGGGCGGACCGTGGCCCCGAAGCGGCCCCCCGCCCCCCGCAGGGCGGACCGTGGCCCCGAAGCGGCCCCCCGCCCCCCGCAGGGCGGACCGTGGCCCCGAAGCGGCCCCCCGCCCCCCGCAGGGCGGACCGTGGCCCCGAAGCGGCCTGCGCACGCTTATTTCAGGTTGCACCGAGGGCTGCATCCCGGCTGCACTGTGCGCCGGCCCTCGGCACCGGGTCCATCGTGCCCCGGCCGCAAGGCCCCGCCGGCTCCTGCAGACTCGTTAAGGAGCCCCTTGTGCCCGCCTCTCCCCCCACGTTAGACGTGCGCCGTGGGCCCCTGGGGCGCCTCCGCGGCGGGGGGCTGAGGTGCACAGTGGCTTGCACCTGGCAGGCTGCACGGGTCGCCCGGGTTTTGACTCTTCTCCCTCGACGAGCTGGGTGACGCTGTGCGTCAGTGTGACCCACGGGCAGGTCTCCTTGTCAGATCCCCCCGGCTAATCGGGGGCTCTCCTCCTCTGTCCCGGGGGGGCCTCACACACTGGTCCTGCTGCCCCTTCCCCTGGCTACTCTCCCCGCTGTCCGCTGTCCCTCTAGCAGCCTTAGCTGGACGGCTCCCTCCTCTTCCTGACCACAGGACAGCTGGGGAGGCCAGTGTGTGGTGTACGCCAGGGCTGCTGCCTGCCTCGTCTAGCCTGCCTGCCCAGGCTTGAGCTGGGTGACAGGCTGACGGTTCCGTGTGATGAGCTGTAGCCCCTGGGGCTCTCTCTTGACTGCCTTACAGGCCAGTGTGCGCAGTGTCCCCCACGGAAGTGGGTGAGGGGCAGGGGGTGTGTGGGGGGGGGCGCTCGCCGATCAGCAGGCAGTGGGCCGTGGGGGGCAGGACACAGGGTACCCCCCAGGAGCTGGGGCTCTCCGCCCTGGAGCCCCTGCCCCTTGCGGGCCGCCCCCGGCTCTAGGCCTGTCCCGGCCTCACAGCCCATTCGTTCCTTGTCATTCTGTCGCAGCCTGACCTGCACCAGCACAACTTGAGCCCGACGGTGGCCGGGGACCAGTGTGGCCCTCGGTGCGTTAATGCCACGATTGTGTCCTTTGCAGATGAGCTTGGAAACCGAGGATAAGCGAGCTCGCACACGGTCCAAGGCCCTCCGAGGTGAGTGTGGCTGTGGCCTCGAATCCCAGGTGCGAAGCCGTTGACGCCAGTCCCCAGCAGCTCCCGTGGGAGGACAGAGCCCCACAGCAATGCCCAGGCCCTGGCCTGCTCCCCCTGCCCCGGACACCTGGGGCATGGCCTGTCTGGTGGCCTCAGGGTGCCCAAGGGGCCTTTGGCTCAGACAGACCATGTGGGCGGGAAATGAGGGGCCAGTAGCTGCATAGAGCGGAGAAAGCAAAGCGCGGCCAGGGACCGCCTTCCGGGAAGGCGAGGCTGGCGCCAGCCCCTTCGCCTCCCCGGACGCTGGTCCTGGAGCTGGGTGTGCGGTGTGGAAGGCTCTCTGCAGGGACCGGTCTGTCCCCTCCCCGGCCTTGGCTCCCTGAGGCCACCGGCCACACGCCGGGTGTGGCGCCAAGCCCTCAGACGCTGGGCCAGGCAGGTCGGCCCCCAGCGCCCCGCTCCGATGGACAGCCGCTTGCCCCTCTGCGCTGGCCCCTTCCAGCTTCGTCTGCTGGGTCACGTTTCCTGCTGGAGGCTGACTCCCCCTGCAATTAGAGAAAAAGGTCCCGTCCCGGTCTGGGGCCCAGGGAGTCTGCCCAGCTGGGCGCCTGGTTACTCTGTAGGACGCTAGGGGCTGTGGGGGCCTGGAGCGGGCTCTGGGTTTGGGGGCATGCCAGGCCAGGAGAAGGCAAGGCTGAGTCCCCACGGGAGGCCCTGCTGTCCTTGCCTTTTCAGTACTGACTCCCACTGTTTCCCTGTCTCTCTCTCTCTCTCTCTCTCTCTCTCTCTCTCTCTCTCTCTCTCTCTCTCTCTCTCTCTCTCACCCAGCGCCCCAGAGCCCACAGGCGCCGACTTCAGGTAAGAAAGGCCTCCTGAGCCGGGACTGAGCTGTGCATGTGCTTCATGCCCCACGCTGGGGCTCTGGACAGGCCGCCTGCACCCCAGAGTCCCTGTCCCCCATGGGCCCCCCACTCCCTGCCACCTCTGCCCTGGCTCCAGGGTGCAGCCAGCCTTGTGACGGGGCACGGAGGTGCCGGACCTGGCCAGCACAGTCCCCAGCCAGGTGCCCACAGGTGCCTCCATGTTGGCTAGTCCGAGGTCCAGTTTGGCCAGAGGGGAGGGGACAGGCTGTCCGCTGTCCCGGGTCTTCCGCCGACGCCGACACAGACGGTTTCTGTGTTGGCGGCCTTGTGGCGGCCGAGCTCAGTGAATTTCCAGGTTCCGGGCCGTGTCTCACGGGGCCCAGGGTCCAGAGTGGGAATAGAGGGCAGCCCACGGCTGCCACCTGCTGGGTCACGGCAGGGGTCCAGCCCTCCTCCCACGGGTGACTCCCCTCGCCTAGCGGCTGCCATCCGGGGGGGCCGCCCCGGTGCCTGCACGTCACCTCTGAAGAGGCTCTGTGGGCTGTGCCCTCCCGGGTCCTCTGGGACAGCATGCTCAGGCCGAGCACCAGTGAGTGGCCCCAGTCGGAGGGACCTGGCTCCCCTCTTCCCTCAGAGGCGTAGTGACGATACGTTGCAGCCCGAAGCCAGAGGAACGAGGGCGGGCGGAGGCGCCTGCCACGCGGGCAGCGACTTCTCACGGATCTCGTGTGAGGCTTGAAGCGTGGCTGAGGCGGCTGCCAAGCCTCCTTCTTAGGGGGTGAAGGGGCCCTGAGCCCCCACAGCTCTGGGGCTGGGCACATTATGACGCCTGCACCCTGGGACAGCGGGGAGGAGGCCTGCCCCAGGGGGCTGTGCCATGTTGAGGGTCGGTCGGTGACAGCCACATCCGAGGAAGTGACTGAGTCGCCAGACTCCTGTGTGGGGATTCACAGAGCATCCGGCTCCCAAGGGCGATGCCCAGCGGGGGTCGCCATGTCCCGGGGCCTCAGCCACCCTTGACCTCCGGGGTTGCAGCCTCACTCGGCTGTGAGCGAACGCACCTGTGACTGTTTTCATGCTGCACCAGGTAGCTGTCGAGTGGAAGGCTTGTGCCAGTCAGGAAAATGAGAGGACCCCAAAGTGTCCCTATGTCCTTGTAATCTCTGGGGCCGTAGCTCAGGGACAGAGGGGAAGGGGCATGGTGGGGAAGCAGCAGCTCAGGGCCTCAGGCATGTGGCAGCCTTGCAGTGCACGCTCAGCACTGTCTTGATCTCGGGGCGACCCTGAGAACTCTTCCGGAGAAGCAGGGAAACTGAGGCCAAGAGGGTGGCAGGGGAGCTGACCGCAAGAGCGACACCATCACACTCCATGGCTCGAAGCCCGGTCTGGGGCTTCAGGGAGGAAGGGCAAGGCTGGGACAGGGGCCAGGTTATGGCCCCTGGGGCTCACGGACTCCCCTCAGCAGCCAGCCCCTTGGAGGGCTGCTCCGGGGAGACGCAGGGGGCTCAGGGGTGGCAAGCCATGGGTGGAAGAGAGAAGGCTTCCAGGAGGAGGTGCCTCTTCCTGTGGGCACATACCGTCCCCCTGGGGACATCCTTGGGATGGCCCCTGGGGTTGATGATGGGGAGGAAGCTGAGCACGTGACTCGAGGAAGCTCCAGGCTTTGGTAAGAGCAGCTAATTGTTTCGGCAACAGTCACGGAAGAAGCTGGGGAGGCAAAGCTGAAGGGCCAGTTGCTGTCTCGTAGGCTCGAGGCGGCAGAATCAAAGGCCCCAGAGCGGCCTGTCTCGGATCGCGAGGGGCGGCTGGTGTCGGGAGGCTGCTGTGAGCATCTGGACTTTGCCACCTTCCCTGGCTGTGTGGGCTGCCCGTTTGCTTGGCAGCCACGAGGCTCTGACAGGTTTTGTGCAGAAACCAGGGGCTAGTCATTGACAACTCAGTCCTGGAGATGATGTCTTCAGAACCCTTCAAGCCCCCGAGCATTGAGGGGTGGAGAACGGGACGACGGCGGGCAGCCCCCCGGCTGCGTGAGGGCTGCTGGTGCCTGTGGCCAAGGGCGTGCGTGGGCCTCTGAGCCGCGGCCGTGCCGCTGCCTCTGACGGCATTTGTGGGCCGCGGGGATGGGCAGGTGCCGTGAGCGAGGACTGCGAGCCTGGGCTGCTTCCCCTCCCGGCCTGCAGACGAGCCCCCTGCCCAGCGGGACTGACCCGCGGGAGCCAGCGCAGGGACAGCCACCCACAGGGAAAAGCCACCGCTGTGTCCTGGGCAGGAGCATCACAATGTCACGGCTCACGCAGAGTCACTTGCATGGAGCACGAGGGACAGACGCCGTCGTCCCCGCCCTCCACGGCCGCCTGCCGCACTCGCCCCTTCTGGCTCAAGCAGAACGTCAGGAGGCCCGAGGGCCCGGCCGTGCGTGTGGGCTGCCCCGTGGGCCGTCGGAGCTGGGGGCTTTCGCTCTGTCCTGGGGTCTGGACTCCGCTGGCACAGCCTGCTGCTCAGTCCAGAACCCTGGGCTGGTCGCCCGCCCGGCGCTGACCGCCGGGCCCTCCGCAACCCTTCCTGCCCGTCCTTGACCGTGCCTGCTGCACAGGAGCAGCATCTCGGGGCCTCTGCCCCTCCCAGAGGGGCCCTCCCCAGCCCTGCGTGCGTGGGCTGCCCTCGCCGATGCCAGGCCCTCTGAATGGGGGTGCAGGTGCATCTCGCAGCAGGCGACGCGCTCGGGGCAGCGCCCAGCCCACAGGCCTCTGCAGCAGCTGTCACCTAATTGCCTGATTAACTCAGTGATTAATCAACTAATGGGGACCTCAGCTTCAAATCCCCAATAACAAGGAGCTTTTGTGAAATGTCTCAAAGCTAGTTAGTTCCTGAGTGCGAAAGCAAGTGTGGGCGTGGGCTGGAACGGAGGTGGGGGTGCAGCTCCTGTGAGTCCCCCGGGCAGGCGGAGGCCCCTGCCTGGTGGTGTGTGTCCGTCCCTCCACTCCCTCCCCGGCTCCATCCCTGTCTGCTTTCTCACACGGTGAAAGTCTGCACTTTCACTATCAGCCAAGGCGGCGGAGGGCTCTGGGGAGCGTCCCCACCAGACACCTGTGCCCCACGAAGGCCACTGCTGAGCTCAGGGGTGGGGCGTCCCCCGCAGATGGGGCAGTAAGTGTGGCCGGCATAGCCAGCGGGCCCAGCTGTCTGCACACCGGCCGCTCACTCAGCAGAGAGCTCACCGGGAGTCTGGGCAGAGGGCAGGCGCCGGGCCCTCTCTGGGTCTCAGGAGCCTCCAGGATGGTGGGCCGCTGGGTCCCTCCTGCACAGGCTCTGGTCCGAGGTAGGCCGCTCAGACCGCTGCTGTTGGCCCTGTTGAGATAAGGTCTCCTGGGCGTGGCAGGGCCCTGGGGTGACCCCTCCCACGAGGAGCTGGGCTACCTGTCAGGGTGCTGCTCCACGGAGCTGTGTGCGGTTGGTGGGCGTGCCCGGCAGCACGCAGGACCCCAGCTCTCCCAGGGACCCCCCACCTCCGATCTGCGTCCATGATTGGAAGTTTCTAGAGCACCCTGAGGTTGGGTCTGCGGGAGACGGATGGTGGCCAAACACGGGGAGCTCCTGGGCTCGCGCCCCGAGTTCTCTCTGGCGGTACCTGGGCCGTGGCTCCTCCTGGCCTCGCCTCCGTCCGCGGGGAGCTGGGCCCATGCCAGGTGCTGGCACTGGAGCTGGGTCTTCGCCACCACGTTGTGCCCGGCCCAGCTGGGGCCTGTGGCCCAGGCCAGGTCTGCATGTCCCAGGCTTGCTCCTGCCGGGAGAAGCACACGGGGCGGGGCTGCAGGACGCCAGCCATGGTCACAGGGGACCCAGGCTCAGAGGGTCCCGTGTCCCAGCCCGGGAGCCCGGTGGCAGTGTGCCTGCACGGGGCGGACATGGAAGGAGGAACCCGACCAGAGGCCGATGCCAGGAGTCTCACCTAATTACACTCACGGCGTCGGATCGCCTTCACTCACGTGATCAAGTGAGGGGAAAGGTTTCTTTAATGTTTAGCAAATGGCAAGCGCCGTGCTAGGATGAGCCGTTCGGAGACGGTCTTCTGCCCCCCAGGGAGGGGCTGGGGGGTTCCCGCTGGGCCAGCCGTGCCCCGCGTGACGTTCCCGCCTGTCTCCTGCAGCTGCCCCACGCCGGGATGCACAGGCTCGGGACACGCGCGGGGCAGGTACCCCCGGCACCGCAGGTGAGGAGGAGGCGGGCCCTCGCGGGGGTGCTGGGGGGCGCGGGCTGCTGGGGCCTCGAGCCTCCGCTTCCACCCATGGGCGCCGGGCGTGTCTCCCCACGCAGCGGTGCGGCCCGGGGTCCTGCACAACTGAGGCTGAGTGCAGCCCTGTGTGTGTGTGTGCACGCGTGCACATGTGTGTGTTCATGTGTGTGGCTGTGATGTGTGTGCACATGCCTGTGTGTGCAGCTGTGTGTGTGTCCACGTGTGCGTGCGTGTGGCCGTGTGTGTTTGTGCTTGTGTGTGTGTGGCCATGCGAGTGTTTGTGCATATGTGTGTAGCTGTGCGCATGTCTGTATGCACGTGTGTGGCCATGTGTGTCCGTGTGTGCATGCATGTGGCCATGTGTTTTTGTGCCTGTGTGTGCAGCTGTGTGTGTCCATGTGTGCATGCGTGTGGCCATGTGTGTGTTTGTGTGTGTGGCTGTGGGAGGAGGAGGCATGGTGGGGGAGAGGAGCCCAGAGCAGACCACGTGCACATTGGGGTGACCTGGGTGTCCTGTCACCTGATTGTCACTTTTGTCATCTCGGGTGTCAGTGAGCCCTCAGGGACCCTGCTGTGGTGGCTGTTACGAGGACCGGCCGCGGCCCCGGCCACGCACTCGCACTCGGGCAGGGCTCTGGGGGCCCCGCCGAGGTCAGGCCAGAGAAGCAGGAAATGCAGCTGGACACGCGTTGGGAGCTTTTCACACGGGTGGTGGGTGTAAAGTCTCACGCCCAGCTGCCTGCCAGGGGGCCTGGCGTCCGGCCGCGGGACGGCGACGAGATGTGAAGGGGCGCAGGGCGCGGGCGGGAGGGGCCCCGGCATACTGACGGGGTGGCTCCCAGCCCTGGTCTCCTCCGCCCAGTTTGCAGAGCTGCCCTCTGGCCAAGAAGAGGAAGCTGGACAGCACTGAGGCCCAGCACCTGGCATCCAAGCGGAAGTCTCAGCCCCTGAAGCTGGCTCTCGATGAGGGCTACGGCGTGGACAGCGACGGCAGCGAGGACGCCGTGGTGAAGGACGCCTCTGTTTCGGGTGAATCGGAAGCCACTCTGGAGGAGGACGAAGCCGAGATGCCAGGACAGGGCGAGATTCATCGCCCTGAGCCAGCTGAAGGTGCTTTGTGGCTCTCTCTTCCCTGAACAAAGGCGCGAGTGTGTCCCTGGTGAATCGCTGCCTGTGGGCAGGGACGGCCCACCTGCCAAGAGGGCCCTTCCGAGAACAAGCGACGTCTTGTCCTGACCCTGGCCGGGACTTCCTGGGCAGGGGCCTGTGGATGGGGGTCTGTGTGAGAGGCAGGCGGACATGTGGGTTTGTGTCTGGCCCTTGGGAAGAGCCTCCGGGGCCCACGGTGAGGGGGCTGCTTGGCACCCATGGGGCAGGGCGGGGAGGGTGACGAGGGTCTCTGCTGGAACCTTCTGCCCTGTGGGGCCCACTCGGGTGGCCAGGTTGAGGCCCCAGCCCTTGGCAAAGGCCAGGTGTGAAAGTCCGAGGTCCGGTCCGCCCAACACCCCCGGCTGCTGCTGCCTCCCACCCTTGCAGGGTCTGAGGTGTATTTTTATTTTGTTTTGGAGCCAGTACCGGGAGGGCCTGCACGCCAGCGTCCTGGAGTCCAGGAGAAGAGGGTCAACTCGCCTGCCTCCTTGCGGGGGCCGGGGGTGGGTGGGTGGGCATCTGAGCACATGTGGACGACCCCGCTGGCCTGCTTGTAGTGGGGTGCCCTGTGCCTCCATCACGGCAGCTAAAGTACAAACTTGGGTCCTTTAGGAACATAAGTTTGTTTATTGGTTTTCAATTTTGAAATAATCCTTAAAATCTGATACATTTGATCTTCATCTCATGAAATGTGTGTTGACCTGACTTGAGAAAGTTCACCCCATGGCTTTGGGAATGCAGTGGCAGAAGTTCGGTGTCACCTCAGACCCGGCTGGGCGGGGGTGGGGCACCAGGGCCTGACCGCCCCCTCCCCGGATCCCTCCCACGTGGCATCTCTGGTCTCGTGTAGGTCGGAGCCCCGTCACCTCTCGTGCGGCCTCCGGCCCCGTCAGCAGCCCTGCGGGGCCCCCGAGCCTACCAGGAGCTCATCGCCACGTCCCTCCTGAACCTGGTCAGGTCGCGGAAGAGGCCCTGGTCAGGGAGGACTCGGGCCCAAGGACCAGACGGGGCCCTGGCGTGGTACACTTGATGCAGGACGAGGCTGAAGACGGGGCCACCAGCGATGAAGGCGAAGGGACAAGGATGTCTTTATCCAGCCGGAAGAAGCAGAGGAAGTCATCGAGGTCACCAGCGAACGCTCCCTGGAGGGTGTGAGCAGCGAGGCGTCCAGCAAGCCAAGAGCCAGCCTTGGTGGCGAGGACGAGGACGCGGATGCGGACGAGGACGGGACGCGGACGAGGACGGGGACGCGGACGAGGACGAGGACGCGGACGCGGACGAGCGTGAGGACGAGGACGAGGACGCCGCTCCCGACGCGGTCTGTGAGGACGCCGGCCCCCGTGCTCCCGCCCCGCGGGCCCCCCCCAGCCCCCAGCATTCTCCGTCCTCGTGGAGGTGCGCTCGGACGACGGCCAGGACGAGGACTCGCGCTCCCAGAAGTCCGCGGTCACAGACGCGTCGGAGATGTACGACGTGATGACCGCGGAACCTGGGCCTCCTGGAGCAGGCCATCGCCCTGAAGGCGAGCAAGGCCAGCCGAGCCCGGGCGAGCCGGCAAAGGGGGCCCGGCCCCTGGACGCCCCGCCGAGGACCTGCTGCGGCAAGGTAGGCTGGGCGCTGGGCCACCTTCCGTCCGCACCCAGGCGTGAGCAGAACGGCCCAGGCGGGGGACGGGCAGGGCCGGGGGAGACGTGGCTGGAGGAAGGTCTGGGGTGGTGGACGGATGAGATGAGGATGAATACGCACATGACCACTGACCGTGGCCATGGACCCGCAGAAATGAGCTCACGTGGGGCGATCTGGGAGAAACACACACTGAGGCTCCAGGTGGGAGGAGCAGGTGGGAGGGACAGTGAGCTGGCCCCAGCGGCTCTGCCACAGCCTGGGGCACCCACCTGGGCCGCGGAGGGACACAGGCAGACCGGGGGACACTCCCGGGCCGTGGAGGGACTCAAGTGCACTGTCGCTCTGGGCACTTCCTGCTGGCTGAGACGCGGGGCCAGAGTTTCTGGGACCATCGCGCACGTGGGAGCAACTCAGAAGCAGGTGTTCAGGGACACAGCTGAGGGAGCACAGGCAGGATTGTCACTCCAGCCTGGCGGGCAGCTTGTCAAGGGGGAGCCCATTCCGGGCGGCACAGGCTTGAGGGTCAGCAATGTGGGGTCACACGTGCTGGCCAGCACAGGCTCGGGCTCAGGCCTTGAGGGGCCGAGGACACAAAGAAGCGCAGGTGAAGGCAACGCAGACTTGGACCTGGGGCGGGTGTCGGTCTAGGGGTGGGCGCGGTGCCCACAGACCATGGGATACTGCTGGAGCGCCATGTGAGCGGGGACACCAGGGCACAGACAAAGCGACAGCCCCAGCCAGGTGCTCGGTGACTCACCCCTGTGGGGCAGACATCGGGGGACACGGACCCAGGGAGCAGAGCTGCGGGGCGCTGGGGGCGGCCTGGCTGGGAGTGTCCGGGCCTGAGGATGTGGCGGGTGCCCTGGGCAGAGGCCTGGACAGAGGCCGCTCAGGAAGCAGACCCTGGGGGGATCTGTCAGCCCCTCGGGGCCCTGCTCCCCCTGTGAGGGCAGCTCTGAATTCTGGTCCCCACACTCACCAGTGACTGCTGTGGGCTGGGTGAGGCCAGTAACTGAGATTTGAGCTTAAAATTCTACTGAGGTGTTTATTAGTCACACGGCTTGGGGTAAGTTACTCATTTGTCCTCATTTTGTCACATCCAGAGGACACGACCTGGCGGGGCACTTGCCACATGCCTCCACCTCCAGCTCTGTGTGGAGGCTGGACACGTGGAAGCCAGTGGGCGAGGGAACGGGCGCCCGCTGCATGCGGGGCGTGCATGCGGTGCTCTGCTGGGCTGCCCGGGCAGACGCCAACCTCTCCAGGGCCACTCCGTGGTCCAGGCCCCGGTCCCGCCAGACTCCAGGGCAGTCTGGCTGTTCTCCTGTCTGGGTGGCCAGAGAGAGGGAGTTGGAGCTGTCGGTCCACCTGCTCAACCTCCCCACCGGCTGCCCGGCCTCTGAGGAGTGTGGCTTGTGTGTTTAGATTCCTCAAGAACTGAGAAGCGGGAGATCAAGTGCCCGACCCCGGGCTGCGATGGCACTGGCCACGTGACCGGGCTCTACCCTCACCACCGCAGCCTGTCCGGCTGCCCCCACAAGGACAGGATCCCTCCGGAGAGTGAGTAGCGCAGGCCGTCCCTGCTGCTCGGGTGGCCCGTGCTGGGCCCTGGCCCTTTGGGTTGACATGGTCCAGATATCCCCAGGCTGGGGACATGGAGTGTGCCCAGGTGTTTGCCTTGAGTTGGCGGCCTGGGTCAGGGCCAGGCTGGGGGTGCTCAGGAGAAAGCACGTCTGTCACCCCAGCTGGAGGCAGTGACGGTGGACACCAGGCTCACAGGGATGAGTCCCAGACCAGCCTGTGGCCATAGCGCTGAGTTGGCCTCTGCCCCAGGAGGCAGCGGGACTCCATGTGTTAGGCTGGGCCTCGCTGGACTGGGGACTGGGGGCTGGAGCAGCCCTGAGCCGCCGCTGCAGGCTGCAGCCTCTGGGGGGCTCCCTCACCCCACCTGGCTCACCCTGCTCCCCGGTTCTCTTGCAGTCCTGGCTATGCATGAGAACGTGCTCAGGTGCCCGACTCCGGGCTGTACGGGCCAAGGCCACGTGAACAGCAACCGCAACACGCACCGAAGGTACTTGGGCTGGGCTGGGCCTGCTGCGTCCCCTGCGCCACCCTCGAGGCTGGTGTGAGGCCAGGGCCGACCGCTTCCGGGGGTCAGAGCGGCACCTGCAGGTGTGGCCACCGGCGCCCCTGTGAGTGGGCGCAGGGGTAGGGGCGGGGCAGGGAGGCCTCCTGCTGCGGGACGGCCAGTGAGGCAGCCCCACCGTCGTGCAGAAGCCGCTGCGGCCGGCCAGGCTCTGGGCCGCCCTGCGGGACGCTGGGCCTGGGAGTGGCGAGGCTTCCGGCACACTCGTCTCCTGGCTCCTGAGCCCACGGTGGCCGTGGCCGAGAGGGGGTGCACCCCTGCTCCAGTGGCCACGCGCCCGGCGAGGGGGTTGCCAGGGGCCCTGAGGTCACTCTGTGAGAGCAGGCTGGGTTCCTGGGCGCTGCCGTGACCTGTCAGCTCTCCAGACCCGGCGTCGTCCCTGAGTGCCGACAGGTGTTGCTGCTCCGCGGTCTCAGATTGCGGGCCCCTGGTGTGACCCTGGCGGTCCGTGTCCTCTGGGGTCGTGCCCTGGTCATAGCCTGTGAGGCCCAGGGCTCCTCTGAGTTGACATGGCCCGGAAGGCAGTCAGGCTGGCGGTGAGAAGACAGGAGGGCGGAGCCTCTGTGGGGCTCTCTGAGCCGGCGGAGCCCTCGTCACCCTCGTGTGCCGCCACTAAGGGATTCCCCGGATGCTCACGGCCCGAGCAGCGGGCACTTGGACGCCCGCAGAGCGGGAGAGGGACCCCAGCTTGGGAGCCGCAGCCTCCTCAGGGCTGCCGCTGCTCCCCGTGTCCTGGCGTGGGCTGGCGGGGCCTGGAGGAGATGGCTCAGCTGGCCCCTTGTCCCTCCTCTAGTTTGTCCGGGTGTCCCATTGCTGCTGCAGAGAAGCTAGCCAAGTCTCACGAGAAGCAGCAGCCGCTGACGGGAGACTCTGCCAAGAGCGGCTCCAGCTCAGACCGGACGCTCAGGTGGGTGGAAGAGGCCACGGCACCTATGGGCCGCTCTGTCTCCCAATGCACATGTGTGTGTGAGTGCGTGCCCTGTGCATGCTCGTGTGCTGTGTTTGTGTGTGCATGTGCGTGCATTTTAGGGTGTGCCTATGTGTATGTATACCTGGGTGCATGTGTGTTTGCTGTGTTTGTGTGTATATCTGTGTGCATTTCTGTGTGTGCCTGTGTGTATGTACACCTGTGAGCATGTGCATGTATTGTGCTTGCATGTGGATACGTGTGCGTCTCTGTTCGTGCCCATGCGTATGAATACCTGTGTGCATGCATGTGTGCTGTGTTTTCGTGTGTATGTGTGTACATTTCTGCGTGTGCCTGTGTGCATGTACGCCTGTGTATGTGTGTGTGCTGTGTTCATATGTGCATATGTGTGCATATCTGTGCATGCCCATGTGCACGTAAGCCTGTGTGCGTGCACACGTGCCATTTGTGTGTGCATGCATGCATTTCCATGTGCTGTGCATATACACCTGTGTGCACGTGTGTGCTGTGTTTGCATGTGCATGTGTGCATTTCCATGTGTGCCATACGTATGCACACTTGTGAGTGCATGTGTGCTGTGTTCGTATGTGCATGTGTGTGCATTTCCATGTGCTGTGTGTATGTACACCTGTGTGCATGTGTGTGTGCTGTGTTTGCATGTGCATGTGTGCATTTCCATGTGTGCTATGTGTTTGTACGCCTGTGAGCGTGCATGTGTGCCGAGGCCTTGCATTGCTGTGAGGGCCTCCTGGGGGTGGTGTCGGCGGCCAGTTTCGGGGCGCACAGGACAGTCACGTCAGCCGCATTCGCAGTGCCCGCCTGTGGCTCACACGCCCACCCCGCCGCCCCGGCCACTCTGCCTGATCTCACCCGGGACTGCGGGGCTCGTGGAGATGCGGGTCCTGTCTGGGCGGGGGGACTGCCCTGCAGAGGGCACTGCTGTCCGGAGGCACAGGGTGCTCTACACCTGCCCGCCCTTCTCGGCCTCCGCTGCTCGGTGGAGACGGGAGCAGGCACGTGTGTGCGTGCACACTCGTGTGTGTGTGTGTGAGTGTGCAGTGGCTCATCAGCAGGAGGGCTTCCAGAAGACCACTCAGAACACGTCCGCTCCGCGTCCCCTCCCTCCGCACTACCCCGTGAAGCGGGTGCCGAGAACAAGGCCAGAGGCGCGAGCGCTCACCCCTGGCCACCCGCACCGTCCACTCGGCCCGCCTGGCCTGCATCCTGCTCCCGACCACAGGGCCCCGGGCACACAGCGCCTCCTGCTCTGGGGACACTGCCACTCTCCTCTTTCTTTGCTATTGTTTCGAGGAACTAGAAGTCACACAAGTCCCCCCACACCTCGCACCCCAATGCTCCAGAGCTGTGGTTCGTGCCCGCCTCCTGAAGGAGAGTGTGGGAGCCTGGGGCCACGTGCCTGGCACAGGCCACGGGTCGTCACCCTGATTGCCACAGGTGATGGCATGGCCGCTGGTCTGGAGAGTGGCTGTGCCTCCTCTGGCCCCCCACCCCCTGCAGGCCCCGCCTGAGCCCTGCCCCTTCCATGGCCCATGCCTGGCGAAGGTGTAGCCGGGGGACGGTGGCCATCCCTGGCTATTCCAAGGGTGCTTTGGGGGGTCTCTGGGGGGGCGGCCCCTCACCTCCATGCACTGAGGGGTCCCACGGCCGCCCACAGGGCCTTCAGCCGCACACGGGACGGTCCCGTCGGCTGTGTTCTGAGAGCCAGCGGCTCTCGTGGCGATGGGGGCTCCTCCTCTGCAGCTCGTCACTGCTCCCTCCAGCTTCCTGTCAGTTCCTGATCTGATCCTTTCCCTGCCTCGGTCTAAGTCACTGAGAAAATGTGACGCCATCAGGCGGGTGAGGCCCAGACAGAGGAGGCTGTGCCCCAGACACCCCAACCTCAGCTTGCTGGCCGTGAATGCGGGGCACAATGTTGCATCACGACTTCGGACATTTCTCATGAAGCCGAAGGAGGCGTGAGATCCGGCCTCCCAGGCAGAGGAGCGGGAGTGAAAGTCCAGGGCGCAGAACCTGACTGTCCGGGCTCCATCCGCTCTCTGTGGCCACGTTTCTGGGAGTCGCACCCATGGTGTGGGCGTCTGCAAAGCCTCGCTGCTGTCGCAGATGCTACGTCTGTGCTGCGGGCTGAAGCCCCGGCTAAGGGAGCCGTCGCCCCATGGGGCCAGTGTCACATTCAGGGTCTGCGTGTCCCGGTGCCTCTCCAGCCGCTGGGCAGCATGCTGCCACCCCACCCCTCCTGGGCAAGGGGACATGGCCCTCTTGGGGGTGTCCAGTTTCCAAGGCCTTGCAGGGCTGGCTCAGCATCACGCAGTCTCTGTCACTGGGCTTGTTGGAACCACACTCAGGTTCCTACAGCGCCTGGTGGTCTGGAGCGCCTCGCCGTCGACCCCTCCCAGTCCCAGTCGCTGCTCAGTTCAGACACCAGACGTAGGGGCGGGGCTGCTGGGGACCCTCCCTGTCTCTCCCCTTGCTCCTCTCGGGGCTGCCTGGTCGAGAAGCCCCCACACGCTGCGTGGCCAACCCTCCTGGTGGGCGTCTCGCCCTGCCTCCTGTCTCTCAAGCACCTTTCCAGGCCCGTCCTCCATCCTTCCAGCTTCCCCCTCAGGGCCACGTCACCATCCCTGTCCCTTGGAGAGCTGACCAGCCCCTGGAGGCTGGCTCTCAGAAACACAGCCACCCTCTGCCTCCTCCACGGTACCCTGCCTGGGAGGGCTGGCGGCCAGGCCCCCACGTGTCTGGAACCTGCTCTCCTGAGTTCCAGGGGAGGCCTCAGCCCTCCTCCTCTGGCTGATGGTGTCTGCAAGAGGACATGCCATTCCCCCTCACACAGCACCCTCCGTGCTGGGACCTGGGCGAGGGTCTCCCTGGCGCTGTCCACACTGGGCTCTCAGGGTCCCTGGGGCCTGTCCTCATGGTCTGCACTTCTCCCCTCGCTCCAGACCCATGTGCTTCGTGAAGCAGGTCGAGGTCCCTCCGTACGGAAGCTACCGGCCCAGCGCGGCCCCCGCCACACCGAGGGCCAACCTGGCCAAGGAGCTGGAGAAGTTCTCCAAGGTCACCTTCGACTACGCAAGTTTCGATGCTCAGGTTTTTGGCAAACGCATGCTTGCCCCAAAGATGCCAACCAGCGAGACCTCACCCAAAGCCTTTAAATGTGAGTAGGGGGCCACTCCTGGGGGGTGTGGGCCGGGGAGTGGTGGGGGCACCAGGCCAGGAGCACTGGGGGTCCTCTCCCCAGCGGGCTGACGCAGTGGACCAGGGCCCCATGCTGCCTTTGTGGGGGTCTGTCCTGCCCACGGGGCTGCTCTGTGTTCACCCTCAGACTCGACATGCCCCTCACTAACTGTGACAGCAAACCAGGTCCTTTGCGGTAGACACACCCAAAGGCCTAAGGGCTGCTTTGCTGACACAGGCTGCCCCATAGAAGTCCCTTCCCCGCCTCCCAAAGAAATCCCCTCCCCGGCTCCCTGCTGGCTCCTTCCGCTCACCCCGCAGGGTGGGGGGCAGGGCTCCAGTGACCCCGGTGCTGGGCCCGTCACCCCTCTCCACCCACCCCCCCGCCAGAGGAGCCACTTGCTTTCCTGCGTGGGGGTCTCGTAGTCGCAAAAATGACCTTTCAAGAACAGCCCTTCCTGGCTTTTCTGTCACTTGTTGCACTGCCTTGTGGGGTGTGAGCCCCTTACACAGGAAGCATGTGTGGAATGGAGGAGTGGCCCCGGGGCAAGTGACATTGGATGTGCTCCCTGGGTGCCTGTCTCCTCTGCCTCAATGACAAAAATGCCTCCCAACACAGCCACCGGCCAGAGGGGACCTTCCCCAGGTGCTGGCACAGGCTCCAGCCTGACTAGGTCTGGAAATTTATTGGTGATGCTGTGATCACTCGGAAATATTACACCTGAGAGTGATTTTATGTCTACAGCACAAGTACTAGAAGAGATAACGATCTGTGCCTTGTCTTTCATGTTTATTTGAATAATAATGTTACTTTATCAAAACAGGAACTATTGAGGGGACGGGAGCCTTTTGAAATGTTGTGACACAAGCGTCCTACTCCGGCGACACTCCAAACACTCACCCCATTTACAGAATCCTTTAGTCTTTCACTAACTGTTCACTGGCAGACAACCGTTTTTGTTTGAAATGCCGGTGCTAGAATATCTTTGGAGGATTTCACTCTTTCTGCACAAATTTTGCTCAGGCCAGAAATAGCCTCCTCAAGGCCAAGCAAGAGGACCCAGCCTCAAGCCACCCTCGAGCTGCGCCCTGTGTGCTCCCAAAGTCCCCAAGTGTCTGTGTGGTCGCCTCCTTTTCCGGTCTATATAGCCTGGTGTTGTTCCCTTTTTGCAGCCAAACCTTTCCCAAGGGGCTCTCCCTCCAGGCCCAGCTCCTGCACCCCATCCCCTTCTGCAGGCTTCGACTGCACGCATGACGCAGAGGCTGCGCACATGGCTGCCACGGCCATCCTGAACCTGTCCACACGCTGCTGGGAAATGCCCGAGAACCTCAGCACGAAGCCACAGGAGGCGCCCAGCAAGGTCGGTGGGGCGCGCGCAGGGGCGCGCCTCTGAGGCAGGGGTGGGGCGGAGGGCCTTGCAGGCAGGACCACGTGGCCCCTGAGTGGAGCATGCTCAGTGACACCCGGGGTCTGGCTGCTGATGGTCACTCTCATCTCCCCGCCCTCAGCCGTGGCCCCGACGCAGGGAGCTGTGAGCTGTCCCTGAGAGGGACAGGCGCCCACGTGCTCCCTCGTGTCTGAGGGCTGTGTACCTGCTCTCGCCTGAGCACGCCCACTGGAGCCTGGTCGCAGTGTTGGGAGCAGTGAAGTGGGGTGGTGACCCCTCTGCTGAGGCTCAGGGCCCCCGGGGCCCTCGTCCCCTGGTCGGAGGAGGGGCTGCCTGGACATCCGCCCCCGGAGGCACAGCAGCACACACGGTGTCCCATCGCCACCGCAGGCCGTGGACATCGAAGTGGACGAAAACGGGACGCTGGACCTGAGCATGCACAAGCACCGCCGGCGTGAGGGCGCCCTCCCCGGCGGCGGCGGCAGCCCCGGTGCCCGGACCCCCGACGCCCCCCAGCGCCGGGACAGCAGCGGTGCCCCCAGCGCGCCACAGCCCAGCCAGGCCTCCCGCCAGGACGCGTGGGACCGGCCCCTGGACTACACCAAGCCCAGCCGGCAGCGGGACGGGGAGCCCGAGGAGGTGGGTGCCAGGCGCCCGGTAGGGCGGCTGTGGGGCTGGGGCTGGCGTCCGAGCGTGAGCTGCTCCGGCAGAGCCCGGGGCCCTGTCCGTTTTCACGGAGGTCCTGTACCCTCTGGGCAGCGGGGACTTAGCCCACCTCCTCGGAGGGCTCTTCACCCTTGGGCCGCGCTGTGGCCTTGTCTGGACGAGAGAGGTGGCCTTGGGAACTACACAGATGAGGGGGCCCTAGGCAGGGCAGGAGGGGGCTTTTTCCAGACCCTACAGGGCGCCGTGACACGGGCTCTGAGTTCCTTGGCTTTGCAGGCCTGCTTCCTACCCACCTGTTGTCCAGATAGGGACACCCAAACTCTGGTGGCCCCTCACTATCCCCAAGGTGCTCTGGGCCGCCTTGGTCCTTGGACAGAGGCAGGAGAAAACTCCTGGCCCCAGGAACCCCATGGTGGGCAGGGCTGAGCCCCGAGCCAAGCACACGGCTGGGCTGCGGTCTGCGGACACAGGCGGCCTCTGTCCAGTCTCCGCCCCCACTGAGGGCTTTTCCCACAGAGCTGTGTGCCCAGAACAACAGAGCCCCACATGAGGCGTCCCAGGCCCCAAGCGACCTCTGCAAAGTCCCCTCCCCCCCGCCCCCGCCCACCAGGAGGGCAGCTCCCTGTGGGGGAGGAGGTGGTGGGGACTTGTGCCTCTGCGAACCCAGCACCTCCGAGGCTCCATCCTCCTGGTGAGCAAGGCGCCCTCCGGACATGTCACACGTACGTCACTTCACAGAGGAGCGGACCGGGCCCCAGGCCGCGGCCGTGCTCACTTGGCTCGGTCACTCAGCTGTAGCTTGGTGTCAGGCCCCAGAACAGGGGCACCTCTGACGGAGGTCCGGTGGAGTGAGGCCGGCCCGAGACGTGCCTGCCCAGGGCCGTGCGGGCCGCTTCCTCCTGGACAGCAGGGGCCCCGTCTGAGGGGAGAGGGGTCCTGACAGCTGCTGTCACCCCGTCTCAGTCCTGCTGCCCATGGCCTGGGCTGCCGTGCCCCGTCCAGGGGCCCCTCTGGCTCTCTCCCTGCCCCATTCCGCAACTCCCCACTCAGGCTGGTCTCCGGGCTGCTGCGCCCCTCCCTGCTCCCCTCACCTGCCCTCCGAGCACCCCGGCTCCCTCCCAGCACTGCCATTGCCACCTGCGGGGTGACGCAGGCCTCAGAGGCCCTGAGGCTCCCGCCCGCTAAAGCCCGCCCTCGTGCACTGACCCACAGTCAGCAGGCGGGCCGTATGCAGAGGCCGCAGTCTGCTCCCAGACCCTTCGCCCCCATACCCTCTTGGACACCCCCAGGAGCACGTCCCCAGCCAGGCCTTCTCAGTTCCTGGGCCGTGGCCCTGGACTCCCGGCGCAGGCCCTCCATCTGGCTCTGCCCAGGGCTCCTGACCCATCCTGGGCGAGGCTGCCAACCATGGGACCCAGCCGCCCCTCCTGCCGGCCTCACTGTCCCGCTGTCCTGGGGTCTCAGGGACACACTCCCTGCTCCGACCTTCGGGGACCCCGCACATCTGGGAGGCTCAGTGTCGTCCGGCTTGGCCGGCAAAGGAGTCAGTCGCGGTGACCAGACGTAGGCGGCCCTCCAGCCGCCGAGTGCTTCAAGGCCTTTCCTGCTCCGGTGCCCAACAGCCCTCAGGGACTCCTGCCTCCTCCGGCTTAAAAGTGGTGCCTGGGCCCAAGAGGGTGAACAGCTTGCTGAGGTCTGACTGTGTCCACAAGCCGCCTGTGAGGGACGGGACATGTGCTGGCCGTCTGGCTCGCGTAGGCTGTCCCCCGCCTCACAGGCAGGGCCCGTCCTCGTTCACCCTGTGTCCACACTCTCTGCCCCAGACCCGGCATTCGAGTCCCGGGGGCTCACCAAGTGCCTCTGTGGTCCAGGTACCATGCTGGGTGGGTGTAGGGCCGGCAGCCGCCAGCTCACCTGTCGCCGCCCTCGCTGAGCCCGGTGTCCACTGCGGCTCCCCAGGTGGGGTTGTGCCCGAGGCCCCACCTTCCTGGGGCAGCTCCGGCGAGGGGCGGGGCACTGCCGTCCCTCAGGCCGCTGTCCTCTGGGTCCGGAAGACGGGAGACTCCAGCAGGGCCCGCGGACGCTGTCCCACAGGGACCCGCCCCCGCAGCCCCGGCCGGGCGCCGGCCCTGCCACCGTTAAGACTTCTCCCCGCTGGTTTTTTGCAGTCAGAGCCAGCAGCCCATTCTTTTGCTTCTTCTGAAGCAGATGACCAGGAAGTGCTGGAGGAGAGCTGCGAGGAGCGGCGGTACCCCGGGGAGGTCACCCTCACCAGCTTTAAGCTGAGGTTTCTGTCCAAGGACATGAAGAAGGAGCTGCTGACGTGAGTCCCCGCCGTGGCCACCGGGCCTCCCCAGGGCACCTCCGCGGTCGGCACGGGCGGCGGGGTCGCTCCGGCCTGGCCGGCTGGCGGGCGGACGCGGGGCATCCTGCAGGGAGCCAGGCGGCGGGGCGGTGGGGGGCAGGGTGGCCTCGCCTGCTGTGCTGGGCCCTAATACAGCCCTCCGCGGCGACCAAGCGCTGCAGACGACGGCAGGGTGGAGCCACATGGAGGGCGCTGCCCACCCCGAGCCCACCCAGGCCCCAGGCCCCAGACCGTTCTGTCACAGGACGTGGCCCCCTCGCTCCGTCTGCCTGGTGGCCCCTCTGAGCTGGTCCTCATGGGGTTTAACCAGCCGCCATTGGAGCGGGCAGTCTGCTGGTGGCCAGGGCCAGCTGCCGTCCCACAGCCTCTGGCTGGCCCACCGGAAGCCACCCCTGTGGGAGGCCGCAAGGGGCAGCTGCATGGCAGGCGCCCAGCCTTCGCCCGGGTTAGAGTTCGTTCCTGGGGTTCCTTTTTGCTCGTCCTGACCCCACCAGCTTCCTCCTGCCGTAGCTGGCTCCCCGGGACAGCTGGGCCCAGGCTCCAGTCTGGGACTTTGTCTTCAGGAGGCCATGCCTGCGTGTCCGTGGGTGTGCACACGTGTGCGCACATGACACATGGGCTCAGAGGCACCCTAACTGCAAGCCAAGCTTAGACCAGTTCCTTTTTCCTTCTTGAGTTAAGTGCGGGAGCAACTGGCAGTCCAGAGGCGAAGGCTGTGCTCTGAGGCCCGAGGGGAGGAGCTGCCCCCGAGAGCCAGGGGCCAGAGACAGCCCCCGCCCTCGCGTGGGCTTGGCCGGGAGCAGGCCTGGCAGGTGTGCCTTGCTCTCTGTTCTGATGCTCTTTTTCCTCTGTCCAGCTGTCCTACCCCCGGCTGCGACGGCAGTGGCCACATCACCGGGAACTATGCCTCCCACCGCAGGTTCGTCCCCCGCTTGGGTCCGGCCTGGCCAGGTGCTCGCTGTGGGTCTCCCTCTCTCCTCTGCTCCCTTCTTGGGCTCACCCCGGTGTCCCATCTCTTCTCTTTCAGCCTCTCTGGTTGCCCTCTTGCTGACAAGAGCCTCAGAAACTTCATGGCTGCCCATTCTGCTGACCTCAAGTATGTCTGCCCTCCTGGCCTCCCATCTCTCAGGCGGCTCCCCAGCTCCACTCTGTCCTTCCATGGGGCTTTAGCCCCAACCGGCTTCTCCAGGGCTGGAGCCTCAGGCCGGCCCGCCCAGTGGGAGAGGCAGGGACGTGGAAGGGCCGATTCTGCTCAGCCAGCTGCTGCAGCTTGTGTGTCCCTGCTCTGTGCCCTGTCCCCTCCGGCCGGGTGGCTGCTATGGGCTCCTGTGCTGCCCTCAGCCCTGCCGGCCTCTCGCGGGCCAAGGCTGGGAGGGGAGCAGGACGCTGGCTCTCGAGGGCTCGCTCTCCCGGGGACGGGGCTGCGGGGCCTGCTCTGCTCGCACGCGCGTCTGCGGCAGCCCGGGCCTGGCCGGCCATGCTCGTCTGCTGCGGCTCCGTGTGCTACAGGCTTTTTGCTACGGAGCGGATGCCGACAGCGAAAGACAAATCCGCCCCTCTGCCCTCCTGCCACCCCTCCTGGCTGCTCTGTCTTGGCCCTGGCAACCCCCTCCCCTGGACAGCCTGGACTCCACGCTCAGCCCCTCACTTTGCTGAGCCCCCCCTGCTTTGGCCCCAGGCCCTGAGGGCAGCAGCTCCTGCCCGATGGTCCTGCTCGGACAAGATGCAGGCACCAGAGGGTTCTCAGGTCTCGGTGCCCTCTGGGAGCTGGGGACAGTCCCTGCCTTTGGTTTCTCTGCTTTCTGTTGAGCTGTGACTCCCAGGCTGACCCAGGCTGAGGAAGGAGGTCCCACTCCTGCCCCCAGGCTGCCCCTCCCCAGGGCGGGTCTGCCTCCCTCAGGCCTCCTGAGTTGGAGGCCCCGAGTCCAGGCCAGGTCCCCCTGGCTGGTCAATCCTGGGGCCTCGCGGCTTAGGTGCTTTTGCTGCCGGGGGCTCCCAGGCCCCGGTTCAGAGGCGGGCGGCCGGCTCTGGGGTGCACGTCCGGGCCAGCAGCAGTGGTTCCCTCCTCCCCTCACTGCCAAGCGGCCCCCCGTTCCCGCAGACGAGGCGGGATCCGCCCACAATGGTCTTTCCAGGGGTCACAGCCTTACCAGAGCATGTCCTGAGGCTCTGACGTCACACACACCGCACATCACCTGTCTGTTCCTGGCGTCCAGCCCCGAAACCCTGCTGGGACCTCCGCCCTGGCCGCTCCCTCTGTGCCTTGTCCCTCCTGTCCTCCTGCCTTCTCCTAGCTGCTTCTCCAGCTCTCCTTGCATTTGCTCCTGGGATCAGCTTTCATGGGCTTCCAGTCTGAGGCGATTCGTGAGCCTTCGGGCGCTGACTGTGCGTCGGGAGGTGGCCATTGGGGAGGGCGAGTCCCCTCGGAGACAAAGAGCTTAGTCAGAAATAGCAACAGGAGGTCTTCCTTGCGTGGAAACCATCACGTGTCAGTGCTGGCAAGGCCCGGCCCTCGCTCTCCTGTCCGGGGTCTGCCCGTGGGCGCCCGGCCCTCGTCTCCTCAAGCCAGGCCTCGGCTGCGTGCCCACGGTCCGCTCCCACTCTCCCCTCCTCCCGCCCAGTGGGCACGTGGCAGCCTTGTAGCGACGGGTGCAGGTGGCCCGTCCCCGGGGCCAGACGCCTGAGCCGCCGCCTTGCAGGCACGCTCTTCGCTGGCCTCCCCGTCGCAGCTGGGTGCAGTGACAGTCTCGTGTGATGTGTCGTCTGCGATTTGGTGAAATCCCAAGTGCGTTTGTGGTCCCTTTCGTGGCCCGTGCTGCGTGGGGGCTGGGTGCAGCCACACCCTGTGTGGGGCTCAGAGGTGGACCCTGGTGTGCATGCCGCTTACTCATGTAGACACCGTGCTCGGGGTCACGCAGTGGGCGGCCTCCTGCAGCTGACTCTGTGGGTCTCATGCCTGCAGCCAGCGCTGCCCCTCTAGCCGCACGGACACCGGGCACTCGTGGACACAGCTCTGGGGCAAAGCCATTACGCTGCGACTCAGCAAGGCGGGTGGGTGGGACGGTCCCACCTGCCGGCAGCTGGTGTGCCGCAGAGGGACCCCTGGGCAAGCGGGTCCCACGGCGCTGGCCCACGCTGCCCTGAAGCCGGGGAGAAGCAGGGCCACGGGTGGCCGGCCAGGGTCAAGCGTGTCCGCACCCTGCTCTGTACTTGGTCCTCCAGGGAGTGGGCAGAAGCGTGGGGTTGGGCCCCCACAGCAAGGGAGGGACGCCCCAATGTGCCGAGGACCCTGGGGCCTCGGACGATGCAGAGACAGTGTCAGGACCGGGCTATGCAGCACTTGGTGTTGGCCGAAGGGTGACACCTGCCCGGCTGAAGGTGGTGAGCCGTGTCCGTTAACAGGCAAAGGCTCCCTTGCCCAGGTACGCATGGGCTGACCTGTGACCACATGTGACCAGGGCAGGCGCTGTCCAACCTCAATAGGTTTTAAGTTATGCCAAAACCTGGCCAGAGGGCAATGTGGCCAGCTGGTCAGCTGACAGGCCAGGGGGCCTCTGCCGTGTGCCTACAGGCAGGGATGAGGAGGGGCCCAAGAGAGTAGTGGAGTCTGTGGAAGGGGGGGGCGCCCCTGGCCCTGGAGCCCCCATGTCGCCAGCCTCCAGGCTTCTCTGGTGGGGAGCGGCAGCTCGGCTCACTGGGGTCTGGGGGTGGCCAGGTGCTGCCTGTGCCGTGGACGACAGAGTACACTGCAGAAGGGCCTTGGGCACAGCTCAGGGACCCGAGCGTCTGCTGATGGGGAGGCGAAGACCTGTGTGCCAAGCGCGTGTCCCCACGGCCCCCGGGGCCCCCGGGACTGAGGCACAGCCTGGCTCCCACGGTTCTCTCTCCACGAGGCTGGGAAACAGCGGGGAAGCCCTGCCTGGGCCCCGCTGGGGCCGAGGCGTGGAGTGAGCCCTGGTCGGAGGCCTCTTGAGGCCCCGCCGGCAGAGCTGGCCACGGCTCCCCACGTGGACACCAGCGTGCGAGGGTTGTGGGCCATTTTGGCCCCCCTGCCCCCCGCTGTGTGGTGCCTGCCCCCACTGCCGCCTCGAGGCTGGGGCTGCCGAGGGCACGTCATGGTGCGGGCCACCGTCCTGGGACCAGCCCTCGTCCCCCCAGTGGCGTCACGGAAGGTGAACTGGTCTTAGGTTTCGAGTTTGCCTTTCCAGGCCCTTGAGCTTAAAGTCAAGGGCTGTGTCTGTTCTAGAACTTTCTGGTCCAGCCTAGAACCTGCAGAGGCACTGAGTGCCATCGTCCCTGCAGGGGAGCTGCTTGGCCTCCCCGGGGCCCACTGGGGGCTGGCTGGCACCGTCCTGGAGCCCAGAGGTCACGGCGGGGGGCGGCCTGGCCAGGACGGGCACCGCTGTCTGTGAGGCCCCAGAGGGCAGGCGGGCGCCCTGGGCCTGAGCACACAGGGTGCCCCTCTGGGGCCTACTCCACGGCTCTGGCCCAGCATCGCTGTCCTCCACAGGTGCCCCACACCCGGCTGCGACGGCTCCGGCCACATCACGGGGAACTACGCGTCCCACCGGAGGTGAGCCCGCCACGGCCAGGGGTGCGACTGGCAGGTGGGGAGGTCTGCCCTCAGGTGAGGCTGGAAGCTCCGGGCGGGGCACTGACTGGCCAGCAACCCTGGCCCACTCGTCCCTCCGCCTGAGCTGCTGATAGCCCCGGAGCTCTGCGGGCAGCACGGGGACTTCTGGGGACGCCCCGGGCCTGGCCACCGCCCAGCAGAGCGCTTGCTGGCGAAGCTTCTGTGGGGTCCCTGGGCTGCTGGCCCCGACGCGGGAGGAGCTGCCGGGGCCACTGCTGTTTTTATCCTCTTTCTAAACCAGCTTGTCAGGCTGCCCACGTGCCAAGAAGGCTGGCGCCAAGGTGACGCCCGCCAAGGACGACAAGGAGGACCCCGAGCTGATGAAGTGAGTCGGCCCTGCGGGCCCTGTGGAATCGGGGTCCCCTGTGCTTCATGGCCTACAGGCCTCTGAGCTCCCGGGTCATCGACACGGCTGGTGGATGACGATCCTCGGCTTCCCAGGAGCCCCCCTGTTCCACGAGGGCCCGCACGTGCGCGTGTGCGAAGTGAAGTGAAGCGAAGTGTGCACCCGGCACTGCCCTGTCTGAGCCTCCCAGGTCGGGGTGTCTGACCGGGCAGGAGAGGCAAGATGCCCACTACCTTTGCACCTGGGGACGCCTGGGCGCGGGGCGCTCATGGGCACTGCTGTCTGCACAACACTGGTCTGGCGGGATGGTCGGGCAGGGCTCAGGGAGCAGAGTATGTTCTGTCTGCATCGTGCGTTGGCGCTGTCACGCGCCCTGCGGGGAGCTGGGGGCCGATGAGAGAGCCCGGGACCCCGAGCCTGCTGTGGGAGGAAGCGACATCTGGCCCTTAATGAGTGAGGTCCCCAGAGCCACTGGTGGCCTCGCTGGGCGTGTGCATGAGGCTGACTGGGTGCCCCACTCTCTGGGGGCGGGGCTGTCGCCAGCTCACCTTCCAAGGGAACTAACTTGCTTGTAGGGCACAAGGAGCAGCCCACCGTCCGGTGTGCCTTTCAGAGCTGTCGTGTGTCCTCCTGGCCGGTGAGGAGCAGATGGGCGTGGCTCTGGCCTCCGTGCGCGCGCCCGGCAGGCTCGTTAGGGTGACGGGCGGGCGGCAGGTCTGCTCAGACTATTCCCTGCTGGCCATGAGCAGCCAGACACCCCTGCAGAGGGGCACCCTGGCCCAAGGCCTGGATGTCCCTCAGGGTCCACTCAGCCTGAACGTCTGTCTGCTCAGCCACAGAGCAGGGGCCTGGCTGGCAGCACCAGGGCCTTCCTGGGGTGGCCCATTGACTTGGTAACATGGCTTGTTTGCTGAAACTTTACAAAGGTGAGAATGCAAAATGCCTGATCTGTGTAAATACAATGCTGTGAAGGATTTAGCAAGGGTCCTATGGATGGGGATCTCAGGAGTGCATTGTGCTGCCTTTGCAAATGATTAAAATCAAGATCAGCATTTTTCAAGTTAACTGAGAAAAATGCTTTTTCTCCTCCTAATGTGCTGTCAACTTTGCTTTTAGAAAAACGATGTTTTGCAGCCAAGTGGAGAATGGGACTTTTAGGAACAGTTTAGCATTTGTAGGGTGGATGGGTGACCCCATGGTGGGGGGCGGAGGCCCCATTTAGTGCCTCCATTTATGGGGTGTCTTAGCACAAGTGCCCACCGCAGCAGAAACGGGGACAGGTGCGCCAGGTCCTGCCGTGGGGGGCACGCCGTCACACGGGCTGGGATGCCGTGCGGGCTGGTGAGGGAGGTGTCTTGTGTCTGCTCCACCTGGAATTAAGCCAGGTCAGCACTTGGTGGCAAATCCCTTTGGCCACAACTGATAAGTGGCTGCCAAGCCCGTGGAGGTCCCGGCCGGGGTCAGGAGCCAGATGCCTTCTGCCCGTGGAGAGGCCTGGCCGTCCTTGGCCACACTGGGAGACGCCCCTCTGACCTCGGGGTCCCGGTGACACCTCACGCGTGTGCCCCAGCACAGAAGCCACCCCGCTCGGCACCCCCCACATGTCAGTGCCAGGTCACCTGACACTTCGGAGGATCTGGACGCTGGGCGTGGATAGAGAGAAAAGCCGTGTTTCTGTTGACGCGTTTGAAATTGTCACTTCAAATGCGGCCCGGGCGACGGGAGGGCTTTGCGAAGGGCGGGGAGGGAATTCGGGGTGCGGCGCTGCGGCGCCCACGGAGCTGCTCGCACTCAGCCTTCTGACTGTATGCTGTCAGGGCCTCGCAGGCACGTTGGAGCACCCCACCCAGGTGCACTGGGGACCCCACAGCGGGGACGCGTCCGAGTTTGGGTGCAGGTGTGACGTGGAGCCTCCCAGCACCCCTAGCCGTGTCCGCACTCGACTCCAGGCCAAGATGACCTGGGACTGGCTCAGGAGACGGCTCACGAGGCCCATGTGGGGGGATGAGTGAGAAGGAAGTGGGAGCCGACAGAGGTGAACTGTCTGCAGTGGCCACCCCAGGCATGAGCCAAGATGTGGTGGTGATGAGCCCGGGATGTCCCGCCTGTGTCTCCTCTGTATCCCAGGAGCAAGCTCTGTAAACTGGGGTCATGTGCCCCCTCCCGGTCCTGTGTGTCTGCTGGGTTTGCAGCACAGGGGAACTAGGTGACAAACAGCGAGTTAAGAGTCCCCTCTGTTGGGAGAGAAGACTCGGAACTTGCAGGTGAGGCTCTCGCCATCCGTCACGTGCTGGTTCGGGTGAGCTTGGCCTCAGAGTGGGGAGCTCTTGGTCTGGGTCCTGTCTGAGGGCCATGAGGAGAGACACTCATGGCTCTGCATCATCCTGTTTTCTGTCACCACCTGGATTTCAATGGCAGCATGAGGGGCGGTCCCTTGGAACCTCTCTCAAGCTTTCCTTGGGCATTTGCTACTTCCATGAGGGACCCCTTCCCTGTCCTCAAACAAGCTGAGCAAAGGGGAAGGTCTCCCCAAGCTGGCCCGGACAGGGGTCACGGGGGGTCTGGGTTGCACCTCCTTCTAGAGCACACACTTCCGACGTGGCAAAGCTGGGACACACATGGGCGTGGTGCCGTGAGCAGCCTCTCTGGATGCTGTCGGGGGGCATGGCCTCTGCTGTCCCCAAACTGCCTGGCTCCGACCTGCGACCCCCAGGTCCCCTGGCCCCGTGCTTGCTGCAAGCTCAGCTGACACCTTAATTCCACTGAAGCAACACTGGCAGCAAGGTCCAGGCGTGGAGCCCGAGGCTACGGTCTGGAGAGAGACGCTGGCCACTGACCCTCCGGCCGTGAGGGCGGCGTGCGGACGTGGTCCTGCTGCCCCCGCCGGCCCGAGGCCCAGGACTCGCGCCAGCGGCGGCATCTGGGCCCCCCGCGGGTCTCAGCCGGGTGTGGGGGTCTCCGGCTCTCCCTCCCACCCCAGCTCCCCTGTGCTCACCTCTGCTCTCCTCACGCCAGGTGCCCAGTTCCAGGCTGCGTGGGGCTCGGCCACATCAGCGGCAAGTACGCCTCTCACCGAAGCGCGTCCGGCTGCCCACTGGCCGCGCGGAGGCAGAAGGAGGGCTCCGTCAACGGCCCCTCGTTCTCCTGGAAGTCGCTGAAGAACGAGGGGCCCACCTGCCCCACCCCAGGCTGCGACGGGTCTGGCCACGCCAACGGGAGCTTCCTCACCCACCGGAGGTGACTGGCCCGGGGGCGGCTGGACGTGGGCTCGGGACGCCTGCTACCTCTCTAGGGAAAATCAGCAGGGGAGACTGTAGGGAGGCTGTGGTGCCAGAGGGTGCCGTGTGCGACATGTGCCACCCTGAGCGTCCGCACCCTGAGCCTCCCGGCCACGCCCCACGCAGTGTGCAGAGCCCTGTGCCTGGCACGCCTGGCCCTGTAAGAGCTTCGTCTGTCACAGCTCATGCCCTGCCCCTCCCGCTGGGGCCCCTTCTTTGACGTTTGGGGCCAGGGCTCCGCCTGTTCTGCAAAGGGCCTGGTGACAAGACCCCTCCTGCCGGGGCAGTGGGCGGGCAGCACTGACAGCCCCTCACCTACCCCAGGGCTGGGAGGCCGACTCTCATCCGGTCTGTGCCTGGCAGCCCGGGTCATGGCCGAGGTGGTGGGGTCAGTACCTGGGCCTGTCAGAAACTGTCTTTTTCTTTCTATTTTTCTGCCCTTGTCTCTCCACCTGTAAGATTAATTAAGTCATTCAAGCCACAAGCCAGTTCTGAGTCCAGCAAGCACCGGGTGCTGGAGACAAGCAGAGGACACACATGGCAGCCCCCGCCCCCCACCCTGGCTAGGGCAGTGTGGATGGGGCCAGGCTACAGGCCCCTCAGGGAAGAGCTGCAGGGTGAGGCTGGCCCCTCTGAGAAGAGGTGCGGAGCTTACCCAGAGCTCTGGGGACAAGCCTTCAGGGCAGTGGCCTGTGCTGGGACTGGCTGGGCTAGTAGATGAACATTGAGGGAGGGGGACCACCCCTGGACCAGGGGCAAAAAGGGATGAGCTATCAAGTTCCGTCCAGGACCCTATCCAGCTGCCAGATGCTGACAACTTGGCTCTCATTGTGACATGAGGCCAGACTGGCCTCTGGTGTGTGACTTCGGACTGGTTTTTAATGTGTGACCTTTGCTTTCAGCTTGTCCGGCTGTCCTAGAGCAACCTTTGCTGGAAAGAAGGGAAAACTCTCAGGGGATGAGGTTCTCAGCACAAAGTTCAAGACGAGTGATGGTAAGGACGCCTCCCTTGCGGTTTCTGTGGGGAACCCTTCGACCTGGTGAGTGAGCGTTGCTGGTGGGAGGGGATAGGCAGGTGCCCATCCTGGAGGCCCTGACCTATCGTCGTGGGCCTGTGTCTTGAGCGGCTGCAGGGCTGTGGGGCTGAGAACTCACTCACTCGGCCCCAGTGAAGAGGGAGCTGTGGACATTCAGCATCCCCCGTGAAGGGCTCCATCTCTCTCCCTCATAAGTCATTCTGGCTGAAGACATGTCCACTCTCCCACCTGTGGCCTAGACACACGGCGGCCAGTGGCCTCCAGACACCACCCCCCCCCCGCCTGACACGTGCGGTCCGTCTCAGAGCCGCTCTGGGCGGACCGAGTCCCTCCGGGAGGCCAGCCTGGGCCTGAGGCTGAGCCGCCCCCGGGCTTTCTCCCTGGGGCAGTGCTGGACAATGATGAGGAGATCAAGCAGCTGAACCAGGAGATCCGAGACCTGAGCGAGTCCAACTCGGAGATGGAGGCCGCCATGGCCCAGCTTCAGTCCCAGGTGCGCCCGCCCCTGCGCCCCACCCAGGCTCGCTGTCCTTGGTCCTGGCCTCTTCTGTGAGGCAGGAGGGGCCCAGCCCGGTGTGCAGTTGGCGGTCACACTGGCCTGAGGAGTGGGGCACTCAGGGACGCCTGAGACGTGCTGCCTGTCCTGCCGCCGGTCCTGCCGCCGTGTGTCCTCCGGTGCTGGCGGCTGGAGGTCCTGTCAGGGTCGGGGTCCCCCAGCGTTATGAGTGGACCCACGTGTGGGTTCTCCAGCCCAGCTGGAGTGCCGCCACCGCAGCCCTGTCACACGCGGCTGAGTGACCTGGCACGCCTCTGGACCCACGTGCCCCTCCGTGCCCTCGCCGGTGGCCGGAGACAGCAGTAGTGATCAACCTGCAGGGCTGCTGGGAGGCGGCTGCGTGTCCACGGGGAGAGCGGGTAGCACACTGAGTGGCAGGTCACAGGGCGCCTCTGACTTCCCCAGGGAACACCACTTGCCAAGAGGCAGTGCAGGTCTGATTCCAAAAAGACCACGGCCCACCCTCAGCGCCTGGGGTGCGGGGGGTGGGCCACGCGCCATCATGCTCCCATGGCTGGAGGGAAGAAGGGACGAGGAAGCACCCAGGCCCTGCGGGTCTGAAGGGAGAAGGGGGGGGTCTCGCTGTGTGGTTCTCCCCTCCGCCTGCGAGCCAGCCGCAGCCTGCCGGGAGCAGCATCAGCCGTGGGAGTTGGGGGTCCTTGCTGTGCGGGCAGCGTCTTTCTGGCCGTCTCAGGGTGCTGAGCCACTGGCTGTGTGGCCACCACCCTCCGTCCCTTCCCGCCCTGCCAGCGTCAGCACCTTTGCCTGCTCTGCTGGCCTCGCCCGGCTTTTCAAAGACGGCCACTCGCAGGCTGCTCGCCAGCACTCTTTGGAAGGCCGCTCTCCCCTCAAGGAGTGTGGACCTGTCTGCTGTGCGGAGGGGCAGGGGGGGTGCTCAGGCAGACGCAACCCTTCCCAAGCCCAGGCCTGTCACCCGGCGCAGAAGCGTCGCAGCCTCCCCTGAGCTGTGGGCCGGCAGACAGCGCCTAGAAGGCCGTCCCTGGTCACACTGGGGACAGCTCCGCGTGCCAGACACTGAGCTCGCCTCTGCCCCAGGCTCCTTTGAACCGCAGGACTGGGGGCTGCTGTCTCCCAGACCAGCCCAGGGCAGGAACCTCTGCGGAGGCTTACACACCCGAGACCCCTGGCGCCTGACCACCCAGAGCAGGCAGGACAGCCCCTGGCCGTCAGTCCCGTTGTCACTGTCCTGTGGGGTCCGTGGAGGAACTCTGAGAGCTCCCTTGGGAGAAGCTCCAGGACTGCTGCGCAGGCCTCCACCCTGGTGTCCTCCTGGGTCCGGAGCAGAAGCATCCAGAGGCGTCTGTGCTAGAGACAACAAGCCATCGGCCCCGGGCTGCAGCGGGACGGGCAGCTGCAGAGGGGCCACAGGGTGCCTCAGAGGTGGACGGGAATGTGAGGCACACTCGCGGTGGCCAGGTGTGAGCTCAAACCCTGAGCCTCCCCCACCCCGCCCCCGTGGGAAGGTCAGCACAGAAAGGGACGTTGCTGTGTCTGCCCCCCCCACCCAGGGTCTGGGGCACTGCCAGCCCCACCTGTGGCCCCAGGGGGCAGGGGCTCTGCACTAGCTCTCAGAGAGGCTGGGCGGCCGGGTGCAGGCCCTTCCGTGTCACCCCACAGGTCTCGTCCATGGAGAGGAGTCTGAGGAGCATTGAGGACGAGAACCGGCTGATTGAGGAGCAGAACGAAGCCCTCTTCCTGGAGCTGTCGGGCCTGAGCCAGGCCCTCATCCGGAGCCTCGCCAACATCCGCCTGCCACACATGGTGCGTGGGCCCCCGCTGGGCTGCCCCACGCAGGGCCAGGGGCGGTGGACTCGGCCCATGGTGCGGCCACCATGGTGTGCGCTGGTCTCAGGGGCGGCGGGAGGTGGGTTGCGCACACCCCCTCCCATCCCCGTCTCAGAGGGCCGGGCTGCCGTGTGGGATGGGGCTGGCTGAACTGTTCTGCCCACCAGGAGCCAATATGTGAGCAGAACTTCGACGCCTACGTGAGCACCCTCACCGACATGTACTCCACACCAGTGCTACCAAGACCCCGAGAACAAGGACCTCCTGGAAAAGCATCAAGCAGGCCGTGAGGGGCATCCAGGTCTAGGCCTTACCTTGCTGATCCGGGGCGCCTGGCACCCCGACTTGGCGCCATTGTTTACCTCCCTCGCCCTGCCCTCCCAGTGGAGAATCCCAACTCACAGCGACTCTGCATGCGGCCCCGGTGGCCTCGGAGGCTTGTCCAAAGGGAAGCCTCCGACCTCCCCGGGCGCGTGTGTGTGAAGGCGACAAATCGATTTATTTTTGTTTCCTGACAATAATCTGAAAGCAGCTTGAAGTCCCAGTGGAAGCTCATGGACAAGGTTCTCAGGGAAGTTTTGGAGTTCGCGACCACAGTGTTCCTGTCTGTCTGTCGAGGCCGAGGCCGGGTGGGGTGTGCGTGTAGTGTTGTGCCCGGGTGCACGTCTGCCCGGCGAGGCCAGTGTGGCACGGGTATTTCTGTTTTCATTTAACTTGGTTTGGTATGGGACAAAGCCCTGGCCCAGAGGGCACACGTGGGGGGCAGGCCTACAGCCTGTCTGCTCTTGGGCGCGCGCCTGGGACGACCCTGGCCCTGGCTGTGTGCGGCTTGGGGCCAGGCCCCTCCAGGGTCTTCCCCTCTGTGCCAGGTCACCCAGGCCCGCACCCACCCGCAGCTCACTGCCGACTTCCCTGGGTCACGGCAGAGCCTGCCGGGGATGGGGACAGTGTCACTGAGATAGGGGGCAAATTCCTCATGACAGACCACCAAGGTTCCACTCACTTTTAGATCTGTTCAAGATGCAGAAGAAGGTAGATTTTACCTTAATGTGTTAAAAACACAACGTTCCTACATGTAAATAGAGTCGAAGTCGACTGTGACCGTGATTCCAGGTCAGTGTTTGAAAGTAGAGAAACTGCTCTTCCTGGAAGAACATAAAAAGTAGTTAGTTTAATTATTCTGTAAATTATTTAATTTGTCAAGATGTAAGTATTTATATTCACATCTCTTATGTTAATGTTTGATATTTATTTAACATTTTTATTTATTTATATACTATTTCAACTAGACCCCAAACCAGGATACCATGAGAGAAATACCTGATATCAAGGCAAAATTAACTATTTGACTACAAGACAGGCCACACAGAAAATCTCACTATGACAACTTCCAGTTATAATTTTGATGCAACCAAGTTATTTTTAATATATTTTGTTATTTATTCTTTTAATGATGGAATTTTTAAAAAAGTATTTTGTACCTGAGGAATTTTGGTAATTTGGGGGAATTCTTCCCTTGGTCCAATGGGAGAGGCTTTTGGTTTTCTGTGCCCTTTTGGTCCCTTCCGCTCCAGGTCCGGATGGCGGCGGGTGGGCCTGTCTTACGATTTGTGGACGTGTAGCAGGTGTGTGTGCTCGGTGTGCTCCCCGTGCCGCGTCTGTGTGCCGGGGATCGCGATGTCCGAGTCCTGCTGCTGACGGAGCCCGTCCCTCCGACAGCCGATACTGTGACCCTCCTCCTCAGGAAATGCGTCGGGCCCACAGCACAGCCCTGCTCGGCGCGTTCGCAGGCCGATTCCCTAATAAAGGTCCACTCTGACTGTGTGTGGGAGCCCTGAGTGCGTCTTATCACCCGCGTGTGCTGTGAGGACGCCGCCTCTGTCCCTGACAGCCCTGACAAGTCACCTTCCTGAGGGTGGGGGCGCTTCCGTCTCAGACCTCTTCCTGATGCCACACGGGGAACCCCATCTCCCCCTCAAGGTGAGGTCCCAGGCAACTAAGTCTCTGCGCCCTGCCCCTTCCCCACGGCCAGGTGTGTGCAGGTCGGTCTCAGGACAGAGAGGAGCCTTCCTGCCTGGGTTCTTGAGCGGGGCGTGGGGCGGGGATGCTGCCCTGGGCTGGCTTCCTGGCCACGGGAGGAAGTGTGCGGGGGCAGAGGGTCTGCCCATTCCAGTGGGCGGCAGGGCTGAGCTGGAGAACAGTGGAGCTGAGAGGGGAGAAAGCGCACGCTCTCGATGACTCGAACTCCCAGACCCAGGCGCTCCTGAAGCCCCCCGTGCGCGCCCCAGTTATGTGCTGTTTGCTCGAGCCCGTGGGCTGGGTGTTCGGCTTCGCAGCAGCTCCTTGGCGTCCGTGGCTTCCGCGTCAGGTGGAGCTCTAGCTCTCCCCGGCCGAGACGAGGGTCAGGGGTTCTGGTCACATTCAACTGGAACTGTCAGCACGCTTTGGCCTCCTTGGGCATCTGGCCTCCAGGGAGGGAGTCTCAGCTTGGCTTGGGGGCCTGGTTCTATAACAGGCAGGCTGCCCAGTGGGGGCTTCGGCGGGGGGGGGCCTTGAACCTTTTCAGAAGGAGTCCGTTAACCCTGTGCGCCCACATGTGTGGTCTGCTTCCTCACCTGGGGGCAGTCTGGGTCTGTGGATGGTTCCCGAGGCAGTTTCTACAGCCCGGGTGTGCCAGGCAGGCGGCCTCTTGCACCCCACCAGCGACACCTGTTCCCATCAGGGTGATGAGACACAGAGGGCAGTTGTAGGTGGGGCAGAGGTCGCCAGGCTGAAGCCCTGGTGTGGGTGGGGTGCCTGGGAAGTAGCCACAGAGTGGCACGCAGGCCCTGGTGATGACGAAGCCATCAGACCACAGGTGGCAGCCACATCTGTGGGAGCCACAGGACTGGTGAAGTCCGAGAGCTGACAGGCAGTCCGCAGTGGACTCCTCCTGTCCCTCCCTTCAGGGTGCTGAGCCCCCAGGAGAAAAGCAACCAGTGGCCTCTGGTTTGTGAATAACGTTGATTTAAGATGTAAGGAGGTGGCTGCAAAGAGAAGGTCAAGGTATTTGTCTCCCTTCACCTCAAGCTAATTCCAGACTGGGCCTTCTTTCCGGAATGAGAGGAGATGGCAGACTGCAGACCAGCGTGTCCGCCAAGGCACCTGGGTGCCCCGCTCAGCAGTGTGGGACGAGCCAGGGCAGAGAGTGTCGTAACCAACCGGAACCCCTACCTGGATATAGAGGTCTTGAATTCCCAGGCCCAGAAGAAATGCTGCTTCTTGCTCTGGCTCCAGGTCACAATGCTCCTTGTCCTCCGATGGGACGGGGGTGGACCACCCACAAGCCACGGTATTCTTTCCAGATCTTTCCACCTGCACTGTGAACTGAGGATGGTGGAAGCCAAGAGGTGGGCCAGGTCGGCTGTCAGAGAGTGGCCTTGTGAACAGGAAGACGCTGAGAGTCTAGTGAACCAGCCCGGCCCCCACAGCCCCTCTCCAGGTGACCCTGGGTGAGGAGGCACTGTCACTAGAACCAGGGGGTTCCCGTTGGGCGGCCAGGCTTGTCCACAATCTCTTTTCTGGACTCCCAAAAACAGTTTCTTTTGATGCACACACTTCAGTCAGAAGCAGAAAGGAGTGAGTCATGGTGTTGCATGGGGACCACACTCTCCAGAACCTTCCAGATCATTCCAGAGCCACCTCCTGGAGGTCTCTCCGCACTTGTGTGGTCTCTAGAGTGTACAACGGCAGGCTAGCCCCATCTCACATGCTGAGCTGGGGGGTGGGGGCAAGTTCTGGTGGCTCCCACAGAAGCCCAGGCCTGGACGCAGATCTGTGATCACACAGTGGACCCCAAGCACACTTTCTCTGGCAGAGGCAAGCCTAGGGGGGCCTTTCTGGAGTCCGGAATCCCTTAAAGCTATTTGAGAAATTATGTGTGCAGGTGCAGAGGGGGATTTTTCTCCTGGTCCACAGCCATTCCCACATTCTGCAGTCTGGAGGGAGACCTCCCAGCTAACAGTCCCACGTGTCCTGTGAATATGGCACTCAGGGTAGCCGCAGGCCAGGGACCCTGCTTTGCACCACCCAGGCCCTAGCAGCTTGGCCCTCAGCGGTGCGTGCACCAGCACGGGACACCCACACTCAGCGCAGTGGGGACCAGGCTCTTCTGAAGAATGTGGTGCTCCACCCCCCAGCTCAGGGGCCTCATGACACTGGTGGTCTGCTCCACCCTGCCCACAAAGCTCTGCCTTAAATGCCCCCCCGCCCTTGCAGTCACCTGGCTGCAGCGCCTGGGGCAGCTCTCAGAGTCCTACGCACCTCCAGTGGCCAGCGGAATGTGGGCAGTGCCCAGGGTCAGGACTAGTGCCCCAGGAGCGTTGTTTAAGCACCTGAACCCCCTGAACAGCAGGTCTCATGGAACCCCCACCCCGCTCTGGTGAGGTTCATGGCCAGATGGGCCCTTCCCGTCAGAGGGTCTCTAGTTCCCCCCTCACCAGCCAAGTACGGAGCCCCGGAGGCCCAATGGGGAGTCAGCCCGGTACAGGGCAGGCACTTTGCGGGCAGTGCTGGGGGCTGCAGGGCCGGGTGGATCGGGAAGTGTGTCCAGATGGGGCCGCTGCCAGGTCTGAGGGATGGCCCTGGACGAGTTTGGGATGCTGGGCAAGGTCTCCCTTGTGGGGACCCCTGGTTTCTGATCAGAGTTATAGGTGGAAGCTCCCTGGGCTGGAGTCGGCCCATCTTATAACTGGGAAATTTGGCAGGTCGCTTCCAGACTCTGTGCCTCAGTTTCCTTCTCAGAAGGGGTCCACAGCATATGCTACCAAAGGAGGAGGGAAGGAGGGAGGAGTCCAGACCCCAGGTTACCTACCACCCCCCGACACTCTGAGGACACCCTCAAACCCACCTCCCCTTTCCTGTACCTACCTTCTCACAACCACCACTCCTGGTTTTGAGATTTGCCTTTGGTGGGTGGCCAGCCACCTGAGGTCGGACCTCTGCTGCCAGCTAAGCCCTGGGTCTGGAGGTACCACCCAGGGCCCTCCAATCTATACCCGCAGATCTAGCTGCCACCCACCTGGTGCCCACAGAGTGCATTCATCTGCTCCACCGACAGCTGCAGTCAGGGGGCTGCGAGTCTGCTCTGCCCAGCCTGGCCCACGAGTCTAAGGTTGCCAGCCCCCCACACTCTTCTCCTCTTCCAGGTCACAGGGGGCGGGAGGACCGGCTAGGGGATTGGCAAGGGGGAGGGTGCTCTCGAACCCTGAAACCTACCTCCTAAGGGTGCTTCCATCCCTTATACCTGGGAACCTTCGGCAGGTCGCTTCCAGCCTCTCCGCCACTGACCTCTGCACAGTGATGAAAACGTCTGTGGTTCTATGTCCTCCCAGAATTTGGTGTCTTCAGTGTTCCAGATTTAGGCCATTTTGACAAGAGTACAGTGGTGTCTCACTGTTGTTTTAATTTGCATTTCCCTGATGACATCTTTTGAGCATCTTTTCGTTGCTTGCTGGCCATGTGTATATCTTTTTTGCTGAGGCATCTGTTCAGGTCTTTGACCCATTTTTATTTATTTATTTATTTATTTTTGTTGTTGTCGAGTTCTAAGAGTTCTTTATATATTTTGGATACCAGTCCTTTATCAGATACGTGTTTTTGCGAATATTTTCTCTCAATCTGTGGCTTTTCATTCTCCTGAAGTGTCTTCAACGACACATAAGTTGAACTGTAATGAAACCCACCTCACCAATTCCGCCTTTCTCGGGTCACATGTTTGAGGCTGAACGTGAGACATCATTGCCAAGCTCATAGTCACCTAGATTTCTGTTATCTTCTAGCACTTTTATGTGAAAATTGCGAGGTTTGTGTCTAAACTCATTTTCGTGCACATCAATGTCTAGCTGGCTCGGCACCAAGTGTTGAAAAGGCCGCCCCTTCTCCACTGAGTCGCCTTTGCGCCTTGGTCAGAGCTGCATGGGCTGCATTTGCGGGGTCTGTTTCTGGGCGCTCTGTGCTGCCCACTGACCTGTGTGTCTGGGACTTTGCCAACAGCATGGCGTCTTGATCACTGAAGCTTCTCTCCTGCAGTACTGCATTGGTTAGTCTGCATTGTTTTGTTCTGTTTTCCTCCCAATATAACCTTAGAATCAGTTTGTTGGTATCCACAAAATACCTTACTAGGATTTTGATTGGATTGCATTAAATCTATAGATCAAGTTGGGAAGAACTGACATTTTAACAACATGGAGTCTTCCTATTTGTGAACATGGAATATCTTTCCATTTATTTTGATCTTTGATTTCTTCCATTAGAATTTTGTAGTTTTTCTCACATAGATCTTAGATCTGTACCTAAGTATTTCCTTTTCTTTTGGCGCTAATGTAAATGGTGTTGCGTTTTTAATTTGAAATTCCAAATGTTCATTGCTGGCATATAGCCAGTGACAGACGGTGTATATAACGGGGTCCCATACTGTTACATGAGCTGAAAAACGCCTATGCCAGTGACGTCGTTGCCCAGGACTTCAAAGGGTTTGCCAAGGAGGAGAAGGCTGCAGAAACCCCCAAGGCTGCAGTCGAAAAGGCAAACAAACTTCCCCGGGGTGTGGGCGAGGAGGACGTGGGGGAGCCCCCTGAAGGACCGGAGGGGCTGCTGGAACTGGAGCAGGAATGCGCAACTGAAGAGGCAAGAGAAACGGCAACTGCAGAAGAACCCCCAAGAAAACCCACAGCGAAGGGGTTAGCAGAAGCTTCGCAGACCACGACAAGCTCCTTAAAACGTCTGAAATCACGAGCTTGAACCCTGAAAGGTTTTCATTAACCGAGAGATGTGGCACATTATCTGGTTACGAGCAGATCTATGAAGAAAGAAGACACAAACCAAGCAAACCGTGATGGACGTACCTCTGACACCTCCTCAAGAAGAGCCTCAGGCAGATCCTTCCAGAGGTGTTCCAGGAGGCGACAGCTCCATGTGTCACTGCCCCTGAACACCTTCCAGCGAGTCACGATGCAGTGGTGGGAGACAGTGATACTGATGATCCTGACCCCGTGTAGCTGAGGCTAAGGCATGTGTTTGTGTCTTACTTTTTAACCAAAACGTTTAAAAAGCGAAATTAAAAAAAATTTTTTTAAATAGAAAAAGGCTTATATACTAAGGATATACAGAAGATATCTTTGTACAGCTGGACAATGTGTTATTGCAAAAGTTTATGAAGTAAAATTGTTAAAGTAGGTCCAGGTTGCAGCACCTCTTCCAGGACCAGACGCACAGTCCTCGCCGTCGTGGCGCCATCGCTGCTGTGTCCGGTAGGGACCTGCTGCGAGGTTCCACCGTGTGAGTCCACTAAGGTCTACGTCGGTTCCGGGCCAGTTTCAATGGATTGATTTTTCTCATCAGTAGTTTTCTTCCATCTTTGTATGTCTAAGAATTTTAGATTGGATGCTGCGAATTTTACCCTGTTGAGTGGTAAAAATTTTGTATTCTTATAAATATTCGTAAGCTTTGTTCTGGGACAGTTACTAGAACAGTTTGATCCTTTCAAGTCTTTCCTCGATTTATTAGGTGGGGTCAGAGCAGTGACCAGTCTGGGCTAATTATTCCTCACACCTTAGGCAAGAGCCTCTGTGCACTCCCCCAGCTCCTCGGGAGCCATGAGGTCTTCCCTTCCAGCTGGGGGAATGGGCACCACTTCCTGCCGAGAGCAACTGTGGTCAGTGTTACCGCTGATGGCTGGTTGCAGTTCTTTCCCTGGCCTCGGGTCGTTTCCTCACACGCATGCTCCGAGATCTTCCTCACTCCCAGCACGCGGCTTTGTGGCTGCTAGCTGCCTTGGTCTGCCTGAAGTTTTATTTCCTCAACTGAGGGAGCCCCTGCTTGGGTCTCCCCTCTGCACTGTAGCCTGGAATTCTCACAGCAGTAAGACGGGGCAACTGTGAGGCTTGGCCCGTGGCTTTCTCACCTCTCAAGAGTCACTGAGCTATGTTGTAATATCCACTGTCCTAAGAACTGCTGCTTCACACATTCCGTCCATTTCTTGGTTGTGTCAGGCCCAGCTTCTGTGGCTCCATCTTGGTCAGTTTCAGAATTTCTTGGTATAGAGCTTTAGTTCTGAATGATGAAAGAAATCTGGAGGTGGTGGTGGTGATGGTTACACAACGATGAGAACGGACTTAATGCCACTGAACTCTACACTTAGTAATGGTTAAAATGGTAAATTTCATGTTATCTATATAGTACCACACCAAGATAAAACTTTTAAAAAGGGTTACATGCACCAAGGGAGTCTTAGTGCTGCTGTACTCTGAAACAATGCAACCCAGAGTGACCCCGCGCGGCGCTCATCAGGTACCTGCAGCACTGTCACCCCGAGGGCCATGGGGCAGCCCGGGCAGGGTCCACCCGCTGGCCAGGAACAGCCCAGAGCCTGAGGCTGTGGATCACAACCCCTGCTCCAAGACCTGGCCTACCTTCCACAGCCAGGGGCTCCGCCTCCCAGGCCAGGGCGCTCAGGTCGCTCAGCCCTGACCCACCCTGAGATGAACAAGGTGCGCACGCGCTAACCCAGCACCTTCTGTGTGGGGCGTACATACACGCACCCTGGGTCCTCCAAGTCTGTGGGGCCCTGGAGCACCCTGTGTCTTCGCAGGCGGCCCACTCAGAACACTGTCCGGCCACTTCTTGATCCCCTCTCCCGTGCACCCGGAGTTCGCCGTTCCTGTCCACATTACTGCTATTCGGATTATTCAAAAAAGGTCTCTTTGCCTTGTGGTACCCAAAGAAATTGTACCAGTCGTCCACCTTGCCCAAACTCCACCATCGCCCATGTCAAAATTGATGACAGACCCCACCGGGAACAGGGGGTGGGCGGGCCTGCAGGCGGCGCTCTGCGCCTCCGTGCGCCTCCAGAGGAATTTGACAACTGGAGCGGCCCCGCCCCAGCTCCCCCGTCTGTCTTCCCCAGACTGCAGGTGGCTCGCTGTGGCTGCACGCAGCGAATGCCAGCCCTCACCCCCCAGGACTCTCTCCTCTTCAGATCGCACTGCACTGGGACTTGGCGTCGTGGGCCAAGTCTTCGGCTGCGCATCACTGTCAGAGCAGCTCCCCCAGCACACGTGTCGCTGGGGAGGGCGTGGCCCGGGCTTGCGCGACCGCGAACTTCTCTGCGAGCGCGGAAAATGGGGCGCTCTGCCGGGTGCAGGCGTGCGGTGTGGGTGCGCCAGAGCCCAGTGAGGGGGGCGGCGGTCTGGACGCCTTCTCGAGGCTGGGTTGGACCTTTCCGGTCTTGCAGATCCTAGTTCGAATGTCCCTTCCGTGCCACCCTAGCCACAGAAGCCGCTGCCGCCAGTTACTGTCCCGCAACCCGATTTTCATTTCTTCCTGACCTGTCAGCCCCTTCCGTGGAATGTCACCTGACCAGGAGGGGCCCTACTTGTCGCGCTCACAGGTGCATTCTGGCTCGCGGGGGAAGGCGGGAGGCGGCGGCGCAGAGGTGCTAATCCTCACCGGCAGCTGTCGCTTGACTTCCGCGACCCCGCAGAGTGCAGGGTCCGCCCTGCGTCCCCCTCCTCCTCCCGCGCGCGCCTGGCGCTCGGCTGGCCGGCAGCGACCTCGTAAGCAGACACTAAGCGCCGGGCGGGCGGCACCACGGCACTGGGCCCACCCGCCGCGCCGTCGCCCCTTTAAGCCGGCGGCCCCGGGGCGCACGCGCAGTCGGGCCGTTGCGCGCGCAGGCGCAGTGCGGTGGGCGGTGTTTACGGCGGCCGCGGGCGGAGTCGCGCACCACGGAGCGCGGACGCGTGAGGGGCGTCGGCAGCGGCGGGTCGCGGCCTGCGGAGCCCGAGGTAGAGCCGCTCCGCCACCCCGCCCGGCTGTGGCGGTGGCGACGTTTCCCCTCAGCCCCCTGTGCCCTCTCCATCTGCGCGGGCTGGAGCGCCCCGCCCCTCGGCGCGCCGTTCCCGTCTCCCCCCGTCCCCGTCGCCCCCCGTTCCCGTCCCCGGTGCCCTCCGTCCCTGGCGCTCCCCATTCACGTCCCCGGCGTTCCCCCGTTCCCGTCCTCCTGTTCCCGTCCTCAGCGCCTCCGAAGCCCGCACCCTCGGCGTCTGCGCCCCAGCCGGGCTTTCCCGAGCGCCGCACCCCTGGGTCTCCGCGCCTGGGCGGACGCGTCGCTCCCTACGTCCTCCGCCGGGCATGTTGGCAGTCAGTCGTGAGGCGGGTGAGGAGTCACCAGGGCTTAAAGCCTGGACCTTTTCGGAAGGCGACTGCGTATTGAACCCAGCTGTCCCCGGCCGTGGCGCAAGAGGCCCGAAGTGGCTGGAGAAGGGGAGCGTCCCGGGCCGGGGCCGGTGTTCCCGGTTTTGTAGGGGATGCGAAAAAGTCATCTAAATCCCTTCTCTCCCTTATTTATTTACCTGTAATCGTTTTCTTCGCCTTTTTGGCAAAGGGACGACAGAAGTAAACAATTCTGGCTGGGTTTTGGATAGATTATCATTGAAAAACGGGTGAAGTTGGCTCCCTATAAACCAGCGAGTCCTGGTGGCAGAGCTTGGGATAAAGAGCCTTGCCCTGGGCCAGAGGCCGCCTGGGAGTCAGCACTTCCCCCAGGACTCACCGGCTAGGACCTGGGACATCCTTGGGGGTGAGACTGTCCACTTTATGAGAATAATTTGCGTTTTGCAATTCCAGATGTTAGAATGCTTTTCTTTATGTTTCGTAGAAATTGCTTCAATCATGCGTGTGTTCCACTGGTCCAGCTTTTATGAGACCCGGGGATGTATACACGTAGCAGCCTGTGAAGTTCTTAAAAACCCCTCTGTGTCTCTATACGAGTCTAGTTTAGAGATGAGAATCTCAGCTTCATCCATCATTCCTCCAGTAGGAGGTGCGGCTTTCAGTCCTTTTCCCTGGTCATCCATGTGAATCACTTTGTCCATGTTCCCCTTAAGAAGTGACATTCACATTGGAATGTGGCCCTCTGTGTGCAGGCTGACAAACACGGGACTGGAATCGTGACCCTCGTTGTCAGGGCTTTGGGCGGTGTGGGCCTCCACTCGTCAGTCCCGAGACCCTCCAGGGCCTGCTGCCGCTCAGCCTGGTGTGGCCGCACCTGGCACTGACTTGGAAGGAGCTGTCTAAGAGAGAAGCGGTCCTGTGGGGCTGCAGCCAGTTACTGGAATAAGAATTGTGTTGGGATTGCAAAGTATAATCAAGGGCAGCATCCAAAAAATCATTTACTGTTACTTTGAAAAATTGGATTTAACCGGATTGTAGGTCCAGATTAGGTTTGACAAAGGTATGTTTGAACCTGTTGTTGGTATTTTTGGTGGCATTATGACTGGTCACATTGATGGTCAGTAATAAGCATTGACTTTCCAGTGTGAAGGAAGTTAGATTTCCTGCCAATATTAATTATAAATGTCAGACCCTACAGATGGTCACATGCATCCTGCCGTTGGCGACAGGTAGGGTGACCCCATAGTTATTCAGTCTGTCATGTTTGGACACGGATTACTAGTGTGTGACGTGTGGAAGATGCTTGCTTCCCGAGAATTTTTAAAAGCTGCATTTGCTTTGGCCAGGCGGTGCTGGACTTGAATTCCAGCCCTCTCCTCACACACAGGTATGTGATCATGAGCAACATAACTACCCAGTTTGCCTTAGAACGTGAAGACTAAATGAGATCTTGACTAGCAGGTGGTGCCTGTGAAAAGGTGGTAGCTTAGTTTTACTAAAATACTTGCTTTTGCTGTGGAATAAATTTTCAAAGTGAGGCAAAGTTGAAAATAATTGGTACGTACTCAGTGGAAAATAAAACATACCTAATACACAGTTTGTATTTGCTTTCTAGAAGTAGAGTGATGGTGTCGACCTAGAGTGATAGCATGTCACCTGTAGGCTTCTGGGCAGAAGGTGGCATTCGGACCCAGCCTGGAGGATGTGTGGTCCTGATCTTTCCCTCAGCAGACCCAGAAGCAACCAGGCAGCACTCCACAGCTAATCAGTGACCCACATTTGAAGATGACTGTCCTAGACTAGGGGTGTGGACTTGAGCTTCAGAACCCCGTGGCTTATTCAAGATTAGATTTGACCTCATTAGCATTGTGCGCCATCTGGCCGTGTGCACTGGCCATGGACCAAAACCTAACGAGGGCTCTGAGACTAAACAGGGTGGAAAGTGAGTGATTTGTAAAATCTCATATTCTGCTCTAAAAATCTTGCTCCTGAAGACAAACTCCTAATTGTAAAATGAAAGAGCGTTTGTGATAAGCCCCACTATTCACACAGCTGTGTAGGGAGCTGGAGAGTCACGCATGTGGTCATTTCTCATTCCTGGGTAAATCTCTTCGATCACAGGTGCTGGCTGTGTGAATGGGTGTGTGGGTGTGTGTGTGTGTGTGTGTGGAGTTGGCAGCCCCAGTGCATTTGTATGACTCCCCTCTTCTTACACATTCAGAGGGTTTTGAGGAGAGAGCAAGTATAAACTTTGTGATAACAAAATTATAGCATGTTACGTGCAAGTTGCCTGATTCAGAAAATGTGTTAGTCTTTGAGAGGTCAGGTGTTTAACCAGCCCCCCCCCCCCCTCCCCCAACAATTTAGGAGATGTTTTGTAAAACATGATTTCATGTGAAGTGAAACCGGTATTCTGAAAAAGTTAGGTGGAGGCAGTTCAGTATAAAATTGGAAAAGCCCTTTGTGTGAGTAGGCCCCTGAGGGCGCTTTCCCTGAGTTCCATGAAGGTGCCAGAGGGGAACATGTGTTCCTTTTTATTCTCAGAGGTGGCTGGGAAGGAAGCAGAAAGCCGGTGAAGGTCTGGAGGTCGCAGAGCCTGGCCCCTCCTGCAGAGGTGTGGGCGGGGGCGTGGGGCTCCTCTCACCTGTAGCCAGCACAGGCTGTTTGTTACAGGCACGGGTTTGTCACAATATGTTCTGTTGGGTAAGAGTTTTGTGGATGTTGTTTCTGCTTGAAATACGTACATCAGAATATCCAGATCAGCAGATGGGAGGCTTCCTGGGCTTGGCATTTATGCGCATGGAGGGTGTAGAGTTGCCAGATAAAAAACAGAAGCCACTTACATCTGAATTTCAAATAAGTAATGAATAATTTAGTATTTGTTGTTTACCCGAATTTCAGTTATTACTTTTTTTGCTTGAAAAATTTATAGAAAACGATATTACAAAATACCTATTTGAAATCTTCAAGGAGAAGTTGCTCTTAGAATGATTTCTTAGACATGTCCACTCTCTTGTGTTCTCAGCGATTTCTCCAGCTGTGGTACATCCCTGTTAAGGCAGTTTGATGTTTAAGATCATTTTAACCCTAAAATCTTGACTTTCTAGATTGAGGACTCATATTTTAATGGTGTTTTAAAGTTGTTAAATATGTTTTAGTTTTCTTAAGTTCTTTTGAATTCACTTGTTACTATAAATTACAAACTAACTTCTGGATGGATATAATTGAATTTCACATTTAACTGTTTTTTCCCCTCTGAATCTGGCATCTTGGGGGTGGGGTAGGTGGGTGTTGACAGTTTTCAGAATTCAGAATTTGAGGTTGGTATGTATTCAGAACTTTTACTGTCCTGCTCTTGGCTTTGATGTAAATAGCTCTTAAAAAAAATTTGTTGATTGCAGTGTTGATCAGAAGTCGACCTTGACCATGGGAGGTGCTGTGAGCGCTGGAGAAGACAATGACGAGCTGATCGATAACTTGAAGGAAGCACAGTACATCCGGACTGACCTGGTGGAGCAAGCTTTCCGGGCCATCGATCGTGCCGATTATTACCTTGAAGAATTTAGAGAAAATGCTTACAAAGACTTGGCGTGGAAGCATGGGAACATCCACCTGTCGGCCCCCTGCATTTACTCAGAGGTGATGGAGGCGCTGGAGTTGCAGCCCGGGCTCTCGTTCCTGAACCTGGGCAGTGGCACTGGCTACCTCAGCTCCATGGTGGGACTCATCCTAGGTAACGGGGGACTTGGGAGACACGGCCCTCGGGGGAGGAGAGCAGAGTCTGCTGGCAGTTTCCTCGTGGGAACTAGGTGACTGCCCTGGGCCTTCCCAGCAGCTGTGCAGTGCCCTTCCCAGGCCAGTTAAGGGAAGGCCCCTTTCGTCCCTGCCGCCTCCTGCCTGTATCTCCACCACCTGTTCTGCACACCGTACAGGGCAGCCTACGGCCTAGAGAGGTGTGTAGGCCTGGGCCTCACTGCCTGCCTTGTCACTCTGCCTCTAAACTAAGGACACTCAGCATTAAAGTCTCCTGCGTTTAAGTTCTCTTAAACAATTTTCTTTTTTTTTAATATTAAAGAGATAGTACCTGTAAATTTTTTATTTTTATATTAATTCCAGGGATGAAAGGGATTTCACAAGTTATCATATTTGAAGCCATTTAGCCTATTTTTCCAAACCAGTAAGATTTGCAGCTATACTTGGGAATCTGCTATTTTTACTATTCAAACAACAATATCAGATAACTAAGGATTAATTTAATTTTCACTGTGTGTAAAATGTGTTGGGGAAATGTGTGTTAATAACTTTCACGGCCAGAAACTTTTCTGGAAAAAAAAGGGGTTTATTGAGCCATCTGCAAGGCAGAAAGAGGAACGGGCCTAGGCCCTTTTATTGCAGTGAACTTGGAAAGAAGCTTGTTGTTTTGAAAGAATTTAGGGTGCCATAGATGAGGGGGAGGGTGCAGGCCTCAGTGAGCGAGCAAAGCGAGACGTGTGGGGCCTCGTGGGCTGGCCGGAGGCCTCTGCCTTCGCTGTCTGACTCCTGATCGGCCCCTACCTCCAGCCTGCTGAGGTGTGCTGGAGGCCGCCTCCGAGTTCTCGCTGTTCAACATCTCTTCCTACTCTGAGTGAGAACCGGTCTTGCCAGAGTGACGGCAGGGACTGGTCCCTGCCCTAGAGAGTAGTGGCCGGTCCATCGGTGCTGGGCATCTGTGCATTTTGAGGTGGGAACTGACAGGGTTTGCTAAATACCAAGATTGTCTCCAATGGGTTTGCCTTAAGTAGCGTAACGTTGTCATCAAGTCGTCATGAGCCCATACGTGGGGACGATGTCAAGTCACGGGGCCAGGGTCAGGCTGCTGTAGAGAATCTCAGCATTGACACTTGGTTTCTGTGAACACGGAATGAAATTTTCGGTTTCTTTATACATTCACATACTTTGGAATTTGCTGAAAATTTGTGGCTGTATTTATGTTTTGGGTGAGTCAAAATTCCTATGCAGGTTTTGACCGCAGGGTTGGCACCCCTAGGCCTGGCCTGGTTCAGGGGCCAGTCGACTGGCCCGGGGGTTCCGTTAGGTGTCGGGCGAGCCACAGGGAGGAGAGTTGGGTCTTCGTCTGTAACGGACACCGCGTCCTGCCCTGGCGCATTTCATGGCGGTAACGGGAGAGTTTGCCATCGTGGACCTGCAGGGAGAAGCCCACGTGTGTCCAGGAGCCATGTGTCCCTGGCCGGCCTCTTGGCTTTCTGTAGCCTGAACACCGTTTCTTGCGAATCCCTGCAGAGGTGAGAGCCTCGTTGGCCATGCAGCACCTGCACACGTGACATAGGCCCCAACTCTGACCTCAGCGGTCTTTATGCCTGGCCCTGAACTTCGTGCCTTTCCCGCCACGTGCCCGGGCTTGTTCTGTGGGATCCTGTCCCTGGCTGAGGGCTGTCCTTTCCCGAGGTCCTGAGCATTGAGGATTGGACAGAACACCTGCCTCAGACATGACGCGTGAGCTGTGCGACGTGGGAGCGGCTCTGCCCAGGGCATCGTGGGTCTGACCTCAGTGCCGTGCCCTCTGACCCCGTGTCCTCCTTCCTCTGCTAGCCGTCTTTTCATGGGGGTGGCTGGGGGGACGGTGTTACCATGGTGTTTAGAGCTGGGCCTCTTGGGAGCAGGAGCTGCGTCCTGTAACTCTTACTAGAATCATCTGCCCCAGTGCGTCAGGGAGAGGCAAGTGGCCAGGGAAGCAGGAAGGCAGGGTCTCCTGAAGTTTGCTGTGGTTCGATGTGCACAGAGAAGTGTGACTTCCCAGGTGGGGTGTGTTTGACAAGGGCACATTCAGCAGCAGCCGTGCGGTGGCAGGTGGCAGGTGCCCCTTTACCCACATCCCCGCAGGACGCTGCTGTCCTGTGCCTGGACGCGTGTCTGGTCCCACGTGCCCTGTTGGTTTTCAGAAATTTGGGTGTAACACAAGCGTGAACACACACGTGTGCAGCTCGGTGGGTTTGCACACACGTCCCCACCCCATGTAAGCACACGCTGAGCAAGAATTGGCCCTGGAGGCTCCTGTGCCCCCTTCCCCGTAAGGGGCCCCCCGAGGGTGAGCAGTGCCCTGCCCTCCACCGGTGCGGATTAGCCTTGCTTGTTTCTGACCTGCATAGAAGTGGTTCTCGCTCCACGGAGACTTACCTGAGGGGTTTGTGCCTGATCTCAGCAGATCTGCCCACAGGAAGTTTTACACAGAGGGAACGTGACCGTCACTAACTGGACTTGAGCCGTATTTTCCATTATGGATAAATTTCCTTTGAAATAAAAATTATTTCACTTGGATGGGAAACTGCCTAGGAAGACCAGGTGCCATAGGCATAAAAACAAACAAACAAACAGGTAAATAAGGGTTGTAAGATGACAAGGTCCTTGCAATCTATGAGGTCAACCAAGGGTTGCCTTGCCAAAAAAAAAAAGTGTTTCATCGTGATTTGGAATTATGGATTTTATTTTAATGATGATTAAAACCTGTTTTGTGAGAATTATTAAAATGTCCATATCTGAGTGTTTGGGGGACTTTTAATGGAAAATAGTCCTGTGTCAAGTTTCATTTGCAAAGGACATGTTTCTTCTTCAATTCTTTAGTAGAACCTTGAACTCTTGGTTTCAGACCTTGGCTTTTTATCTTTTTCAAATAATGGTTTAAAAGTTAGAGAGCATGCAGCTCAGGCTTTGCAGAGCTGTGGAATCCAGAGCTCAGAGAAGTGAGTGTTTGCAAGATGCTGAGCAGAGGCCGCTTGCGTATTCAGAGGTTGGCGCGGGCCAGCGGTGCCCTTAGCCGTCAGCCCTGTGGACCTCTGAGATCACACATGCCGAGTCCGACGCGTCCCAGTTGATAGATAGAAACGGGCAGTGAGAGTCCTTGCTCTAGGTCTAAGAGTGTTCCTGTTCTGAAACCTCACAGGTCCTTTTGGAGTGAACCACGGGGTGGAGCTTCATTCAGATGTCATCGAGTATGCAAAGCAGAAGCTGGACTTCTTCATCAGAACAAGCAGCAGCTTTGACAAGTAAGACTGAGTCCTGTCCATGGGCCCAGGATGTCAGGTACAACCTGACTGACCTCTGATGTGATGGAAAGAAATCGGGTCCTCAGCAAACATGACCGTGGGTGGCAGGAGGCTCAGGGGTGTGCCTGAGTGTGTACTGACAACCGAAACATATTCCATGACGTGAAGGGCTTTGGGTTTTTTAGCTGTGATACCTGGTGAAGGTTATTCTTCACCAATAGAAGGAAAAGAGATAAAATGTTCATTTTACTCAGTTTTCATGTTTCTGGTAGAGACATTTATCACTCTATTATGTCTAAAATGTAATTGTTGCGTTTGTCTTTAAACAATGTTTATAACTGGCTCTTGTCATTTTTTAATGAGACGTTAAAGCTCTTAGGGATTAACAGTTTTAGAAAAACCAAGTGTAATTTCCCCTCATTTCACTTGCTCTGTAGTAGATCATGAATGAGGTAACGAATCATAAAGGGGAGCAGAGACGATGATGGAGGTCGGATGATTCCAGCTTGGGTCAAGCTTATGCTATTCCCTCCATGACGTTTGTTTGAATTTCTGACGTTCTGATTATCAGTGGTCTACTTCTCGGAAGTCTGGCTTCCAGCCTCTGTCTCTGTCCATCGTATCTCATCGCCGCGGGATTGCGGTTAGCGCAGATTTACTGTGGAGCCGTGATGCAGTGTGATAGGTTTCGTCATGGAAAACCCGTCCTTCCAGGTTTGACTTCTGTGAACCTTCCTTCGTTCCTGGCAACTGTCTGGAGCTCTCTCCGGGCTGTTCTCAGTACGACCGGGTGTACTGTGGAGCTGGTGTGCAGAAGCAGCACGAGGACTACATGAAGAGTCTCCTCAAGGTCGGGGGCATCCTCGTCATGCCGCTGGAGGAAAAGGTCAGGCCCTGCATGACTGGCGTGGTTCACTTCCCCGAGTGTCAAGGTCTGTGTCAGGAAGTCTGCATGTTGTTTTCCTTGTAGCCCTTGTAACAACGCTCTCCACGTCCCAGAGGAGCAAACAGGCAGGGACAGGCCATGGGGGCAGCCAAGGCAGGGCTGGGCCCGGCTCCTGTGGGCTCCCCGGAGCCTTCCCTCCCTTCTCTCTGCTGCCCGCACCCTGCTCCCCCTCCTCTTCCACGGCCAGTCTGTTAGGCCTGTGTTATTGTTAGAAGTGTTACAGGAAAAACCGTTAGAGTGATTCCATTTCGCTTGTTAGTCTCAGCGTTAGAACCTGCGGTGGTATTTTGCAGGAATCCCTTGCCTGGTACGGAGCTTTGCTCGTTCACATTCCTGCCTGTTTTCGAGACTGTTTCAGAGGGGACAACAGCATCATGAGTGAGCACATGAATCAGAAATGCGTTGGTCATCAGGAAGACTGTCCCTCAGGCAGAGAGAACTAGGAATAGCAAATGATAGAAATTAGGAGATGATGCATTTTTCCCCCAATTTTCTGTATTTTTCAACTGTGAGCATTTAATTAATCTTGTTTGAAAAGTAACTGTTCATTTTAGAAAATCCAGAAGACATGAGCATTCGGAACACTGCTCACAGTTCCCGCTCTGATGGCCGAGTGGGTGGGCCTTGTACCTGTGTCTGGGCCGTTCTTTTTCAGAAAGCTAACTGTGCGAGTGATTTAGAATGCACACCCTTGGAGAGTGCACGACTTGTAAGTCGTGTGGGTCCCTGCCCCCTGCCCCCGTCACCATTGCTCGTGCTGGGGAGGAGCCTGCTGAGTTGTCAAGCCCAGGTTGTCATCTAGTTATCTAAAGACTTATGTGATTGTCCCACATTAAAAAAAATTTTATGCCTAAGTGTTTCAGTATGTATCTGTAAAAGATAGGGGCTCGTTTTTAAACGTTATCACAAAACCATTATCAACCTAAAAAATTAATAGTGATTTCTTAATATCTTCAGATGTCCAAACAGTGTTCAGATTTTCCTGATTGTCTCAAAATTTGTTCGACTAGTTTATTTGAATGAAGCTCCATTTTTAAGATTTAGGTATTGCATTCGATTGATATATCTCTTAAGTGTTTTTAAATCTGTAAGTTCGTTCTATTCTACTTTTCCTTTCAATGTATTTGTTGAAGAAATCAGGTCATTTGATAGAGTTTCCTGCATTTCTTTCTGTCCTTTATTTCACATAAGTTGGGAGTGGGATTTTCTGACCTTTTCAGCCTCGTCAGTGGGTCCCTATTCTCTCATGCTGAAAGTCCTGGTCCCCAACCACCCAGTTTGTTGTTAGTGCCAGCACTGTCACTGCCTTTCTGATTTCTAGAACTAGTGTAGGGTTTCGGGGGTTTATGGCCTTCTACTCCATTGGAGAGGCGCACGCTGTCGTGTTCGGCCAGCGTTCTCGCGTCTTTGAGGAGCTCTCTGCCAAGTGGTGACAGGGCTAGACATCCCATCCTCAGGCTCCATTCTCTGAATAGTCTTTTCAGTGTGTCACGCACGATTTCAGAAGTCTTGGTTGTATTGCAGAAGTATGTGTGTGAGACCTTCGATTGGAGTTGTCATGGCTCGATTAATCTGACAGCTGCAGGCATGGCTCTGATACCCACCTGCTCACTCGGAACTTGGCATAGGGATCCTAGTTTGTTTAAGGGCTCACACATTGCTTATTGATTATGTTTAAAAATTTGATGTTCATTATAACTAGAAATTTTCCTTTTAAAAACCTTTTTGAGAGAAAGTTGTTGCTGGTTTACAAGAATGTGAGCAGCGTCTCGATACTCATCGAGTACATGGCTGCTCATTCTGCGTCTGAGGTTCATAACGTAGAATCTCAGTCTTAGAGGATTTGCTGGCTTAGGTATTTTTAGGTAAGAGAGCATGTGATCCTAGCATGTCAGAGCTGGCCAGAAATAGCACTGTGACCTGTTTGGTCATTCGGAGACTGGCACAGTCACACAGAACGCTCGGGAGGCCGTGTGGTCGACTCAGTTCTTTCTTCTGATGGTCCCGACACTGGGATTCACAGCAGTGTCGTGCCCACACCTAACCCTGTGTGTCTTCAGGACACTTGAGCGTGTACCGCCTGAGTGATCTAAGCTCCTGCACACCCAGGATGGCCTGGCGCCTCCGAGGGCATGGCAGTGACTGCAGTCACAGCTGCTGTCCAGTCTGTGGTTGCAAGCCCCTACTTGTCGTAGGAAGCTTGTTTTACAGTTCCCGTCCTCTAGAAGTGACATTTGGGGTTTAGTAGAGGTTGAAGCCTTGCAGGTGATGGCTTGTGTCTTACGACTTCCACCTCAGAACCGGCCCCCCTGCCTCACCCCCGCTGTGGACTTCTGTGGGGAGCCCAGGAGAGTTGTCCCGTTAGAGTCCCCTCGATCCTTCTCTGATTTTCTCTTCTGCCCTTGACTTCTGTCTCTGTCATTTAGATTTTCTGTAAGCAGAAGTGAGGTCTGGAAGTTTGAATACATTCAGACTAAACTTATTTGCAAGAATATTAAGTTATGTGTGCTTCACGTCATATCATATTGAGGGCCCGTATCGTCAGGTTATTTCATAATTAGCACATCTGTGTCTTTGTAGGTTATATATAGGGATGATTGTATTTAAAATAACGTACCAGGAGCCAAACCGTTTTCCATGTTCTCATTTTTCTTTGAGATAGTTGACTAAGATAACGCGTACTGGCCCTTCTGCTTGGGAAACCAAAAAGATTCTGGCTGTTTCTTTCGCTCCTCTGATCCAGCCCTGCCATTCCGAGTCAGGAAAGTCACGACTTGTCCAGCTGCGTAAGTAACAAGACCTGAACTTTGAGGTCTTTTAAATCTCATTAGAATTTGAAGGGAAACAAAATTTATGAGGAATCTTTTACTATTAAAGGACATTTTCTCATCTACTACGACCTTAAATTTCCATGTGATTTTTAGTCATTTAAAAAATTAAGTCTATTTTCAGCAAATTTTAGATTATCTTAGCCTTCCTTTAAGTCTTCAGAGCTGTTGCTGGTCATGCCGTTGGAAGCAGAGGACCCACGTGACAGGGAGTGACATCTGCCATGGGGAGGGGGTGGTCCCCACACCACCAGGCTGGAGCTCCCGCGGTCATGGGTCCCTTCGCCCCGCGGGGCTGCTGCATGGGCACATGTCAGCCAGCCTGCTGGTGGGTGGCGGTGGGCTCACTGGGCCAGGCCCTGCCTTCCAGCCCTTCAGGGAGCAGACCGACTGTTGGCCAGCCTAGGGCCGGAATCCATGCACGTGTTGTGTTCTGTGTTAAACAAAAACTCACACAGCCACGGGAATCCCAAATGATTTTACTTAAAATAAAACCATTCAGCATGTACTCTGATTTCTGATCATTTGGAAAATTTGGAAAATGTAAAAAAAAGAATGAAGAAAAAAATTACCTTTAACCTCAGCACCCAGAGAGAATGCATGTGGGCGAATGTTTTTTGGAACTGTTCTTTTAGTTTACGAGGAATCGCCTATCAAATAGTGGTGCTCGCCCCTCCTCTGTACTCAGGTCATGTGAAAGAGACTTGGCCCCTGAAACGTGGCCGTAAGCAGCCACGGAGGGTGTGGAGGCACTGAGGCGGGGCTGCCGGAGGCCGTGACGGGATGCTGTGCATGGTCCCGCAGGGCGGAGGTCCCTCGGGAGAGTGGCAGGGCAGGCGATGTCCCCAATGCGGTCCGCGTGGGGAAGCTGGACTTGGGCTTGTCACACAGGCTGCGGGAAGCCCTTAGTGGGTTCACATCAAAGCTGTGGTGCTTCTGTCCTCAGGACCCCACTGCCGAGTTGGAGGGTGCCTGTGCTTCCTGGGAATCCCACCTGGGAACCTACCGGAACATGTCAGTGAGGGCCTTGCTGGTGGGGGGGCGGGGTCGTGGTCTCTGGGGCCCCTTGCGGGTCCGGTTGAAGACCAGTGTGTTGGTGCCGGGGCTTGGTCAGGCCTGGATATGCGTCGTGGCGACGTGGAGGGCACCCTGAGGTGTGTGTTTTGAGGCCGGGGCGTCACAGTATTGAGTGATGAGAAGCGTGATATCTTTGGGCAGTCCAGCTATTTGTAAGTTTATGTTCCTGGGCCAGAGTTTCCTAAATGAGGAAAGTCGTGTGGACGACAAGGACTAAAGAGGCCGTGCGGGTGCCCAGGGCAGACGGGGTCAGCTCTCAGGTGCATCGGCCAGTGACGGACCGCAGGCAGGATGCAGTTCCAAGGCTCCTGGTCTTTTCCAGGTCAGAGATGAAGGTGAAAACCAACACCCTGGCCTCTGCTGTGGAAAGGACTCGGGGCCAGGTAGCTGGGGCCTTTCTGAGGGGGGCGTGGGAGTCAGCTGTGGGTGTGGGTTTGCGGGAGGCTCAGGACCCCAGGCCTGACTGGGTCAGAACCCTGGGAGTAGCTGGGCAGTCTCTCCTAATTGTAGCCACAGGAAGAGCAAGCGTTTGGAGGGGAGATGGTAAAGCCAGAGTCATGGGCAGCAGCACTGGCTGGGGTGCCGAGGGGCAGCCCCAAGAGAGATTCGCTCCCCAAGCAAACGAGGTTTGTTTCCCCCGCATGCACCTCGGGGAGGCTGGACTTGGGGGGTCTGATGACCTGTGAAGAGGTCACATCTGCAGGCTTAGGAGCACTAGCAAGTGGGGCAGTGGCCTTCAAGCAAGAAGCCGCTTGATCGTGGTGCTCGGGGCAAGAAAGTGCTGGAGTCCACCGTGGAGGCAGGGGAGGGGACGCGGGGAGAGGGGGAGCCTGGGCGGGTGCTCTCGGAGACCCTGCTGGGATGGCAGGCGTTGGCCAGGGTTCTGCCCAGCCCCCTTTGGTTGGGTGACATGTTACAGACGACCCAGGAGCTGTCCTGAGGGCGGGCTGCGCTTGTTGAGAGTGTGGGCACTGGAGGGGGCAGTGATGCCGATTTTCAGTTTTATGCGTTTACAGGTGGCCCCGTGGCCCCCTGCGAGCAGCCACGTTTGCCTGCATTAAGCTGAAGTTGAATTTGACAGACATCATTCTTCTTTGGTGTGCTTTGGAGATTTTGTCTCCTTAGAAATGTGATTTACTTTTCTCTAACAAAATAAACAAACACTCAATTTGTAAAGCACCACAGAAACGCTAAAATAGGTAGGAAGCTGGGGCCAGGTATTCGCTGTGTTGCGGACGAAATGGTGCAGGAATGAGGACCGTCAGTGGAGTGGCAGAGGGGCTGTGAAAGGCACAGGATGGGCACCCAGGTCCTCATGGGGCCTCCGGCGGGCGCGGGCGCGGTTCCGCCCCTCCTTTCTCGCGCAGGATCCGTGTGTTTGAAGGGAGCTTTGGAAAATGCTGTGTGATCGCGCACGGGCGCACCTGGTCCCCGCCTGACGCTGCGCCCCGAAGTGCGCCGGGCGCGGGGGCTCCCGTGGTCGCCATGCAGCCCAGCGTGACGCGTGTCCTTCCCCGCAGCGCCGCTGGCGGTCCGCAGCCTGCAGGACCTGGCCCGCATCGCCATCCGCAGCGCCATCAAGAGGGTCATCCAGCAGGAGGCGGCGGGCGCGTGCGGGGGCTCGAGGAGCACGCCTCGGCTCCGGCGCAGGCGGCGCCGGCCCGGCATGGATGGAGACCATCGTCTTTTTGGACAAAGAGAGGTCTTTGCCAGCCGGGTGTCCGGCCCTCTGAAGACAACAGCTGCGAAGACGCGGCGGAGGACCGGCCGGAGCGGGAGGACGCGCCGCCGGCGCCGAGGCCGAGCCGCCGGGTTGAACTTGCTGCGCGAGAAGGTGCTGCGCTGCCGCTGCCCGCCGCCGCTCAAGTGCTACCTGCTGTACTACCGCGAGCGCGAGCGTGAGCGGGGCGCCGGGCCCCCCCGCCCCAGCTCGCCCGGACCCCGCCCGGGGCGCTCAGGAGCGCGCGCTGGGCCCCTGACCTCCAGCCCGGCAGGCGCGAGGCTCGCGGGATGGAACCGTTCCGGACGGCCGGCCGTGCCCGGGCTGGGCGCCCCCCGCACGCCGGGCGCCCGCCCGCCTCGCGGCCCCCAGCGGGGTTCGCGAATGAGCCGCGTCGCTCGCGGACTGTGACCGGCCGCTCGCCCTGCGAGAGCGCGGCCCGCTGTGCGGACGCATCGGCCGCGCCGCGCCCCACGTTTCCCGGAGGAGGGCGCGTCCCCGGAAAGCTCTCCCTCGTTTTTAAGTAAATTAATTAACTCTTATGTGAGTTGTCGGTTGTAATTTAAAAAAGAAATCGCGGCGGGGCGGAGGCCTGAGTGCCAGGCTGGAGCTCGGCACTGACTCCACGGCATCTCTTCCTGACGCCTTTTGCTACCTTAGAACCAAATGTCAGTAACCCCGAGAGAGCGCCCCGCAGCTGCGTGCGGGAGGCACCGCCGCTCTGGCACCGCCGCTCTGCCCCGCTGCGGCGGGGTGGCTGCCCCGAGGCCTTGGCGGGCTCAGGCCGGTCCGCGGTCCCCGGGGCGGCAGGAAGCGCCGAGTGAGGGCGCTGCTGGAGGCGGCTTGCGCTTTGCACCTTCGGTTTGCTCTTTTCCTGTAATCACATTAGAGTACTGACTCATAGATTTTATCTTTTGTAATTCTGGAGAAAGATTTGTTAGTTTTGTAATTTTTTTAAGAACAAATATATGTATTTACTAGCTCCATTGCATTAGAATGATTTAACTCACGGTGACTTTTGAAACTGGCCTGCAGGCTGCGAGCGCCCTCTGCCTTTGACCCAGTTGTGGGCCTGGAGGCAAAGGGACCTGTCAGCTGTCCGCAAGGTGTTTGGGAGTCATGTCGCCTGTTCCAAAACATTGGTTCTTTCCAAATTCTTTTTTACCTAAAGACTCAGTGCTGATGTGGCATTGCTCACCCAGATTTCCCGATTAACTTCATCCCTTGCCCTCTGGGGTGTTGCTGAGGTTCAGGTGTCTCTGTGGTTTCACCAGCTTAACTAATTTTTTTTTTCTTCCATTTTTGCTTTTTTGTAGTAACTGAGTCATTCTTGTCACAGGGTACTGTGAGCACGCACAGCAGGGAAGACACGGGTGTCACCCTCGGTTTTCAGTTTGAGCTGCTGGAGAGGTTGCTTCACAGTGGGGTCCCTGCATTTTGACTCAGAGTCCAGCCCCGTCCTTCAGAGAGAAGCGTGGTTTACGGTTACTTGCCGGCGCTTCGTGGTTTGACGTTCTTCTAACTGATATGTAGAGAATTGTGCAATACATGGACGTTTTGGGTATAATATTAAGTAATTGATATCTGTGAAATCTGTCACATTATGTTGCTTGATTAAATTTCCCCTATAATTATATAAGAATTTCATTTATTTTAAACCACCTTTGCCTTTATGCTAGCTTGTAAAAACTATTTACAATGCATAAGATGTGTTTTTCCCTATATATGTTCAACTTTCCCTAACATTTTGTATTTACATGTTGTCAGTTGTGATTTTTAAACTAGAATTTGGTTAAAAAAATATAGATACAACATATATGAAATAGTTTGATGTTTATCTTACAAGCAAAGGAGAACTGTGAGTTTTCCCGTCCTTCGGCACCTGAGTTAGCAGAGTTCAGTGCGATACACTTTTCGAGCAGATGGATCGTACAGCCTGTGCTGTCTGGAAGCTCTGTGTTGTCAACCACATCCTAGACAACTGCTGACTTCTGTGTTTTGAGTAGTCTCTATTTTTATATGTGACTTTTGTCTTGAAAGTAGCAAAGCCATAGACCTGTGCAAAACATACCGAATTCATAAATATTACGTATGTGATGTAAAAATCAACTGTGTATGTAAAAATACTTTTGCCGGTCTGGAACTTTCAGGGTATTAATGTCAGAAATTTGAAACAGATTTTAATGAGCTGATATATGTGGATAAATAAAGGATATCAATAAAGGTAGTTAAGACATTTAGCTTTCCTGGCATTGCTTGTTCCTCTGTGGGATAGAAATTCCTGACTACTGTTTTTTGGGTTTTTTTTTTCAAAAATTTAAAAAATAACTTTTTTCTTTATTAGAGTTGTGTGTTTCTTTCCCTGTTTGTCTTTTTGCTTACTTCTGCACCATTCTAGCACACGTAGGAAAGGCATTATTTGTCACTAAACGCGCGAAGTTTGCAGTAGCCAAATGGACAAGTGGCTCGACTCTGTGCAGGAAGAGGTGTCTGAAGGGAGTCTGTAGTTAGTTTTTGGCACAATTTTCCAGATCATGAAAATGTCACAAGATAATTGGGTGGTGACAAACATCCTAAGGGCAGCAAGGGTTAGGGTGAGGGTTTGGGCTTCGGGTTTAGGGTCCAGGTTGGGGTCAGTGGCCAGAGCTTCTAGTTTGACGCAGTAGGTTTCTGTTACTTTTCATTTCTTGTCTCTAGTTCTCTACAGAATTGTCACGACGAGCATATATCAACGCATCGTCATTAACTAAAGTGCGCATTTTACTCGGGTCCCTTCATTGTGTCTTTTTCTGTCCCAGGATACCGTCCAGGGCACCACAGGACGGTCATGTGTCTTTGGGCCGCCCTTGGCTTTGACAGTGGTTTGGACTTCCTTGTTTCCATGACCGTGACAGTGTCTCACCATGGGATTTACTTGGTGTTTTTCTCATGAGTAAATCGGGGTTATGGGTTTTGAGGAAGCAGATCACAGAGGTGAAGTGCTTTTTGTCAGTTTATGTCAAGGGAACGAGGCAGCTCATCACTGTTGGTATCAGTCTGGTCACCTGTGTCAGGTTCCCCAGCTTGAGGGTTACTGTTCCCACCTCCATCCTCTGCGTCCCCCTCATGAGGAAGTCACTGCGGAGCCCACACTTGAGGAGAGCGGAGGTAGCTCATTTCTCCCTGATGGATGGGAGTGTGTCCATACCAATTATTTGGAATCCCCCTGAATAGTAGATTTCTCTTCCATCTCACTTAAAATTTTATGCGATGATTTGGTTTTGCCGGTGTGGACGCCCAAATGGCTGGCTGGCTGGAGCTGGCCACCACCCTGCGCTGCGGTGCCTGGTCCGGATCAGCCCACGGCGGCGGCTGGGGCCCGTGCTGCGAGCTCCCGTTCTCCTGCCGCAGAAGTCTGTCTTTGTGGGATTTTCCTTATACCTCCTTAGTTTCTGACACTTCTAGATTATCCGTCTCGGTCTTAGTATTAGCCAGTTCTTCAGAAGCCTTGCTTTGTTTGATTACAGAATGGGAGTAGAACCTTACGGCTGAGCTAAGTGTGCTCAGCTGAGAGTGCAAGTAGATGAGTGTATTCCAGCCTCTGCGTGCGCTCCGAACTGTAAAGGTTTCTACGTGGCACTGTCTGTGTCTATAGTAAGCTGAAGATGGATTTATGCTGTTGTTTCCAACCCAATCCCCTGTCACGTGGATACTGTAACTTTCTCCCTTTTCTTATCTGTGACTTCCCACTCCAGCAGTGATAAAGCTGGATCCACCATCTGTTGTTTATTTAGTTTATAATTCTATAACGATATATGATGTCAAGCTAATTTTTTTATACTTACTTACCTCTTTAGAAGCCCTGTCTTTAGATTCAGTCCTACAGGGAGTATCGTATGTCCTTTGTTGTTTAAACAGTTCAATTACAAAGTTAAGGTCAGACACGAATTTGGAAAGAGCAGGTATAAGGAAGGTACCCTGAAGATTTAAAGAGAAATTCTGTAGGTAGAGGACAGGTGCTCTGGAAGGAAGTAGATAAATAACTGCAGGGACTAAAAATACTTCATTGGAGGCAGGTTAGAGGCGGCTGTCGCGGCTCTCGGCAGATGGTTCTTGGGGCAGAAGTTGTACCCACGAGGTGAAAGGCGAATCAAGCTACACTGAACATTGGCTCCGGCTTCCTGCAGCAGCCAGCAGACGGTGACATGTGCCGTGGATGAGGAAGGTAGGTGCAGGGGAAGGACCCTGAGGGGAGACGGCAGTCCCTGTGAGGGGAATGAGAAGAGAAGCCAGCAGTTGAACACCGACAGGACAGGTGTGTGACATAAAACAACGCTTGGAGGCAATAAATGAAACTAGATGGGGCCACTGCTTCCTCAGCATACCTGGGCCGCCTGAGGGCCGACGCTCCGCGCCAGCCCAGTCAGGGTCGACACCCCGGTTTCAAATAGACATCTACATCGTTAGTGTTTTCCATTTTCGGGTTTTTAATGTTTAACCAATTTATTTGCAAATTATGTGAAGTTGATAGACTGTCCATGTATCTTAGTCATTTACTCCTGTGTAACAAGGTACCCCCGAATTTAAGGGCGTAAAACAATAGCATGTACTACCCCACCATTTGGTGGGTCGGAAACCTGGGAGCAGCATGGCCGTCTGCCTCCGCCCAGCATCTCCTTGGGGCTCCCGCCGTGCTGTCGGCCGGGGCTGCACGGTCTGCAGCAGCGAGCGAGCCCGATCAGGCCGCCGTAACGGGGCGCCACAGGCTCGGTGTCTTATAAGCAGCAGAGATTTGTTTCTCACGGTGCCGGAGGCTGCGAAGTCCAGGGTCCAGGCGCTAGTGGACGCTGCAGCATCTGCTTCCTTGGTGGCACTCTCCTCTCTCCGTCTCTCTCTCCCTCTCCCCCCGCCTCATGTTTTCTTTCTTCTTTGGCTGCAACCTCACATGGACGAAGGGGCAATGGCTTTCTCAGGTCTCTCTTATAAGGGCACAAATTTCCTTTCTTCATGAGGGCTCCATGTTCACGATCTAATCACTCACTTCCAATATCCTTATTTCCTAATATGTCACATTGAACATTAGGTTTAAACATGAATTTGGGGGGACACGAATATTAAATCCTTAGCAGGGAGGATTTGCTTTCCTGCTCATTCACGTTGCTGGCATGATTAGACTCCTCAGGTGGTGTGAGTTTGAGGGCCTCGTTCCCTCCAGGGCTGTTGGGTGGAGGCCTCCCTGAGACCCTGGACCACACAGGCCTTTCCAGAAGGCAGCTCACAACAGGGATGATACCTGTAGGTGGAGGGTCAGGGAGGGACCAGGTCCCACTGTGAGAACCCAGAACTTCCTGGTCTAAACCCACTGTGAAACCTGCTCCTTGCAAGTATTAATTTATCTCTATCATTTAAAAACTTAGTTTACTTTATTAAGTGTCCATCCAGTTCCTTGCAATGAAAAGAGTTCTAGCTGACACGGCAGATCAATTCCTGAGACCCCCCCCTGCCCTGTATCCTCAGTGACGCGTCGCTGTCCCGGGAGAGGGAAGCCCCGGCACACTGAGAGGAGAGCCCGCAGGGGACAGAGAACCCGGAAGGCTAATTGTCAGTGGGCATTTCTCTCATTTCAGGGTCCATTTCGCTAATGTTTATTTATACTAGGAAGTCATCCATTTTTTCAAGGTTTCCATTTTGATGCAATAGGTTTCTTTTATTTGGGTTTTAATTTCTCCAGTCCTTTCAGTTTTCTACAGAATCGTTATAGTTAAAAAATAAATATTGATACATTAACTAAATATTTCATTTGGGTTCCTGCATTCAAAGCCCAGTCACAGTGCTGGTGTCTCAGTCTCAGTTAAAGCCCCCACCAGCCATCCACCTAGAGAGGTGAGTGCTGACAGTTGGGGTACTTGGCAATGAGTTGGGGTGTTATGATAGGAAACGAGGCCAGGAGAGAAATGGGCCAGACGAAGATTCTCTGCACTGTGCCGATGATAGAGACTCTATTCTCTAGGATGAGGAAAGGATGTTGGTAGTTTCTGTGCTCAGGAAGTGACAGGATTAGATCCCTAATTTAGAAAGACCAAGCTGGTCCAGTGTGTGGGGTTGGACTGGATGAGAGGACAGGACTCAGGAGAACCAGTGGAAAGACTGGTGAGAGGTGGCACTGGCCTGAGCCGAGGCAGAGACTGTGAGGGTGGAGATGATCAGGGGCATGAAGTCCAGAGGGGGCTGTGGTTAGTGTCGCCCTGAGGACAAAGGTAGCACAGATGCCAATCAGCGCTTAGGGGAACTTTGGCCATTTGGACACCAGTATGAGTTCATTCTGCTAAAAGGACACTATTTGCTAAATCATTGACTTATGTGGCCCACAGAAGGTGGAGAAAGGACTAAAGGGAAGAGGAAGGGAGAGTGGGTGCTCCTCACATGTTGACTAGGAGCTGACGTCACCACCTCACTGAGCCCTGAGAGGGAGCCGTTATCCCAATCTGCCAGATGAGGAGACTGAGTTTCCTTTTCTCTGCCTGAAGTCACACAGCTAATAGGTAGTGGGGCCAGAAGTCATCTCGGTGCCTGTCTGGGCTCAGGTACTCCCCACAGGGAACCTGCCATCCTTGACTCTATTTCGAGCAACCAAGAATCTCTTGTTGAGACCTCAGGGGAAAGGAATATGGGCTGGAAAATAATACATTTTTAAAAGGCCAGAATACAGCAGAGTGGAGATGGGGAAGTCCTTCTTATAGGAATCTGGTGCTGGTTATAATCCTGTGAGGGGCTGGGCCACCTTCTCCCGCAAACTGTCCTTATTTCCAGCTGCTTGTCCAAGTCCCACAGCAAATACCAGCTTGAGTGAACACAGGACAAGCAGCACCATTAGGTTATGTGCAGATTTTATTTAAAGAGAATGATCAAGATTCAACCAAAGCTGCAAGGACTATTTGGATCACTCTATTTTTCCAAGATCCTGGGTTAGAGTAGGGTCCTAGACTCAGAACTGTGGTAGAAAATCAGTTCAGTTTAAATACCTGTAAAATGTAGATGATACACTTCCTGATTCATTTGGCAAATGGAAGCAATACATTAGATAAGCCATGTGAAGGGCCTAAAACAGGATTAATTTCAAAGTTAGCTTAGTATCAAGAATCTGGAAACATTTTAATGAGTGGGCAGAGCCCTTAAGGCAGGGAAGCGCTCTTCTCTGCTGCCATCTCGTGTGCAGAATCAAGTGAATCATCATGATTAACTACTCTTTGTTGCCATCTGGTGTGCATTTTGGGAATAACACCCCAGTGTATACCATGAAGTTATTCGTTATCCTCTCCTGTCATCTGGTGGGTATTTTGGGAATAGCACCCGAGTATCTGTTATCAAGTGTAGGTCATGAATATTCATTTTCTGCTGGCATCTGGTGGGCAATGTAGGAATAACACCACAGTGCAGGTCACGAAAAGTTACTCTCTTCTGTCATCTCGTGGGTACTATGAAAACAACAACCAAGTGTATGTCATCATAAAAATGTATTGTCCGCTTCCATCTGATGGGCATTTTTGGAATAAAACCAGAGTGCATGCCATGCAAAGTTATTTCCGCTCCTATCTCGTGTGCATTTTGTAAATAATACCCAAGCGCATGTCGTTATGAACTTTTTCTCAGCCGTCATTTCCTGTGCGTCTTGGAAAAAATACAGCAGTGCATATCATGAAAATTTATTCTTTTGCTGTCATCTGGTGGGCATGTTGGCAGTAACACCAGAATGTATGTAATAAAAAGTTACTCGTTACTTCCACCTGGTGGACATTTTGCGAATAACACAAGGGGTGGGTCATGGTGAATATTCATTATCTGTCTTCATCTAGTGTACATCTTGAGAAAAAACACCAGAGTAATAAAACTTATGGTTTGCTGCCATCTGGTGGACATTTAAAGATTAACACCGAGTATATCTTATCACGAATATTCGTTCTCCGCTTCCATCTGGTGGGCATTTTGGGAATAACAGCACATTGCAGGTCATGAAACGTTTTATTTACTACTATCTCATGGGCATTTTGAAATAGCACCCAAGGGCATGTCATTATGAAAAGGTTTTGTCTGCTACCATTTCAAGCGCATCTTGGGAAAACCAGAAGAATGCATATAATGAAAGGTTATTCTCTGCTGCCATCTCCTGAGCTTTTTGAAAAAAAAAAACATGAAAGTGTATCTCATCATAAATATTTATTTTCTATAATCTGGTGGTTGTTGTGGGAATAATACCCTACGAATGGGCGGTGATAGTAAACGAATTTTTGTGATGACATACATGTGCGTTTTATCCCAAAATGTTCACCAGATGAGAGCAGAGAATCATTTTTTTACTTACACTCTTGTGTAATTTCCAGATGCACACAAGTGTGGGGCAGAAAATGAATTTTCATGATAACCTACAATAAGGTTCTATTCCCAAAATTATCAAGAGATGACAACAGAAAATTTTTGTGCTGATATACATCTGGAAGTAATTTTTAAAATGCCCATGCAATGGCAACAGAGATCGATTTTCAGTTTGCACTCTTGTTATTCCCAAGATTCACATGAAATGGCAGCAGAAAAAAATGTCATAATGATATACCCTGGGGTGTAATTATTATTATTTATGCCTACAGTGCCTGGTCTTCCCAGGTAGTCCCCCATCCAAGTACTAACCAGGCCCTACCCTGCTTAGCTTCCGAGATCAGATGACATGCCGCGTGTTCAGGGTGGCATGGCCATAGACTGGTCATTATTTTTTAAATTCCCACAAGATGGCATTAGAGAACAATTTTTCATGACATGCATTTCTTTTTTTTTTCTCAAGATGCACACAAAGTGGCAGCAGACAAAACTATTTCTTGATGACTGTCTATTGGGTGTTATTTATAAATAGCACAGGAGTGGCAACAGAAATAGATTTTTGTGATATGTGCTGTGGTGTTCCCAAAATTCCCACCACAGGGCAGCAGAGATTTAGTATTCATGATGAGAAACATCTGAGTGTTAATCCTGAAGTCGCTACAGATAGCAGCAGAGAATAACATTTTATTACTTGCATATGTGTTTTGCCCAATATGCACACTATATTGGATTGAAAATAAATTTTTTGATGATATACATGTGGGCATTATTTTTGAAGTGCTCACGAGAAGCCAGGAGAGAACAATTTTTCATGACATGCACTCCTGTGTTCATGCCAAAGTAACACCAAATGTAAGAAGGGATTAAAATTACACGTGCACTCTTTTGTCATACACAAAATGCCCACCAGATGGCAGCAGAGAATAACATTTAATTATTTCCACTTGTGTTATTCCAAGATGCACAGTAGATCAGAGCAGAAAATTTATTTTCATGATGGCATACACTCGGGTATTATTCCCAAAACGCCCACAAGATGGCAGTAGAAAATAAATTTTTATGATGACATACGCTAACTTGTTATTTAAAAAATGGACATGAGATGGCAGCAGAGAATAATATTTCATGACATGCACTTTTGTGTTTTTCCGAAGATGCACATGAAATGGTAGCAGACAACTTTTCATAACGACACACCTTGGGAATTATTTTCAAAATGCACACAGGATAGAAGCTGAAATAATTCTTTGTGACATGTGCTGTAGTCTTCCTCTCAAAATGGCCTGCAGGTGGCAGATGAGAATTAATATTCATGATGACAGAAGTGTTTTTTCTAAAATATACACCAGATGGCAGCAGAAAATAACTATTTATTACTGACACTCTAGTGTTATGCCATAAATGCACAAAATTTGGGGCAGAATATGAAATCTCATGATGAGCTACACTCATATCATTGCTAAAATGCTCACCAGATGGAAGCAGAAAAATTTATTAGAATGACACAGTTGCATGTTATTTTCAAAATGCCTGTGAGAAGGTAGTAGAGAATAATTTTTCATAACATGCAATCCTGTGTTCATCTCAAGATCCACACGAAATGGCCACTGACAAAAACTTTGCTCAACAACATGCTCTAAGGTCTTATTTTCTAACTGCTTGAGATAGCGGCAGAAATAACTGTTTATGACATGCAATGTTGTGTTATACCCAAATTCCCACCAGATGGCAGCAGTTAATGAATATTCATGATGACCTATACTTGGGTGTTATTCTCAAATTTCCCACAAGATGATAACAGAAAATAAAATTTTATGAAGACGTACACCTGGGTGTTATTTTCAAAATGTCCACGAGATGGCAGCAGATAACTTGTCGTGTACTCTGATTTTTTCCCAATATTAAGTCAAAATGGCAGCAGAGAAAAACTTATAATGACAAATTCTTGGGTGTTATTTTTTAAATGCAAACGAGATAGCAGCAATATTTTTCTTTACATTCACTGTGGTATTGGTCTGAAATGCCCTCCAGATGGCAACAGAAAATGAATTTTCAGGATAACACTCGGGTGTTATTCCTAAAATATCCACCTGATGGCAGCATACAATATTTTTTTTCCTTACACTCGTGTAATTTCCTAGATGCACACAAGTTTGGTGGATAAGATGAATTTTCATGTTCCCTATAGTAACGTTTTATTCCCAAAATTCCCACTAGATGGCAATGGAAAATTTTTTTGTTGATGATATAAACATGGAAGTAATTTTCAAAATGTCCATGAGATAGCAGCATGGAGCAATTTTTCATGACAGGTACATCCTAATATGTGTTCATCCCAAAATTAACATGAAAGAGTAGCGGAGATAACAATTTCAAATGTCATTCACAACAGACACTATTCTGTCATACATAAAATGCTCACCAGATGATAGTAGAGAACAAATGTTCATGATAAACATTTGGTGCTATTTCTAAAATGCCCACCAGATGGCATCACGAAAAGTTATATGATATACACTTGCTCGTTATTTCAAAAGAGGAGACAAGATGGTAGCCAAGAATAATTTTTCAGGACTTGCACTGCTGTGTTTTTCCCAAAATACATAAAACAGCCGAGGACAATAACTTTTCATAATGACATGCTCTTAGGTATTAATTTCGAAATCTACAAGATAGCAGCTGACATTACTCTTTGACATGACCTGTCCACCAGATGGCAGCATAGAATGACTATTCATCAGGACAACACTCTAGTTAATTCCTAAAATACGCAACAGATGGCAAGAGAATAAATTATCTATTCTTACGTCATTTCCAAGATGCACACAGGATTAAGACAAAAAAGTTTACATGATGACCTATGTTAAGGTTATATCCCAAATGACCCACAGATGGCAAGGAAAATAATATTTTTGATGACATACAACTGGTGTAATTTCTAAATATCCACGAGATGGCAGCAGAGAACAATTTTTATGATTTGCAGCGCTCTGTTGTACCCAAGATTAAATGAAATGGGACCAGAGAAAAATTTCATAAAGGTGTTTCATTGGTGGTATTTTTTAAATACACAAGAGACCAGCAGAAATAAGTTTCATGATGCACAATTTGGTGTAATTCCCCAAATTCCAAAACATGCCTACAAAAATGAATATTTATCATGACCAATTTGGAGGATTATTCCTTAAATGACCATCTATGGCAGCAGAAAATAACTTTTGATTACTTACACTCTGGTGTTATTCCCAAATGCCAGCCACATGACAGCAGAGAAATACATTTAATTACTTATATTCTGCTCTTTTTCCAAGATACAGAGTAGATGAGAGAGGAAACTATATTTTCAAGGTAGCGTACAATCAGGTGTTATTCCAAAATACCCACAGGACGGCAGCAGAAAATAAATTTTTACGATAACATACACTTGCGTATTATTATCAGGATATAGCAGCAGAGAATAATTTTTATGACATGCACTCCCATGTTTATCCCTAGATGCACATGAAAGTGCCACAGACAAAAATTTTACTAACAACTATCTCTTCAGTGTTACTTTCTAACTGCATTAGATAGCAGAAATAACTAGCTATGACCTGGGTCATGGTGTTATACTCAACATGCCCACAAGATAGCAGCAGAGAATAATTTTTTGTGACACGCAATCGTTTTTTTTATTATACCAAGATACACATGAAAAGGCAACTGACAACAACTTCTCACAATGACATGCCCTTGAATTTTTTTCATAATGAACATTAGATAAGCAGTATAAATAACATTATATAACATGCGCTGTGGTTTATACCCAAATTTCCCATCGGGTGGCAGCACAAAATAAGTTTTTACATACGCTGGTAAAATTCCCTATAAGCACTCAAGATGTGGGCAGAAAATTAATTTTCATGATGTCCTACACTCCGGTGTTATTCCCAAAGGTCTACGAGATGGCATGAGATAATTTTTTATGATGACATACACATGGGTTTTATTTTCAAAACACATACGATAGGAGCAAAAATCACTGTTCATGAGATGCACTGTTCTGTTACTCCCAAAATGACTACCAGATAGCAGCAGATAGTAAATTCTTTGTTCAGCAGCACACGAGATAGCTGCTGAAATACCTTTTACTGACAGGCACCATGCCGTTACACCTAAAATTCCCACCAGAATGAATAATCATCATGAGAAACACTCAGGCGTTAATCCTAAAATACCACCAGATGGCAACAGAGAATAAGTTTTTATTACTTACACCATGAGAGGCCAGGCTCGAGCTCTTGTGGCATCAGGTGACAATCTCTCCCTTCTAAAGCCATACCACCCTAAACTCATCTGATCTCGGAAGCTAAGCAGGGTCGGGCCTGGTTAGTACTTGGATGGGAGACCGCCTGGGAATATCGGGTGCTGTAGGATTTTGCCATCCTCCAGCCAGGGTGCCCCTGGACGCCCCGGGTCCTACTCGCTCGCTGTCTCGGGGGTCCGGGCAGCCGTCCAAGCCTAAGGGCTGCAATGGCCGGGCGCCCGCCCCCTCGCTTGCTCTCCCCTGCTCTCTTGCAGCCGGCCCTGGGCTGTTTTCTCTCTCCGCTCCTGGCCCTTCCCTTCCGGGCTCCGCGAGGCCGAGCTCCTAGGACCGCGGTCTCTGACGCACGCTGTGACCGCGCTCGCATCACCGGGACGTGGGACCGGCCACCACCACCCGCCCCACCTCGCCCGAAGCCTCAAGTCTCGGCCAGCACGCTTCTCCCCCTTCTCACCAGACAGCCAGGTGCCCTCGGATAGGGGAGGTCGCCTCGCACAGCTGGGATTGGAAGCGCGACCGGCCGGCGGGTCAGAGAGCCTAAGACACACGAGAGCGCGCGCGCATGCGCAGCGAGATCCGTCTCGCTCCCGACAGGCCACAGCTAGCGCCGCCGCCCCCCCCCCCCGCCGCCCCAACACACTCCAAGGAGCCAGTGCGTCTTTCCTTTCTGCGGCGGGAACCCGGCAGGACTCTGAGCAGAACGAGACTCCCTGAGCCCCCATCCTGTCCCGGGGGCCATGGGGCACGAACCACCTCCCTGCCTGAGCCCAGCCCGGGCACGACCACCCTCTGCTGTGGAAGCGGCCTCTTCAGGATGGCCGCAGGGTCTCGGTGTCACAGGTGGGATCTGGCTCTGTGCTTCGGTGCGCTCGTCCGCGTGTCCCGTCCCGCTCTCTGCGCGAGCAGGCACGGGCTTGCGCTCTCTGGCGCGCGGGATCTCTTCTCTGGTCTCTCTCTGTCTCTTTCCCTTTCCTTCTCACCGTCTCTCTTTCTGTGTCTGACCGCAGCTAGTCCCCGCGGTCCTCCCCTTCCCCGGCGACCCTATACCCTCCTTCGTGGCTCTCGCTGGGCCTCGCGCCCTGGCGACCTGTGTCCTCCTTTCTTCTTCCCTCCTGGTCATTCCCTCTGTCTCTGGGTTTCTTTGTTTCTCTGTCTCAGCTCTCCCTCTCTCTGTCTGTCTCTCTTGATGGAGAGAGTCGGTGTGAAGGCAAGGGGCAGCGGACGGGCGGGTCCTTGGTCCTGGTGGAGGGCGAGGGCTGCGTCAGTCCAAGCGGTGCCTCGGGATGTGGACGGAGGCTCCGTGTGTGTTTGGGCAGATCGGGCACTGCTTGACTGGGGAGGAGGAGGGTGGCCCGGGGCCTGGGCAGTCCCGGGATGCGAGAGAGCCGACCGAGACCTTTGGCACCGCTGGGAACCGGCCAAGGCCCGGAATGAAGGGGTGAGGCGGGCGCGCTCTTCCCCGGTCCCTCGAAGCCATGCCGCAGCCCTGGAGGGCTCAGAGCGCGGGTAGCCTCTGCTCGGCGAGGGACCAGCGCGGCGGCACGGTGGGGGTGACGCCGCCCGAGAGGGGCGCGAGTCGCGGAGGAGAGCGCTCATCCACGCCAGCCGCGGCCATGGCTTCCGCTCCAGCCCCCGCTGCGGCTCTGGCTGGTCTAGCGGAAGCCGGCTTCCGCTCAGGGCGGGGCGGGGAAAGGGGAGGGGAACAGGGTCAGGGCGGGTAGGGACTGAGGGAGAGGACAGAGGGAGGAGGAGGCGGGGACAGGAAGCAGAGATGGGGAGAGGACACCGCCGAGGCGGGGAAGTACAGGGCAAGTGTCAGGGGGCATGGTCCAGAGTGAGAAAGGATATGTAAAGGACAGGAGTTCTTTCAAAGTGAGGTAAGTACCAAGTGTCTGGACTTTTATGTTAATGGTGAGCAGAGCCCTTAAGGCTGGGAAACGCTCTTCTCTTCCTATCTCGTGTACTTTTTGGGGATAGCACCAGAGTTTAGGTATTGAAATGTTATTCGTTATCCTCTGCTGCCATCTGTGTCATTTTGGAATAGCACCGAGTAGGTACTAAAATGTTATTTCTTATCCTCTGCTGCCATCTGGTGTCCATTTTGGGAATAGCACCAGAGTTTAGCTCATGAAATGTTATTCCTTATCCTCTGCTGCCATCTCGTGTGCATTTTGGGAATAACACCTGTGTGTAGGTCATCAAGTGAAGTTTATTATGAATAGTCATTCTCTGCTGCCATCTGGTGGGAAATGTGGGAATAACGTGACAGGGCTGCTCATAAATTTATTTCTGCTGCTTTTTCATGTTCATTTTGAAAATAACACCCAGGGGATGTCATTATGAAAAGTGTTCTCTGCTGCCATCTCGTGGGTATTTTGAAAAGTAA